>WEKX01028465.1:8458-81810 GCA_013390025.1 Pitta sordida | reverse complement strand
GCCCATTGTTGGGCGCCGGCGCTGCCCCGTAGCCCGGCCCGGGGAGCCGCCGGGCGGGTTGGGCCGCAGGTAGCGGTGCTGGCCCCGCTGTGCAGCTGCTGGACCTTGCCTTCAGCTGCGTCGTTCTTTCGGACGCGAATGCAGCACGTACTTGAAGCGGCTGTTTTCTTTTTTTTTGTTTCTTTTAAAGCAGTTTAGAGCAGCGTGAGGCAAACTGGCCTAAAATGGAAGGTTGAGTGGCTTTGACTTTGCAGGCCTCCTCTGCTGTTAGCGAGGACTTCAGTGCTACAGCACGGGAATTTAGCCTGGTTACACGGCGCTTTTGTTCTAGGATGCATACATTTCTTGTTCCTGTTGAACAGGAATTGCAACACTTAAAGCCTTCTGCGTTTCTAAAGGGCATGTCTGAGCTGTCCTGGGGTATCATGGGCACCCTCTGGAACTAGGTAATGCATCTAAGCATATGCCTGGGTTGTGTTAATTTCTGCGTCAGGAAAGAGCGGCTTCTAAAGAAACTGCTATCAATACCCCACGGTTCTCTATCTGCATCTGGACCACGTGTGGTGGTATGTAATAGATTTCCTTTTTCATCCACGTTGTTTTACAGGGAATCATGCAGTCTCCTGAGCAGGCTCAGGAGTGTTTATATTTGCCTTTCTACTTTGGAAAGTGCTCTCAAACTGACAGGCTGAGAATTCTCAGCTCAAGGATTTGGATCGGATTTCTTGGATCCAGAAATTCTGAGTGTAACAGGGCATTGAGTTTACTGAAAAATACCTATCTTCTCCTCTTGCAACAACAGCAGCATGTATTAATAATGCAAAAACTGGTATATGAAGTTGCTCATGCAACCTCACTGTTATTCCCTCACTCCTTAAAGTTTTAGGATATGTAGCTTGCTTCTATTGGCATATGGAAATGTTTGAAGGGTGGCTGATGGGAAAAACCTAAAGCTTGTCATTACAAGTAGCTGTTGGGTGTAGTGTATTCAGTTCACGGTCTTGAGCAAATGGCTTTAGCTTAGACTGAGCACTTAGACATGAGGACTGCATGGTTATAATGAATTTACAAAGACAGCTTCTAAATTTGGTAGATGTTGTTTTACAACTATGAAGTGGCCAACGTGAGGTTGGAAGCAAGTCGAGTTCTTGAGAAGGAAACCTCTAAATAGCCTTTTGCTTCAAGGACAAGTACAAGGTTGGTATCAGTGGAAAAACAAAACCAGCAATTTAAAATGGAAGGAAGGACAACTTTGAAATAGCTATCTGGGTAAGTGACCCTTCTGTTTCTTAAATGGAGTCTGTGTAGCTGGTTATTGTATCTCCATTAGATATGAATACTACGTGGGATTTTCTGGAGGGTGGGGAGAGGTGGGTTATACCTTCCCTGTCCTGTGTGTTGTTCTCCAGTGGGGAAGAGTAAATGGTTTCTTCTCTCTCTTTCCCCTCCAAGAAAACAACACTTTGACTAATTTGCAACAGAAAGTAGGTAGTAGGTTTTTGTGTTTTGTTTTTCTAGATCTTAGTTGTGTCTGAATTGGGTAGATGCAAGAAGACTCATGGCATGAAGTTTTTTGAATGGGCAGCAGAGGGAGAGATTCTGGCCTAAGGGATACACTGCTTGATAATTTGGGGTTCTGGTGGTCTTATGAATAGACTGCCTGCCATATCCTGCTTTCCTGCTCTGCTAAATTACATGTTCAGATATGTTAAATATAATCAGGGGTAACTCCACAGAAATCCTCATGAGGAAGAAGGGTGATGGCTTGTTCATTGGTAAATGTGTTTTGTGGGAGTTTGATCCCGTGTGGCTCAGGGGAGCTCTGATGTACAGCATTGACCTTTGCAGGCTGTAGGCTGGACCCTGGCTGCAGATGGGGGCTTTAATTTCTGCAGATCCTGCCTGACTCCTCAAACAAGGGCTTGATAACTTAAGGCCTCTGCTCTCTTCCTGCCTTTCATGCTGAGAGTTATTCTCAAGCTACGCCAGGGGAGGTTCAATCTTAACGTTAGGAAGCGGTTTTTCGGAGAGAGTAATTGCATATTGGAATGGGCTGCCCAGGGAGGTGGTGGAGTCGCCATCCCTGGAAGTGTTTAAGAGAAGACTGGACGAGGAGCTTAGTGACATGGTCTAGCTGGGGGATGTAAGGCTGGATGACGCTGGGCCCCTTCCGGCTCGGAGTGGCCTGCTAGACTGTGAGGCATCTAGGTTGGTATTACGCTCTGGGATGTGCTCTCGGTCTCTGTACGGGTATTAGATGGTGAGTTGGACTAGATGATCCTTGTGGGTCCTTTCCAACTCATAATTTTCTGTGATTCTTCTACGCAGGGTAAAATATGAGAGTTGAGAATTAGACAATCTTTGGGGTCTTTTCCAACCCAAACCATTCTATGACAATAAAATACATATTCTTTTTGGTTAGGAATTTAAACTTAGTAGTGCTGATAGTTTGTTCACAACTGGCTGAAAAGTTTGCATGGGTTTATAGAGATGTAGAAGAAAAGTGATATTTGTGTTTGTAGTTGGACCATGTAAGGGTTATGGCAGAGTGGTGTGATGCTGAATTTCCGGCAGAGGAGTTCTGCCTTTTTGTATGAATTGCTGTTCTTGAACCCAGAACTCTTAAAGTTTAGTTTTATATGGCTTGTGCCATGTTCTGAAAACCTGACTTCTGCAATTGGACTGCAATAATAGCCTGGTAAGATTGAATTAGTTTCCTAGAAAAACTAGAAGAAAATGCTTACCATCGCTGACTCAGAGGACATGCAGGCATACCTTAATACCCGAGGTCAAAGGGTTGCTTCACTTGTCATACACCTTCTTGTTCTGCTGGTGTTAAGAGGTCACTCAGTGAACCAGTTGCTTTTCGTAAGTTAATGATCTGTACAATGTTAAGGCATATCTTTCCAAACGACCTTCTGAGTGTGAACACTGTTTGATGCAATGGGCATTGGTGTGCCTGACCCAGGTTGTCTTCTGCAAGACTTCAGGTGTCATGAGTAAAAGTCTTGTTCTCATGGAGTCTCAGTGAGTACCTGAAGCAAGTGTTAACTTGATGTTGCATACTAGGATTTCTGAATAGTAGCCTTTTTCTGAGAGAAGCAGAATGAATAAGTTGGTGTGGTCTACTCAAGCTGTTATGCCACAAGAAAGCAGCTGGCTTGTAGCAGTTTGCTTTGGTAGGGTGGTTTTCATCTAAACTGTATTTGGATTGGTGGTAAATTAACAGAGTAGTGCCATGATGTTGCAAATCAGAGTTGTAGGGATGCAATTCTAAAGGATAGTATGTAGTTTAGGCTGCAAAATAGGTATTTGTAAGCGTCTTCTCATGTCTTTGAGAAACCAGTAAGCCTGCTTAGTGACATACTGTGTGTACATAGGCATGGATTAAAGGTAACTTAAATCAGTCATGGCGTGAAAGGGTTTAGTGGTGAGTGACAGTTTCCCTTAATATTTAGGGTTCCCGAGTGCTGCCGGAGGACTGCAATTGCACAAAAGGCATTGAGCAGGTTCTTATCAGGTTGCTCAGCTCCTGAACTTGAATAAACTGCAGTGGCCTCACAAGTGTGCACTCAGATTACTTGTTGGACATCATTAAGAGGCAAGAATCCAGGTGATGTTCCACTTGATTGAAGGAGAATCGTGGTCAAATGTCTGAAGACAGGGCTGAGGCTTTCCTTGTAGATGTGAGCAGAGGGTTGACTCATCATCAGATGCAGTTCTCCTTAAAGGTTGTGGCTGAGTCTTTACTGCAGTTGCAGTTTGTGAAGTAAATCACTGTGGCCCAGCTGATGGGTGTAAATCCAACTTATAGGCTGTTTCACTCCAGTTCTGCCGTGTGCCAAATGCAGAAACAGAACCAGCAGAGGCAGCCTGAACCCCACTGCTTGATGCCTTGTAGCTGTTTAGAGCCGAACTGGGAAGGGCTGAAAAGGAGTTGGATGGAGGGGGTGAATATTAATGACCTGATGGTTCCTCTCTGTGCATGGGATGTTTTCCTTACTAATGGCGTTTTAGTTCCTCCCTTATTATTCTTGAAGGAAGGTTAATCTGACAGTTTTTGCTTTAAAGGAGGGTTTATAGCTTTGATACTTGGCTGGGTGAACTTGGTGATTCTGGGTGAGATCTTTTTGTTGTTGTTGAGGAGGGGCAAGGAGTGAGGTGGAGGAGAAGGAGGAGGGGATTAGATGGTTCAACAGTACTTGGTTTGTTTGGGAAAGTTCTCTGTGGCTGAGGAGAGAGTAACATCATACATGATATATTGGGCCACTGGAGGCATCTTGCTGTCCTATTTGTGTCATACAGGGCTTAAACTGGGGTTGCTACTTCAGGTCTTAAATACTGAAGCTCCTTTGCTGTACCTTGAGGGTGATTGTAGTTTGCTTGCTGGTTACAGTTCGGCAATGTCACAGGTGTTTGCAGGACTTCAGGCATGTTACTGCCTTGACTGCAGGGCAGGCACAGAAAATCCTAGGAGGACTTGCATGTGGTGTTCGGAGCTGCATGGCTTAATGTGTTACAACAGTCCATCATTTTTCCCAGCTGTGCTGTTGTGTTTCCATCTGGGAGCTAATGGCTGTCTGGTCATGAAAACACAAGTTGATCTAGTTGAGAACTAGCATCACAACTAATCCAGGTAAATGGCCAGGTAAATTTGCCAGATCCACCTCCCTAGTGACACAACCAGGTGACTGCCCAGCCGGCTTGGAAAGAGTTGTGGGAGCATGTGTCTGGGACAGGTTGGACTGACTCAAATTTGAACTGATTGTAAATGCACTCTGAGATTAGGATTATGTGTTCTATTCAGACAAAAGGATTTCTCTGGTTAATACCCAAATCTGTTTGTTGTACCCTTTTTGATATGTAACAAAGGAGCTGGAACATGATTGCATGATTCTGCGCGTAATCTTTCAAAGGTTGAGTGGAGAAAGGCTCAATTAAAACAGAGATCCATGGGAGCTGTGCAGTGTAAACTGTAAGAGTAAGAAAACAACAAACAGCAATGGGAGGTGTCAGGGTAACCCAAAGGTTTTGGGGAGGCTGGTTTCCTGTTCCAGCACATCACAGTGAAAGCACCTTATGCTTTCACTGTGGCAATATTGTTCATAATAAGAGAGCTACAAGAAAAGTTGCCTTTTTCCTGCCTGTAAGAGGCTGTAGAAATAACACGGCCTCCTTTACACCGTGTGGTGGACCTGCCTTTATGGCAGGCAACTGCAGTGCCACTGTGTTATTCATCTCTGTATTAGAATAGAGGGCAAGAGAGGCCACGGGTCCTTGGGGTTGTTTTCTTTGCAATATAGGAGCTGATGTCTGCTCCTGTTCTCTTCCGTTGCACTCGAACGATGTCTGGCTATGGATAGACAATGGGCAGGCTGCTGCCCACTGTAAATAGACCATTGTACGCCGAGAGTAGGAGCAGCAAAGAACGGCACAGTCCTGCCAACTTGGGTCGTTGCCTTGAGATACTGGCTCTGCTGTAAAGAATGAGTCTTGGGTGCTGCAGGGTGTGCGTGTGTGAGCAGAGAGCTGGCATTGTCTAAGCCTTGCCATATCAATTCGGTTAAGGAGTGCTGTGAGTTGAGGGATGCTTTCTTAGGCTGGATTTGGGGAACTGTTTCTGTGGAGATGGTCAAGACAGGTAGTTAATCTGTGAAGCAGTTGTGCCTTGTTATCTGTACCACTTTCCTGTATCTGTCTGGTCTTCTTTCTTAGAGACCATGGTATCCTGGTTGGATTGACAAAAGGTGCTTTTGACCTCAAGTGTAGTCAGTTCTGTGGGTTTCTTTATTGTCTTTCCTATGTGTAGCAATTTGAGTGTCACAGACTGGTACTTTTCATTTGACATCTTCCTTTGGATTTCCAGCTGTGTCTCAAAGTGAGACAGAGCTTCTGAGTCTGTACCTTTGTGGTCCAGATCCTGACTGGTGAGAAGCAATCTCAGGACCTGAGTCTGTGAATACAGCATGGCTTTTTTCCTTGATTTGAGTGAACAAACTTAGCTGGATCCTTCCTTGAGGAAAAGGACTGAAAGCCAGACCTGAGCTTCACTGTGAAGATCCTGTATCTCAGTCTGATGGCTCTAAACTACTACTTGGTTATGGTAAAAACCTGGGATGTCTGATGAGCCATGTAAATATTGAGATGGCTCAAAGGCAGCTGGGAGGCATTGAAGCCCCCTTTCTTGATGGGATCATATTTGGGTATATTAAAAGCATGAATATATTCCCCCTGTTGCACCTGGCTTTACCTTAAATACAGGAAACAAGAGCTGATATGACTTAACAGGTAGTGTTAAAACCAGGAAGTGTTTAGTCTTGCAGAAAACTCTGTCCTCACCTTGTTTTTTGTGCTGATGAGGCAGCAGGTATAATAAAATACCATCTCAATATAAACAATAAAATATATCATTATGGACATGGTAAGTTGTGGTAGAACTTCTCAAGAAGGGTTTTTTTTTTGTCACAGGCTGCTCTACAAACAACTAGTGCATCTCTTCACCTAGACTGAAATCATAGCAGCTCCTTGACTACAGTGGGACTCTTTTTTGTGAATGAAATGACAATGTTTATTTCAGTTCTCATTAGCCATAATGTCACCACAGCCTTTTTAAAGAGTAATTTGAATTATACTGCATTCCTAAATCATAGTGTGAGTGCAGAACACTTCATGATTAACGCAGACAGAAAAGCAATTTTACAAGGCAAAGGAGCTGATTGTGGAGCTTGAAGAAGAAAAAGCAAGGCTTGCTCTTGGCCCTTATGCATATTAGAACCCCCTTTTTCTAGTTTCATAACATGGTGTCTGTGATATATGCAAAATTAACTTGTAAGTGGAGACTTGATTGTTGGTGAGTTGTTTTTAAATTTTTTTGTCTTGCTATTCATCTGTGTATATTAAAACTTGAGAAGTACTTTTCATGCGCGCAATGCTAATGAGCATGATTTGATGCATGAAAAGCAACAGCATGGTATTCTAACTATTAAGTCAGCAACTGACTTTTTTAAAGTAAAAATTTAGTGCTGAAGGAAGATGAAGAGCTTGTTGATATATATTCAGTTTATCTGTACCTTTCCTCACTACAACCTGATGTGTCATGGATTTTGAGTATAGTCTGCTGTGTATCACAGTACAAATAGCCAAAAAGCATTCCTGTAGTGGCCCAGCACTGGATATCTAGGTGATGCAGCCCTGTGCCATCAGGCTATGCAAGAAGAGATAAGTGGGGGTGAGAGGGCAGTGCCTGCAGGCTGGGGAATGCTCCATGGGTCCAGAAATGATCCAGAGATGGAGCTTGACTCTGTCCTGGCACTGCCCCCATCCATGACCTTACTTCAGTCTGCCCTGTTCATATTGTGAAACCATGGGCCCTTTGAACTAATCTTGCTGCTTTTCTGCTGTCTCTAGCAAATCCTTGGCCAAATACTGGTTAGACTTTTTGTGAACTAGACCATTTTTCTGTTCCATGGTTGAAAGACTGATTGCAGCAGAAAGGATTTCCATGTCAGTCTGTAAACCAGAGATTTTCCTCTAGAAATATGAGATCTTAACCTGGTATGATTGGTTTTAAAACTAATGAACATATAATTCGGTGTGTTTGGATTTCAGAGTTTCCTGTGCTGCCATCCTGAAGCAGTGTATTGACACAAAGTATGTCATAGCTGTTAAGACCCATCTTTTGACATTCTTTAGGGCCTTGGTTTAATTTTATTGTCCGTAGGAAATGGCTAGGATCTAGATTACCTAAGTAAATGCATCTCTTTGCTCTTCAAGCGAGCGGGAAAGCGCTGCTGGCTGCCAATGGGCATTGCCAGCCGCCTGTGGGTGGCAGGGCCCGTGATGCCCAGTGCCAGGGCCGCAGTGGGGTGACCGGCTGCGGCTCCCATTGGCCCCGGGCAGCCCGGCTGCCTCCTGCTCACCTCTCACCTAGTGGGCACAGTGGGTGGGCTGGCATGTGACAAATGTTCCCGGAGACCTTGGCTGTAGAGGAGAGCACCAGCTGAGCTGACTGCAATCCCTTTTTTTCCCTGCAGCTGGTTTTTGCGGTGGAATATCCGTGTCAGTGAGTGCTGGTGGGGAGCAGCCTCTTGCAGCTCTTCCTTCTGTGTGAACGTGACAAATCAAATGTGCTTCCTGTGCTTGATTATATTGCTGTGTGCTGCTGCCTTGGGCCTCATCTGACGCTGCCTTAGTCTGCCTCACGACCAGAGATAAATTGCTGGCATGCTGCTGGGAGAAATAGGAAACTTGCTAGTAGCATAGAGGAGCTATGGGAGGGTATTGGCTTTGACAGCAGCTTGCTGTACTGACCTTTCTGTGCATCGTCGTTGAAGGGAGACTAGAAAAGTTTATTTTACTGGACTTAAGTGAGGAAAAATTCTTCTCCTGCTGTGCTACTAAAGGATTAGGCTGCCTTGTTATATGCATGCAAGATAACCTATATCCCTGCCCTTCCTCTCCCAGGCTTCCCTGTTTGACGCTTAACTGTTACACAATCTTATACTACACCTACTCTACAAATACGTAACTATTTTACACTTGTGAAATCCTCTCCTCTAGCAAGCTTTTTTTTATTGTAGCACAGTCTATGTTAAAAGCAATATTAAAACCCTGAAGAAATTCCCTCCTCTCAACCCCACCTGTTTTTCTAGAGTATGAACCAATAATTGCACACTTACTTAATTGCAGCACAACGGTCTAAAGATACTGCCTGCCTCTGACCAGATCAAGTTATTTTGGTAGTGGGAGGCCAGCAGGACAAAGCATATCACTCTCCTACAGCAACAGGGAATCAGAGAGCAATTTGAAGACTTTTTTGGTGCAACTTTTCTTTCCTACCAACAGATTTCAGCATTGGAAGACCTGCACTGACCTGCAATGCAAGCGCATGAGTTGTTCAGATACCTTCGAATGCCGGAACTTGGGGATGTCAGGCAGTATGTGCGCACCCTCCCCACAAATACGCTGATGGGCTTTGGTGCCTTTGCAGCGCTCACGACCTACTGGTATGCAACAAGGCCAAAAGCACTGAAACCACCATGTGATTTAGCAATGCAGTCTGTGGAGGTAGAGGTAAGCAAGCTGTAGTTCACTGTAATTTGAAGCCTAAATACAGCATTGAGAGGGACCAAACAGTTGATTTACGTGTTTCTAAACTTGGGGGGTGTGGGGGTGTGGAATATATTCTTGAAATATGTCTTGAACTCATTATTTTGTTGCTCTGAACTTGAAAACCAGCTCAAGGGTCCTAGTGGCAATAACTAGCGTGGGAGAAAAAACTGTGCTGTGACAAATGCATTTCTGATCTGAGCAGTGACAGGCAACTTGCTCATGTTAGAATCAGCACAGTATAGTTTTCAATTCCTGGCCATGTGTTTAGGTGATAACCTATTAAAATAGGCTGGGGGTCAGAGTATGTATGCTGGTATGTACTGATTAGGCTAATACTTTTATTTTAGTGTATAATAGCTGACACATGAGACTTTATATTGGGTTACAAACATGAAAAGGGTACTAATTGTCCTCAGATGATCTGTGGAAAGAAATATTAGTCTGCCAAGAGATCCCAGCTGTAGAGAAAGTTGAAATTAAACCTACCTCCTGCTGAGCTCTGGATATGCCATTTACCTTTTGTCTTATACTTTTTGGAGGCAGACAGTTACTGTTAGGTGGTGGCTTTTAAAAAGTGAAGTCAAACGTGCAACCAGCCTGACTGGGAGAAACCTGCTTTAGAAGCAAAGGTAGACAACTGATTATAAGGCTGGGGGTTTCTGAGCAGTGGTTATATTGAATCCCCAGAATCAAGATTACTACTCATTCATTCAAGAGTGGTTCTACGTTTTTTCAGGGTAGACAAGGTGTTTTCTCCTTTCAAAGGAAGGAGACAGTTTTGAAAAGTCATGCTTTTTGAGGGAGAATTATAAAATGTAGGATTGTAAAGCTGACAACTTTTTGTATTAGTCGTTATAGTCAGAAACTCCTACTGTAAATTTTTATATATACACTTGCAATTGAAGTGTCTCTTTATAGCATGTTCTTCTGCATGGATGGATAAACAGCCTCTAGTTGTCCTGTATCAAATGCTATGAACCTGACTCTTGTGCCTAAGACTAGGTGTGACTACAAACGGATGTAAACATGTGACAGAGCAGTTTGAAATTTACAGCAGGTCAACTTTAACAAGGTAAACTCCTGTCCTAGCCTCACACTAGGCACTTTTTTTCAATGTTTCATAATACTGAGACTGAAGAATGCACATTAGTTGACCCTTCCATTTGAAAATTTAGTAACTACCATTTATTCATCTTCTCAGTATGGCACACAGTAAGCCTAGGGACACATCGTGTTACTATGGCAGGTAGTGGTCTGCTACTAGAAGTACACAAAGTACAAAAATATCCTCTGGCAGTGTGATACATAATTGCCAAAAATGCCTCTTTTCAGGCAGCATATGTAAAGTAAGGATCTCAGTGTTAGATCTTACTTCTCTTGCTGAGCTTTTCCAATCCTGCCAGTAGCCACTTAGAGGTAGAATTGTCTTGTAAAGAATTGCATCTTGGTTGCTGGGATAACAGTGGAAGCTTTCCAGCTGTGGAGAGCCTCACTAGTCAGGACAGACCTCAGCAGATTTTGGGGGCCATTCCTTTAGAAGGTGGTAACACAGTGGCTCATAACTGTCCATAAACCCTGTGACAAATGTTTGTTTGAGACTTGACAGCAGTCTCAGTTCACTGCCTTTATCTTGTCAAGCTAAATTACTTGTTGGTGCCAGATTCTGAGATTGAAATCATTGGTGGTGTAAGACTACACTAAGCTACTTAATGCATGATTGATCCATATCATACTAATTAACATTGCTCTCTGATCAGAGCAGGAGAGATATAGGAGCGTTATTTTTGTTGCCTCTTTAGAAAATACATGTTAATAGGAAGACTGAATAGTAGTAAAACTTAAATGAAAAACAGCTGATGTGTTAGCAGGTGGTAAGAGTTCAAAGGTGATAAGAGTTTGTGTTAGAGAACATGTTGAAATGAGCAAGACCTATCCAGCTTTGCTTACATTAAGGGCTGTATCTGAACTATTAATAAGGTTTTAAACTGTACCAAACTAATAAAATGAGAATGTATACTGTGAAGCAAGTTTCAAGTGTCTGTTACAATTTGTACTTTTATAACAGTAACAAGACTAATCTGTAATACTCCACTTTCTTATGCATGTGTTAAGATGGTTTGGCACTTCCACAGGAAGAAAAATAAAATACTGCTCCCAAATTATGTCTTAACATTTTTTTCTGCCTAACCAATACACTGTTAAAAGGCCTGAAGAATAAACAGTGTGGTTCAAAAAAGACATGGCAGAAGGCAATGCCTCTTCTTTACTGCTTTATATCTATCTACCTGTCACTAACAATAACAATTTTGAACTAGAAAAAAGCTTCTGCATAATTCCTACTTGTGAATTATTTCCTTGGCCTCTAACAAAGTTAAGTGAAGTCATTAACTGGAGTAGGGTTTCTACATGTTCTGATAACAAGTCTTTGTTTTATCATACTGGAGGAAAAAGATCCTATTTACTCCTGTTCCAGGTCACTTCCCATTTCTGGAAAGCTTTGATGTGGTAGGCTAGCACCCAGTGACCCATTTTAACCATCACTGGATAAGCATAAAGACACTTAGTTGAATATGGTTACAAAGAGTTACTGAGCTGGCAGGGAGACCTTCCACTAGGCCAGGTTGCTCCAAGCCCCGTTCAGTCTGGCCTTGAACACTTCAGGGGATGGAGCATCCATATCTGGGTCAGTCTGCTTGTAGATTGCTCTTTCTTTCCACTGGTGACAGATAGCTGAGCAACTTTGGCTATTGATTTTGAGTGCAGGTGTATGGCTGTCCAATATATTAAACCTGGCTTTAAAAGCTTCTATTTGTCTCAAGTTATGCTAAAGCATGTACAAGAATAGAACAGAAATAAATATTAGGATTTCAGTATTTTCTAGTAGTAAGAGTTCAGACTTAAGAGTGACTTTTTTGTTCCCTTAAGAAAAGACATTCAAATATGGAGCGAGATATTCAACTCGTGAAAGCTTTTAAGCCTTCTTACAGTCTTCTGATACATTACCAGAATTGTAGCATCCCTTGTTTTTCAAGTATCACTTGGTTAGACATGAGCTTGCCTCCCTGTGAAATGATCAGGTTTAGGTGCTGTATGCTTATGTAAGAATTAGCATCCTTAAAGTTATATGGCTGTTTTGAAAACTCAGGCTTATTCTACTTGCTGCCCAAAATATGCATGTTGGTGACCTAAGCACCCCTTGCCAGTGAACTTTCCCTCTCATGTAAAGGGGAATTCGGTCTCTCTCCTCTAAGACACGGTGGAGCCCCAGTGTGTTTTGACATTACTGCTGCTGTAATCCTAAGAAGTGTCACCCTGTGTCAACAAGAAGCAAATCCATGACTTGAACAAAAGCAGTTATCTTAGATGACCTGGACAGGAGCTGATAGAGTAATACCGTGCCTCTGTTCTAGACCACATCTGTTTCCTTCAGCTGCTGCTATTCTGAACCCATGCCAAGGTTTTACTTCATGTCTAATGGGTTAATTTCCTGCAGTTTCCTGAGCTGCTGCAAGGGCGGCTCTACACAGGTAACTGGAAACTGTCTGTGCATTAATTGGGTTTTATTGCCTGGCTCCTTAAGAACACTCAATTAAAACCGATAACCCTTTTTAATGTTTGTCTTTTTATTGGACAGACCTGTTAGATCCCATTGCAGTAATTCCTGTGAAATATTCCAGTCCTGAGATTCAGATGGTTGATGGTTGTAACAACTGGTGATGCTTAGAGTTTGCTGCAAACAGAATTTCCTTGATGTTGCACAAATATTCTGGATAAGCACCATTTGGACCAGCTCTTAAAATAGTTGTTCTTGCTGCTCTAAAGCAAAATATAGACCAATCCAGTTAATTCTGCCTCACTATGGGAAAAAACAAAGTAAGCAAAACTGCAAGTTGATTGTTTCCCTTTACTTAAGACTCCTAAGAATCGATGGGATCTTTTCAACAGTAGTTGTTACAGTTCTTCTTTTTTCAGGAGGGTGTTGCCATCTTAGATATGGCGCTGTAGCTAAGCAGTGTGCTGTCTGATAACTCCCAACCTCCAATTTGCTTAGTGCCCCAGGCCCTGCAAAAACCGCTTCTGTGGCGCTGTGTAATACAGCGTGCAAACAAAACAGTAGTAGCTCACATGAGGAGATACAAATACTGTACTGCTCTACTGTTGCTGAGGAATGGCTTAGCATATTGTATTTCACCTGGTGCGGAAATTACAGCACATAAAACGTGGCACATGTGATACATTGCATTTGTTTACGTTGCCTGTGGAAACAGACTGTACTGTGTGATCTTCCTCAGTTTAGCTCCAGACGTAGCAAAAGTGGGAAAATCTAGAAGCTGTCCTTGGTTATCCAAGGATTGAGAAACCAGTGTGCAAATCTTGCTTTTCTTTCCAGGCAGGGACACGTTCTAGTGATCTCTTAATTTCCTCTAAAGTAGATGTTGGTCTAAGAGCAAGTATACTCTTGAATTTCTAGTGTTATGAATTTTTAGAGGTAAGCCACTCATTAACTTGTTCTGGGTCGCGTTCACAGTGTACGTTTCTGATCCATCAAAGGAGTGGCAAGCACTGCATTACGCAGTGTTTTGCTAAAACAAGTTAGACTTGTTTCAGTGTAAAAATATTTTTTTCCTCTCTCTGCTATGCTAGCTTGTTTCTGTGAACAGGGGCCATATGACATCTGCAGATAAACTTGTATTTGTGTAGCTTATACATACAGATGATGTCTGCTCTTCCAGGATACTTTGAAAACAGGAAAAGAAACCAGTGGCCAAGAAGAACCTATGACTAACTATGAGCAGGTTTTTCATGTTGTGGGTGACAGACAATTCAGGCACAGATTTAGTTAGTCCAGGACTTGACTTTGAGACAGAAATTGTTTACAACCCCTGATAGAAAAATCACATGTGGTGCTTACTCAAGACCCTCTGTTTAAACAGTTGGGCTCTACCTGGTAAGAAGTTGCTTGTAGGTGTCTGTCATCATAACAGGGCTAAGAGTTGTGGCCCAATAGTAATTGCATAACTGCAATTTGTGAAACTTTATTGCCATAAAATGAGATTAAATAATCAGTCACTGTAAAAAAAGGCAGTGTTAAAACTGAACTATTAAATTCTTGTATTGACTTGTGATTATGTAAATGCTCACCTTCTGGAAAATGATGTTAATTCTCAAGGGGGTATTGTCTTGGCTGCATTTAAATAGATCAGGATGAAATCTGTTTTTGAAAGATAAACTTTAAATTGGATTAAAGGACTCTTTTTATCTGTAACAGAATATTTGGCCTATGAGAACAATTGTTTGGCATGATGGTGGCCACTTTTAAAATCATTTGTTTTGAAACCACAAATTCAAGTGTGATTGTTCTGTAATCTTAATTAGAAAAGTAGATCAGGTTTATAGCATTAATATTCTGTATAGAGAACTCTGAGGCTGAAGTGACTTTAGAAGGCTTAATGAAATCAGTTATGCTATAGTGTATTGCACTAATAGAGTAAAACATTCATAGAGAAAAACTGTGTCTGACAAAACGCCCTTTAAGAGTCCTTGCTATTCTCCTTTGTCCTCACGGGTAACTGAGGAGTAAGATTTTGCCTGACAGGTTTTTGGTAGTGCAAGGAGCAGTCTGACTCTTGAAACAATGCCCTGTGAAACCTTGCATTTCTCTCGAGAAGAATATACCAAGGCTCGTAACTAAACATAGTGGAAGAGATTTTTTTTTTTATTCCTTCAAGAAATTCCAGTTCATTTGTAGCCAACAAGTGTCTAACCTTTTTAATTGTTTTTCTTAGGGTGGTGACCGTGCTCGAAGGTCTGCTATTCTTAACAGTGATGAACTGTTGGTGTACTACTATGATGATGTGAGAACAGTTTATGATATTTTCCAAAGGGGTTTACAAGTATCAAGTAAGTTGAAAATTAAAAGTAATGTTTTCCGTATGTCAAGAATTACACATTTGAGCTCTTTTGAAATGCAGTTGGGGAAAGGGGATCTCTGGCTAGCAATGGTAAATGTTTTGGATGTGAGCTTTCTTTAAGGCAAATTTAACTGTCCTCTTGTGAAGTAGATTTGTGTGAATAAAGTTAGTGCTGTGTTCTTAGTTTAAATGAACTCGATCCATATCCTTTCCCAGAATCCCTGCCTACACCCCTGAAAAAACTCATGTTTGTCATCTGAAAGTGTCTGCAGAGAATGTAGAGGTTTAACACCGAGAGAGGTGTCAGGACAGAGGAGTTGGGGTAAAATTTTGAGTGGCTTTTGATTATCTTTTTTAGATAATGGTCCATGCCTAGGTTTTAGAAAACCAAACCAGCCGTATGAGTGGATCTCCTATAAAGAGGTAAGTGGCCTCTCTAGCTTAGTGCTAGACCTGCTTTTGCTTGCTGAGACCATTGATACAACATCCAGTAATGTGATATAACAAACCTGAATTATTTATAGATGTTTTAAAGTAGTAGCAGAATATTGCAGAAAAGTTGTAGTTCCTATTACGGTGTCTTAAACAAATAGCCTCAATTATGTGCAAGGGAGAGAGAAAAGAGTGCCTTCTGCACTTGGTTTAGTAAGAATTTTATTTCAGATTTTTTTTGAGTTATCTTGGCAGCCTTTAGCATCTCAATGCCAGATTGTTTAGAACTTGGACTCTGAAGGGCTGCAGCTTTGAACCAGTGTTTAGGAGCTCAGTCTGCTACTACTACTACTCCTTTAGGTGCTTGCTTCCAAGAGGCTCACTTTACACTCGGAGAAGTCCTATGTACAGATGTTGCTTGGGCTTCTTGAGAACTTGTCTCCATAGTGTTGAATGATGGATGTACAGAGTGTTAACATATGTTTCTAACCAGCAGCATGCTGCTCCATTATCCCTGAAAACATCTGTATGCAGATCTCCATTGACAGCTTGTTCAGCTTAATCAGTTGGTTTCCAAATTTGCATAAACCTCACCTGTTGCATATTGTTAAAGTCATTAAACACCTTCTGTATGTAGCAAACATCACTTTTTCCCCAAGGTGACTTTGCTGGGAACTTGTTAGGAACAATCACTCTCCTATTAAAGCTTTCCTGCTTGAGTCATGTGACTAACATGGATTCGAGTCATGTGCTATGTGGAAAGAACTGAGAAAACTGCCTTCTTCCCAAGCTTTGTTTATAGAACTAACTGGGTTTTACCTCCTTGTTCTCCTGCTTTTTGAAGGGAGAAATGCTATTTCCATAGGCACTGAACGAAGCAGAACGATAGCATATGTAGTGCGATTGAGCAGACACACTGTTGAATCATTCCAGAGTCACTTCTTGGGTTTAACACAGGTACAACAAAACAGCCTTTGCTGCATATGTAACCTTAACTTTTCAACGCTTTCAAGTCCAGCTGGGTTAAGTGTCTCTTCTGCTGCATTTTGAGTGCAAGTGTAGTAACTACAGTCAGTGCAATGTAAAAGCACTGCAGTGTTTAGGTTGTCAGAGTCACAGAGGATGTTCAAAATAGCCTAGAAAACTTCTGTCTCATTGATACCAATTTTTGGTCTTTTTTTGTAAGACATGTTAAACTAATGTTGAGGGGATTTGCAATTATGACCTTGCACTTACCTTTTTTGGCCTTTTTTTTTTTTTTACCCCTCCAGGTTTCAGACAGGGCTGAGTGTGTGGGTTCTGCGTTACTCCATCGAGGCTTCAAACCGTCTCAAACTCAGTACATAGGAATCTTTTCACAGAACAGACCTGAGGTAATTTATCGACAGTGTGTGCATTTGTGGTCTAGGCTGTTATTGAAATGGCCCACTCCTGTATCTCTTGGCAGTGTACTGAACTTCCCTACTGAGACTCCATTTGGTGCTGGAAAAAGGCTAAAGGCTGTCATTTTAGACCTACAAGCCATAGGCATGGCATCTTTAGCTGAGAACCAAAACTGGTAATTGACCCAACTGTTAATGTCTTATATTGTGGAGCTAAATATAGAAGGCTGTAGAGCAGGATTAAACAGAGAATCCAGAAGAATTTAGTAATTATCTTCTATTTCCTGGTCATAGAGGAGGCTTGTTTAATGGGAAATGAACGTAAACACTACTCGCTTTCTCGTACCTTGTGCTCCAGTGTCACATTTTAATTGAAAGTGGTTGGAAGTCACAAGGAGGTGTTTAAACCCTTTGAAACATGAAGAAACACTTAGTGATTAAATACATACCTGGATAAATAGAAGATGGCTAAAGGTGATAACTCTATCTCTGTCAGAGGCCCTGAACATAAAGATTCTGGGAGGGACAATGTTGGTGAAGGCAAAAATGTAAAGTTAATTTAACAAAAAGAGGTGGAAAGACTGACAGTAGCATGGTTAAAGAAGATCACCTGGGACAACTACAGGGATGTTCAGATTGATTAGCTAGTGCCTATTCATTTTAACCCAGAAGTCATTCTAGATTGCTGTTTCTAAAAACATTATGAAATTTCAGTAAGTGTGTATTCTCTAGACTTGCTTATTAATTCTGTTTAATAGGGCTGAATTTCTCTAACCTGTATTTATGTGGTTAGTAGCTTGAGCTACACTTGCAGCATTAAGCTAGTTCAATCTAAACCTGTATTCAGACAGGAGACTTCTTCTGTTTTGACAAGTCCCTCTTCATTAAACCCTCCCAGCTGGATTCTGTTATCAAGGGCCATCTACAGTATGGGCAGGGTTAGAAGTTCTGTCAGTGTCTGTCTTGGTCTCTTGCTCTCATTAAAATGTAAGCTGTGTGACAAATGACTTTGGCTTTCTTCCTCCTCTCCCAACCTACACCACAAGAAAACTCCTAACTCCAGTCTTGTACAGATTGGAAAAATAAATTTCCCAGACTCTTGAAGCTTCTGTAGTTTGCTGCTTGTATGTTCCTGCTGGACTTCTGGCTCTAACAGCTACAGTTCTATTTCTGTATTAAGAAAGGCTGGAATACCCTATATACAACTTGGAAGCTGTTAAATGATTTGATGTTAGACTGTCCAGTTCAGTCTCCTGAGCATATACAGTGAATCCCCGCTGCATCGCGATCTCTCCTTTATGACCTCGCCCATTTGCGAAGCAATTTTTTCGCAGTCCGGCTTCCGGGGTCTGCGAGGTTCCCCAGAGCACACATGCGCTGTGCCTCTGCTTTGCCGAGGGGCGGTGCTGGCTCTCTCTGTGAGGCGGGATGGGCCCGCCCTCCAGGGAGGGCACGCAGGGAGGGCGCGCAGTTTCTCCGGCTCAGCCTGGCATTTAGAGCAGCCCTCGGCGGGCTAGCAGCCCCCAGCCCCGCAGCAGCCCTGGTGGCCCGAGATGCCATGCCGGGACGCCATGGGCACACGCATCGGAGTCGGGGTGGGGGAGCCACAGTGCAGGATTTGGGCTGTGGGAGCACGGCCACAGCAGCCCGGAAAAGCCAACAGATTAAGGGGGTGTGGGGGGTGTCTCCTGAGTCAGAGGGGACTCAGAAATGGTTCCCTTTGCCCCCCCTGTGTTGACAGTCCAAGGAGAGAGGCGGAAAATGGTCTGCAGCGCTCTGGAGTTCCGGGGGGGTGGAGCACTGGCCGTGGCCTGCATGCATATTAACGACCTGCACTTCTTTGCGAGTTTGGCTTTCTGCGAGACCCCTGGGGGTTTAACTGTAAGATGATTAACTGGTAGTACAAATGGGAGACAGATATTTATGTTGTGCTAGTTTGAACTGCTTCCCCATAGATCTTTCGGTGCAAAGTCTTAGACTGCTGGGTTTGTGGATTTTTGGAAGGAGAGCATGGAAGTATGGTTTGGTCTTAGGCACATTTTCTCTCTGATCTAAGTTGCATTGCTTTGAGTTGGGTCAGAAATGAGCTGAAAAAGCACGTCTAAACCAGCAGTTTTCAATCTGGGATTTTCCCTCTTGAAAACTACTGGATGTATGTTGTGACATCCCAAACATAATCACTAATCCAGACAGGAGATTGTGAAGGGTTTTTTTGTGTGAAATGATTCACATTTGTCAGTTCAGGGAACAACTTCTGGGAAAATACCCTGAAAGGGAAAATTCCAGCATCTTAATTGCTTAAGTATTCACTGAAAAAAGAAACCTAGATTTGTAAATAAAAAGTATTACTTTCTTTTTGAGCTACTGGAAGAGTCATCTGTTCTGGAAGTGAGAAAGTTTTGGTTTGGATTGAGAAAACACAATAATGAAATAAGCAGATTCCCTTAATAGAAGATCAAAGCCATGCTGGAAAAGAAACTGACTGTTGTCTGTATTCAGTACTAGTTGCTTGCTTGGGCTTTGAGAGAGAACTCATGTCAAGGTTTCATATTTGTATTTATGCTTCATTTTAGAAGCAAAATCAAGGAAAAATTTATTGGTAACCCAGAAAATAAAGATGCTGATTATACCATTAAGAATGATGATGTGCAAGACTTGTTGGTGTCTGCAACAGGAAGCTTTTATCATTGTGTGCAGCTTCTGAAGTCTGCTGTAGTAGCCCCCCACCCTTTTAAAATAAGTACTAAACTTCTGGCTGCTGAACAGCAATGCAGCTGCCCCCTTGTTGCATATACTGGAGGATGCTGTTTAGAAGGAGTTATTCAGTGGATCCTTTCATGTCTGCTTAGACTTAACCAGTATGTCTAATGTCTTCATGAAGGTTTAGTTACCTGTTAGCTGGCCTTGTTCAAAAAGACTTCTTATAAAACTAGTACAAGAGGTGTCCAACTTGCCTACTCCTTAAATGCTGTGAAAAATTCCCTGTGTTTAAGGCTGTCTCAATCAGCAGAGTACATTGGGAAACTGGCTCCTAATAAACAGTTTGTAGGACTGAGATTTGACAATTTTGTTTACATAGTCTCTGTATGAGATATTATGTAGAATAACCAGGGGAATTATGTTTAAACTTGTCATTGTATGGCGGTGGGGTAGCCATCTAGTGTCCTGCAGAAACTCTGGAAAGTGCAATAAAGTTCAGGGGAGGGGAAGGGAAACAAACAGCCTTGTTAATGCAATCCTTGTGGAAGTGGAAGTTCTGGTAACTTTTAATGATGCATGCTTCTTTTTCCTGTAATTGGGTCTGACTAAAGGCATTGAGAATTTTTGTCACTCTTTGGGGGGGAAAATCTGAGATGTTCCAGTTCCACTGGCCTCTTCATGTCTCTTGAGTCTCCCATTTGTGGAGTTGCATGCTCTTGTGTATTTTGGTGTAGCTAGTTGTTTACAAACTATACCCAATAGCTGCTATCAAGAAGAATTGCTTGACTATCTTACCTTGATGGTACTTTGGATGACATCAGGATTTAAAGCCAGATTTCAGATGAAGTCAATGTTGCAAAGCATTGTCAGCTCCTGTAACACAAAATATGGCTGTAATATCCACTACATTTATCAAGTACTGCACTTGCTGGCAGGCAAATCCTTATTGCAGCTTGAAGGGATGTAGTTGCATCTTTTTATAGAAGTCTTCATATTAGATTCCGTTAGAGAAAAGTGGTTAGTCTTGAGAAATGCTGAGAAACTCTCTGGGGCTGACTTTCCAAAGGACTTTAACTGGTTATGTTGCATGTCTGACCATCAAATGAGATTCAGATAATGAATGAGTAAGAATACTGTCTGTATATAAATTTAATGTCAAGACTTGAGCAAGTCCTTCACTGATTCATGACAATGTAGAATATTGAAGGCCTTGGTTACCTCAATAACCTAAACCCAATGAAAATACTGTACTCCTACTCAAACTCCTTCTATTAATAGGTAAACTAAGCAGACAGTTCATGTTAACTGTTTTTTCAAAATTACTTAGTATTGCTTTTAGCGATAGAGTTGAATTTTATTGGGTTGCATTCTTTCCCATAGCTCCTTATTGCTTAGGGCATTTTTTCTTTCCTCCTTTCACAGATAAAAGTTGAGTAGGTCTTCAAAGTACAGTTATACCCCATCATTTGCGAGGAACGGGTCACGCCACAGGCCTCGCAAAACGCCAAACTCGCAAAGATGCACAGGTCATTAATATGCATGCAGGCCATGCCCATTGCTCCACCCCCTGGCACTCCGGAGCGCTGCGGACACTTTTCCGCTCCTTCCCATGGTCTCTTTCAGCACAGGGGAGCAAAGGGAACCATTTCTGAGCGTCTGCTGTGACCGTGTGTGCTCATAGCCCAACTCCCACGCTGCTGCTCCCCTCCCCAGCCTGCCCCTTGGGCTCCGGTGCTCGCGCTGGTCCGCACGTGCTCGCCCTGTCTCCACAGCAGGGAAGGGGTGTCCCTCGTCTCTGGTCAGCATTCTTGGAGTCTGGAAAAACCTTAACTTTGTAACATTGTGATACCCCATGCCACTTATGGGGCGGGGGGGGGGGAAGGGCGTCCGTATCAGAGTTTCTTTCCCTTGAACATCCATCAGTCCTGGTAGAGGCAGCGCTGCCCAGGCTTTCACTGGGCTTTGAGTAACAAGGAATGGCATGTCTTGTGGTGCTGCTGCGCTGGGTCTTAGCGGAGCACACAGGACCAGGTCAGGAACTGGAGCACAGTGCCGCAGGGTCTAAAAGCCATTGCAAGCTGGAGAAACCGTGTGCATTCCCCATGTGCCCTCCCACCCTGCGCTGCGCACCCTCCCCACAGGAAGCACTGGCACCGTCCCTCAGCAAAGCAGAGGCACTGCCCATGTGTCGGGCGGGTAGACTCGCAAATGGTTGAATCAAAACTGCGAGAAATTCTCCTCGCAAATCCCTGGGGTCGTAATGCAGAGGTCACAATGCAGCAGGGATTCACTGTAAATAAATTATACAAGATGACAATTCTTTCATAGAAAGACTTGTACAAATGAGCTCTGTCCTATTAGCTTCCTTGTTAGAATTTAAATATGATTCTGTCTTGGAGATCTGTTACAATAAGCAAAACACAGTGACTTGCCTCTCTTTTGTGCAGTGGGTCATCATTGAACAGGCATGCTATGCATTCTCCATGGTGGTGGTGCCACTCTATGATACACTGGGAGCTGAAGCAATTACATACATTGTGAATAAAGGTAGGACACTTTCACTAATTCAGCTGAACATGTGATGATAGCTGACTGAGGGCAGAACTGTGGCCTTCTTCAGAAAAGCTGTACATTATGATGTACTGAAGAATGTCTGGATTGAGTGTAAACTCAACTTGTCACATTGATAATGTAGTTCTCTTTCCTCAGCTGACTTGTCATTGGTTTTCTGTGACAAACCTGACAAAGCCAAACTTCTGCTAACCAGTGTGGAAAAGGGAGAAGCTCCAGTACTCAACACCATTGTTATCATGGAGTCTTTTGGTGGGGATCTTGTGGAACGTGGCAAGAAGTGCGGTGTGGAAGTCTTCAGCATGAGAGAAATAGAGGTGAGCATGGTTAATCTAATTTACTGCTTTCATCCTATTTACATGTGGATTAGTTTCAAAATATTTGATTATATCTTGAAGTTCACACAAAAATATAAAACATAGTAGAAGAAAATAACTTGCTAGTAGTATTTCATAATACTCAAAACATAAAAGTGGATATGTCAAATGACAGAATGAAAGCTTATTAGCATAGTCATTAGATCTGAGTGTTAAGGCTTGCCTATGTGGAGCATAACATGATAATTATATACTGTGACTAACACCTCAGAAATACATACTTCAGAAAGAGCCTGTGTAGGTTTTGTCTTGCGAAAAATCGCATTTCCCCCCGTACACTGAATCTACAAGATATTTCTTGGGGGAGAAGGAAGATGTCAAACTCTTTATAGAACAAGGTTACGATGTAGGGGAATGAGACTTCCAGGTTTTGGAAGTAGAAGCCATTTTGATTAACCACCTAATGTCCAAGTCTTGGTTTTGGTTGTAGTTATGTTTTCTGCTTAGATCTTATGCAAGTTTATTTCATAACCTCACTCATTTGGAGAACTGTCTCCCAGGCTCAGATTGCATAAATTACATCTTTATGGTGAGGTTATGAAACTGTGTTTAGTCTGGTTTCAGCTGGAGTTCTGGTGAAGGCTTGGCTTACTAGGTCTTTAATATTTTCAGTGTGGTTGTCTTGTGCAGGTGTCAGTAACTAGTGTGAAATGCCTCACTTCACTGAACTTGTTTTCCTATATCACTTAAGACAACCACGTTAATAGAGCCACCTTCTGGTAAAGATACAAAAATGTCAACATGTCTTTTAAAAGATGATTAACTGTATTGTAGCTAAGTAGCCTCAGCAAGAATGCCAGTTTGAAAAGAGGCCAAAAACATCATGCAGAATAAGTGACTTAGAGCTCACTGGACAAAGGTTTGGATTAAAACTGGAAAAGGACTGGCCCAACAATTTGCTACACTAACATTAGCATCTTTTCCTTGAGTTGAACTGTAGCTTTTAACAGAGGAAGATGCTTTCCACTGGATCTTTTAGCTACCTGAAAACAAATGTTGGGTGAATCTTGTCTTTACATTGAAGTTTATATGCTTCAGTAGTACTTTGTAGCTATTACTGTATTAATCCAAAATACCAGGTGTTAAGTAGCAGGTCCTCCAAGAGCCTTTTGTTTAAATCTCTGAAGGTAAGTTAGAGGCAAACTTAGATATTTCTAATACTGCTTCAATGAACAGGAATAAGTTTTATCACCTCCTTTAAGGGACAGAGACTTCATGTCTCTGGAAAGGTAATGGTGAACTGTTTAGGAGCTTACAGTAGGACAGGATTACTATTTCTAGCTTTAAGTACTTTTTTTCTGGGTTTCTGGTTTGTGTATTGCTCAGCTGTGCATGGGTTATGTGACTAGTTCCTCTGTGTATCCCCCATGTACCATCAGCTTGGTTTCTGATGCCCAATATCTCTATGTATCCTGTGATTACTTCGAGCTGATTAGCTGTGAATAAATAGCTCTTTATTAGGGAGAGATGGTGGAACTCCACTTTAGGAGACCTTAGCTGTATGTTCAATAAATACCAGATCTTACTCAAAGCAGGTTGTAGGGAGGTATTGAACTTACAGTGGTACTTGAAATGCAGATGCTGTTCTGAGCAGACAAGTTATGTTGTCATAGTGGCAAATCTTTGCATAATGCACTCTTTCAAAAGGCAAGGCTTGCAGGTATGGGAATGTCGATTGTGTTTCCTCTTGTCTTGTACCTCTTAGATCACCCAAGGAGGTTATCATCCTAAAGGAAGTCAAGAGCTAGCAAAAGAATGTGCAGTGCTATTGTTTGTACTTGGAGCAGTAAAGGCAATGGTGAAGTTGATGTGTCTCCTCAAAGGATGCTTCCAAAGCTATACTTAAGGAAAGGTCCACTTTAACTTGCAGAAGTGCTTAAGCTAGTATTGTTTGTAGTCATAAATAGGCATAACAGTAATAAGTCTTGATTTGAAACTTTCAAGCTCATAGATCCTGAACAGCATCTTGTATTTCCTCTTAATTATACCCTTGATGATAAAAGGATCATCTTAGTATCCTTACTCTTCTGCCTAAAGACCTCAGACATTAATGGTCAGGCTTGAGTAAGTAAGGAGGGAGGTGGGAGAGGTGGTATATGAGAGATTCTTGCACTTCCCCTGCTGTATAAAAGGACTACAAACCACCAATGACCCTCCTGATCTTCCTTCTCACAAGCAATGATGATGAGAGGTGCTTGCAGAGATGAATTTTGCATCTGTTCAACAGTTGGCAATGGCACATCTTCATGAGGTACAGGATTAGTTGTCCGTTGTCTTGTCATAACACTGCTAAAGCTTGAGCATCCCCTTGAGCATAACCTCTGGTTTACTGGCTGGGAAAACTGGAGTTTTAGACAAGTTGTTGCTTTCGTATTTGTAGAACATAGTAGTTATTCCATATGTTTTTAAAATTTCTTTTAAAGCCTTTGTTACTCTTAAAATAATCATAGAATGGTTTGGGTCGGAAAGGACTTTAAAGATCGTTTAGTTGCAACCCTCTGGCAATGGGTAGGGATGCCACCCATTAGGATTGGGTTTCTAAACAGGTTAAAATGCCTTAAGACAGTCCAAACAATTAAATATTATGGTGTTTGGTAATGTTTGATAAATTTAAAGCAAGAAAGTTACATGCTTATGTCTAAACTCTCCCTTTTCTCTCCTTTCTGTAGGAGCTGGGAAGAGCACACAGGCAAAAACCTATAGTAAGTATGGAACTATTTCAAGTGACAATCTGAAGCTAGTTAGCATTCTTTAGATCAAACTAGCAAATCTGCCTGTCTCCCATAGCTCAAAAGTAACACTAGTATCTTGATGTTATGTCCAGGAAAATATTTTTCCTTGCTGTCTTAACCATACTAATACTTTCTTAACTCTCATAGCCTCCAAAGCCAGAAGATCTAGCAGTCATCTGTTTCACCAGTGGAACGACAGGTACATCTCATTACATTATGCAGAATTTTTTGTCCTGTATGTGAAAAATTAATTCAGATGTGCTCCTGCTTTTTTTTTTTTTTTTCTAGGCTTCCCCATGCTGCTGCATTTTTTTGGCAAGTAGCAGCTGGGGAAGTGTTATGGTGAGGCTCCCAATGATTCCCCCCTACCCACCCCCATTGATTGGTACAAAGTTCCAGTATTGGGGGTGGAGGTGTTACATTTTTGGACTTGGAAATAAATTAAGTAGCGAACTGCTGTTTGCATAATAAGGCCTCTGTATCAGACCTCAGACTGTCAACTCCTCCATAGTCTTTTTTGTACCGTGTTAGCAAAATTGTTCCATAACTCTAAGCAGCCTTGCTGTAGCACCAAAACAGAAAGACTGGGTAGATGTCACTCACTTGACATTTGTGAGGTAATATCCAGCACTGACATGGAACAAAAGGAGGGAGTACAATAAGAAGCTACATTTGAAAACTTAAAAAGTTGAATTTTGTATGAGAAGCTTATTAAAGAAGCATGATCATTTCTTAAAGATTTACTCTCCTTGAAATGTTAGGACTCCAACAGAAAAGTACTACTTAACTGTTGCCAGCTGTTCTTGAAAGCGTGTTAATAAGTTTTCAACCTTTCTTTTTATTTGATACACAAACAAATGTATTAATCTCAAAGAATGCTATGAGATTAGTTTTACCACTGCTTGCTTAATTCTAAGGATCTAAATTTCACTGTAGAATCCTGATGTCCTTCTTCCTCAGGAAACCCTAAAGGAGCCATGATCACTCATCAAAACATAGTCAGCAATGCTTCTGCTTTTGTGAAAACGACAGAGGTAAACTGCAAAGATTAACATTGTGGGCTTTCATTAAAGGAAATAATTTTGAGTGACACAGACCTTGATGTCTCATTAACTTTGGTCTTAAGTTTTAGTAAGATCCAAGTGACTATGTAACTTGACAGCTCTGTCCCTGCTGGTCACAGAAGTCAATGTTTATTGGTTTCTTCTGTCAGGGTGAAGAAACTGACAGACGTACAATTTGTTCTGCTCTAAGCAAAGCGTTATAAAGATCTTCATGTGGATGTAGATGGCATTCTGCCATGGACATCATGTTTCTCATTAGTGGAAGCTCTGTATTAGAGGGTTTGTGTAGAGCCAACCTTTTTCCCTGAGGGTGCGAGAAGTTGTCATGTATTTTAAACCCGCAAAATGTTTAAAGCCTTTGCATAATGAGCAAACAGCAAGACTTTGTATTTTTACTTGGTACAATGTTAACTTAAGATGTCTACTGTAAATTGTAAGTTCATCTGTAGGCTAGTTAAGATTATTCTAAGTCATGCAGATGCAATTGAAAACAGTTGTACCTATTCTGACAAGTAACCTGCACATAGAACTGTTTTTAAATTAAACTGATCTCCAAATTAGCTCATGTAAGGCACTTCTGATATCAACCTTAGATCCGTAAGTTGGCTTGTCCAATTTACCCTAAGGTGAAAGTGTCCTTTTTTTAACCCCTAAAGCATACTATTTTAACCTTTTTTTGTCCCCCCTCCCTCCCAATGTATGTAATAGAACTCAGTGGCTTCTATCAGAATTTTTTTCTATTCATAGTCCTGTGAATGATAAATTGTAATAATCTGGTCACTGTCATCAACTCTAAAAAATTATAATTTCTGCAATATGTCTTTACTCGTGCTAGAAGTCATTGCTGTAATCTTTTTAATGAAGGAAAGACAATGCAACTTCATTACAAACAAAGCTAAATGGAGGACTGTGCTCTAGAGTTTAGATGCTAGATTTCACTGTTGTACTTAGGCAAAATAGAGAATCTAAGATTTCAACTTTTGCTAACACTTTCAGAAATCATTTATGCCTTCCTCTGATGATGTCCTGATATCATTCCTGCCCCTGGCTCATATGTTTGAGAGAGTCGTTGAGGTAAGCATCTGTTTGCTGTGCTGAATTACTGAGGAACTTGCTTTTCTTGCAGAATGCATGTCTCTTGAATCCAGGTGATGCATGCTTTTGCTTCTTGATTCTTGCACATGTGTATGAAAGCTTGAAATAAGGTTCAGGAAAACAGTGTCCCATAAACAGTACCCACTGAGCACGGGACCGTTGGTTTTCATACCAAAATACAAACATTAACCTTAGAGCTAGGGTTAATAATAAACTGGTTTACTAGAACATGAGGCAATCCCTTAGGACATACGCACTGCCTAGAAGTTCCTTCCAGTATAATCAGTGCACTACTAAAAATCCATGCAATTCCTTAGTCTGCAAACTTCAAAAATTATTTTATAATGTGGCATCCTATTTGCTTATACAAAACCAATTTTAAGATGGATAAACTTTCAGTAAAGAGGAAGGGATTTTATTTCTATGGAATTCTCTTCCAGGAGTCAGAAGTGGTTTTTAAGGCCATTTCAATGACAAACTTTGAAGTTCTCTTGAATCACCTGTTGTATGGTACAGCAAAATCTGGGGCTTAGTTTTTGAGAATGGGGGGACTTGGATTGTCTTAATACTGGCAGCCTTGAGGTCTTCTGAGCCCACAGTTGAGTCTTATACATTATTGAAAGGATGCAGTTTCCTCTGACTGCTGCTATACTACAGAGGCACAGGTATTTAATTACTGCACTTATTGAAGTTGAATTAACACCTCTTCCTCTGGTGAGATTATAAATACACATGTTAAAGGTTTATAGAGGGAAAGAAGCAGCATCTGTGCAAATGTGAAAAGCCACATGGAGCCAGGAATTGTCCTGTAATTTCTGTTAGGAATCCTAAGATTTCTGCCAAGAGTGTGTATGTATACATAAAAAATGTATATATGTACGTTAGATCTATGTATGTTATGAAGACTAGGACTAGAGCATAACTGAGGTGTAAAGGTGCCCCTCGGTTTTTCAGCTCTCTTTCCTGGTAGCAGTGACTGCAGTCATACTCCAGTGCCTGTTTTACTCTGCTGTCTTACACCAGAACATACAAGCTCTGTAGGTAACAGCTCTGCTCTTGCCTATGCAGTCAAACCAGCATGGCAACTTGAATTCTAAAGGATAAAATTAAGTGTTTGGATTGCAGTATTCCTCTCCTCTTTGAGGCCTGTACAACGTAGGTGGTTACTTGTATATTTACATAAGGAGATAAAGCAAGAACACTTCTGGTAGAAAGGAGAAAAGATTTGTTACTGTTCACAGTAGATATGAACACAGGCTCTTTGAGAGTCTATCTTTAGACTCCTGTTGTAAAGCTGATGTTTGCTGGTTTTTGGCTTCATAAGAATGAACTTGACGTGACATGTTCCCACTTAGTAAAGGCAGTTGCTGCTTAGTCCATCTGGAGTTACACATTTGCTGCTTTTAGCAGATGGTGGCAGAAAAGAGGTGAAGGGGAAAAGTGACACTTCAGCATGTCTTACACAGAAAATGAGAGAATGGATGGCAGGGAATGAAGGAGTAGGTGTTATGGGGAAAGCAGGAGAAATAAAAACAGGTAGGTGTAAACACAAGGAGACACAAGATGTTAAAAAGAATAAATAAAACCCAAACAATATCGGAGAAAACAAGTGTGTGTGGCTGGGGGGGCACTAGGCTCCTAATGGAGAATAGAGAACACAGCAGGATTAAGTCTGCCTTCCTTTGTGTAGGTCTGAAGGGATGCAGAAATAAGCAGTGGCTCTGCTAGAATCTTCTAAAAGAGCATATTGATCACCTAACAACAAATCCTCTGCTCACGTCAGTCCTGTGAAATGAGAAGGAAAACCAAAGTGCAAGAAAATGGAAATGAAGTAGCATAAGGCAGAAATGCCCACTGAACTAGTAAATAGCTTGTGCTGACTTTAAATGCAGAATTTCTTAGTATATAGCAGGAAACAAACAGAAGTCTGATTTTTAAATAAGTTTTCTAAATATTTAAAATGGAGGAGTTCTCTTTGTTAGTATTTTGCTACCTCTTGAGTCACTGCCATTGCCCTGTTTGGCCAACTGCCCTTTTTGGATAGGGGCTTTTGTGCTAAGCTTGCAAGTCTTTGCCTTGCTACTTGGTCTTTCTAGTCCCATCTTAATGTCTGAGAATGCTGCAGAACTAGTCCAGAAGCTGAGAGGATTTAAGGTGGATCCTGCAGTCCACACTGGATAGGTTCTGTCATACATCTACTGCTAGAACCCATTCTACTGCCTGTGTTTTCAGTGTGTTTACTTTTTTCTAATAGTGTGTGGTTCTGTGTCATGGAGCTCGGATAGGATTCTTTCAAGGGGACATCAGGCTACTTATGGATGACCTAAAAACACTGCAACCAACTATATTTCCTGTAGTACCAAGACTATTGAACAGAATGTTTGACAAGGTAAGTCTACAGGCATGAGTCTGAGTGTGCAGGATTTGAAGAGACTTCATTAAGTTTGTACTGCCAGGGTAGGAGTCACTGTTGTGCTCTGGGATTAATATCAGCATGCTCACAGTTTTGTGTTGAGCTGAAAGTGTAGGGAACAGTACTGGTTGTATTAAAACACTTTTAGGCAGCAGATACAAATACGTACTGGTGTTCAGAAGTCTGACATGGGGACTTGGTTCTCTCTGTCTTGATTAATGTTTTGCTCTGAGCAGTTATTTAAGTCTGCAACATGAAAATGAGGCTTGGCATCTGCATGCCATGCTTTTAGCATCTGACTCATGGAGTGGAATTTGCAAAGCAAGGTCAGGTGTTTGCCTGGACACATACAAATTTCCTACACAGCAGCCAGTGTGTTCTAGCAGGGAGGACTGTAAACCAGCCAGCTGGGAGTGCTAGGGAGAAGGTGTGTCAGTAGCCCCACTCTCCTTGTGTGCTCTTGCTTGCTCAGGGTCATCTGAGATGGGAATTTGGAAGCAGATTCAGCTTTTAAGTTACACTTTTTAAAGCTGTGCTTCAGCTTTTGAGTTGTCCTTCTGCATATGGATGGCTGACTCCTCTTAGGGTACTGCTAGAGGGTTTAAAGGATTTACTAAGTCCTGTGATGATTAAAGAAATGGCAGAGTTGTCTGTGCTGTCTTAGGATCAGAGAAATGTCCTGGCTGAGACTGGAGGAACAGCAGGTAACTGAAGGTTCTGCTTAGCCTCAGGAACAAATAGTGCAACTCCTTCATTTGGAAGGGAGGAAATACTGAGACTAGCCTTTAGTGCTTAAAATGTAGTGCCTTGTCCTGCTCACATTCTCTACTGGAATTTGAGAGGCAGTGAAAGCTTGGGACTTTCTTCCCACAATGCCTTCTTGCTTGTTAAGTCTGGTGCCCTGAGATTTTCACAGTACCCCAGCACTGTTTGCACCTCACCCAGCCTTGCAGTAACCAAGCATGTGAAGGGAATAAGTTGGGAGCTCAGAGTGGTGATGGGACATAATACTGAAGAGTGTCTTCCTCTTTCCAAGTGACTACGCTAATGTGCAGTTTGCTCTTGAGTGTTCTCTGTGGCTTCCTGAGAACAACTAGATGAAGCCTTTGACAAATTATCTAAAGTGCAAGTTTCTAAATGCAAGACAGGTCTTCATTTGTTTTTTTTTTGAAGTTACCTGCATATCCCCAGAGCACACTGTGTTACTTTACATATGGATAAATACATACATGCATATACATAGGGTGCTTTTCAGAAAATGCTGAGGTTTATGCTCAATTTGAATTGTGATGATGCTGGAATAGAAAAGTAAATCATCTATTTTCATTCATACATTTTAATGAAGAAATTATACAGTGGAACAACATCACATAGTTTGGGTATCAAGAGTTAGTTAAGTGCTAATTTCAAGTCTTGAACTGAGTCAGAGGCCAAAATAAAAGTGCACAAGTATTTCTTACTGGAGTTAAGATGCTTACCAATACAGATCGTTTTGATTTACTTTGTTTTCACTGTTAAGAGTTTGTATGCATGCATTTGTAAGAAAAAGGAATGGTAGGTAGTCTGCAAGGCTTCTAACCATAGTTCATCTTTCTTAATAGATTTTTGGACAGGCAGATACTTCATTAAAGAGGTGGCTGCTTGATTTTGCTTCCAAGAGGAAAGAAGCAGAACTCAGAAGTGGTATAGTTAGAAATAACAGTTTCTGGGATAAGGTCATCTTCCGCAAAATACAGGTATGCTTGAAGGCCTCGGAGCTGAACTTTGCAATTGCTGGATTTCATATGAATGGTTATAATCTGGTATGGCTTTTATCACTGATTAAAGACTACCTGGCTACTCAGAATAAAAATCAGTGCTGTCTTTTTGTTTTCAGCCACTTTTTAAATTCCCTTAGTTGTCACAGTGTCAGTTAACTGTATTAAGGAAGTGACTCTCAAACAGTCTGGTGCTTTTCTTACCACTTTGAAAGCAAATACTGTCCTTCTGAAGGAGGAATGCTAAATATGACACAGTGCCACCTGTAGCCCCTACTGTCTCCTCCCTGTTGGTCACTAGTAAGTTATGCCTGCTGTTATAGCTGACACTCACTTGCTGTGGCCTTAACCTTGGTTGTACAGCATGCCCCTGCGGCTGCTTTTTATAGCATTCAAGATGTAGGATAAGCTGATAGAAGGCAGTTAAAAATAAAGCCATTGCTGTAAGGCCATGGCTTAAGCTCTTCAAACTTTGGCAGAGTCTGCATTGCAGTGACACCACAGTGTAGTCTGTATAGATACTGTTTGTTTGAGATACCATGTCTTCCAGCTGTTAATGAGACTAAAACCACTGCAAGAAAGACAGCTTGCAATAGCAGACTAACCTTTTTTTCTAACACTTGCGGGTGGCACTGTAGGTGAACAGTGGCTGAGGGTGGAATAAAGATGACTCTGGAAATATCTCTAAAGTGCTTTTGGTGTCCACAGTATCTTGTGTCTATTGTAGGCAAGTTTGGGAGGAAGAGTAAGGCTGATGGTTACAGGAGCAGCACCTGTATCTGCAAGTGTACTGACATTCCTGAGAACAGCTCTTGGTTGTCAGGTGAGTTTGTCTGGCCTTAATCTTAAATCATAAAGATTTTAATACCTGATTCCAATTTTGATGTTAGGGCATTTCTAGTATGTACTTTGATCATATGGATAAGTCTTTCTGATATTCTTGGAGACGACAGAAATGCATGCTTTTTTCCCAAGTTTCTCTCAGTCCCCTGAGATTTCTGTATTCATTCCAAAGTCTTGTAAATGTACTAACCAGCTGACCTGGTTAAAAGAGACTTTTTTTGATGGGCTGCTGTAAGCGATAAATTACATATCTGGATTAAGTTTCTGGGGTTTGCCTTGCTTACAGAAGTATTTATGAATACTGTAGAGAATCTAGTAATCCATGTGATGATATTGTAGTGTTGTTGCTTTGAAGATGAGATCAGGATGAATCGGTTTACACACATTGCATTTACCTTTAGAGCCTCTTCAAAATGTATGTTTTTGAGGTGAAGTGAGTAATTAATGGCACAGAAGGGAACACAGAATGTTGAAATTTATTTAATTTCAAGGATAGAAAATAAAAATGCCTGATTTCTGTCACTTCTTGAAGTTTTTCAGTGCTGTGCTGGTGTAGCAATGCATTGTGCATAGAAAAGCCTGTGTGATATATAATAATCACAGAACTGTGATGGAGTGTAGGGACTCAGTTCCTGGCTGTCTCAGACAAACCTGTCTTTAAATGATGTGAATGAAGTCACTGCTAGTGTATTATGGTTCTTTATTTCTTGTTCTTGCTTCCTCTCTTGCTTTCTGTTTTATTCTAAACAAGTGTCACAAGCTATGTGAAACTGAGAGAAAACTTAGAGTAAGTATTGGAACTGAAGGTGGAATGTTAGGACTTGAAATTGTATATTGTGATAAAACTGATACAGTATTCTTTTTAGAACATGCTGAGGATTTTGGTACACTCAAATTTAAATAACTAGGAAAACCCCCCAAAATATTAATTCCATTTTTATGCAGGAACTATATGTTAAAGTACTAATGGTCTTAGATAATATTTTGATTTTACCTTCTAGTTCTTTGAAGGTTATGGACAGACTGAATGCACAGCTGGATGCTCCCTGTCATTGCCTGGTGACTGGACAGCAGGTATGATGTTTAACAGTCTGCTTGTCTGTTAAATTTCAGGGCACTGAAATTTTTTAGAGGTCTCTGATCACATTATTTAACCTTCAGTAGCACCTGCCGTGAAGGATAAGATTGGTTTCCTTCAAGTGAAATTAAAACAAAACAAAGCAAAAAAAATCAAGAGATCCCTTGAAGTTTCTACCCCTATGGCTGTGAATGTGCTGGAAAGCTAAAGGGCATTTTTTGATGCTGGAATGGTCAGCACTTCTATCAACCGTTACATCTCTAGCTCCTTAACCGAAAGAATCTTGATTATTGAAAATATAGTGGGAATCCTGCTGCTTAAATATGTCTGTAGAGTGAAGATCCTGATTGTAAGGAAAAGCAGGCCTGAGTATGTGGTTCAGCTTATAACATTCTAGGGATATCTGAGAATTTAATGTTTCAGTGCTAGCAAATTTAAGCTACCGGAAGTCAGTTTTCCATCTTCCTTCAGTGTGTAACCAGTTTATTTTTTTAAAAATCTGACTTAAAAGCAGTTCAAGCTATTGAGGTGTTACTCTATTTGATAGGTCATGTTGGAGCACCAATGCCATGCAGTATCATCAAGCTTGTTGATGTACAAGAAATGAATTACTTGGCTGCCAAAGGAGAGGGTGAGGTAAGTTATTTCAAGCGGTCATTATGAGCCTCTTGTGAAATCTTGGAAAAAGATTTTTGTTGTGGAAATAACAACAGAGTTTAGTAAAAGTGCTGAACACGGCCTGTTACCTAAAATCTAAGATGCCTCCATGCAAAATCAGGCAGTGCTCCAGAGAAGCAAACCAGGAACTAGTGTATTGGAGAGGAGAAGCAGCAGCTTTACGTACCAAGCTGTTATCCCCCAGTCCATGTGACTGTATGAGCACCATGTCAACTTCCAGCTGTAGGACAGCTGAGAAGGCAGGAGCAGCCACCTCATCCTGCATTTATCCTTCAGCAGAACGCAGGCAGGTACTTGCCTGTCTCCCTACTGCCAAGTGCTGGAGAGCAGCCGATGCATGTAGCTGGTTAGCCAGCTTGGGATGTGTGAGATGAGGTAGTTTAAAATGGCTGGGACACTTGCTTAAGAGAAATGGAGATACAGTGCCATGAAGGCTGCTGATGATTTGTGGTATTTGCCTGTACATTTTTCTGAACACTTTTATGTAGCCTGCACAAATTTAACATGTTTTACCAATTGCACTTTGAGGACTCAGCTTTGTATATTGTCTTTAAACATATTTTTGTCACTAAAATGTATACAGGTTGAACTCTGTGTATTGAACTTTGTACTTTGAACAACTATCCATGTAGTGATTTACTTTCCCGAAGTCCTGAAAGCAAATTAACTGTGGTGTCTTTCATATGCTTTCAAGAAGCTGTGAGGGCAGCTGGGGAGTGAGAAATTGATAAGTTCAAAAGTAGCTTAAGCAAGTAACTGATTTGTGGCTACAAAGAATTTATAATCTTTATTTGTTTTGGTTGTATGTAGTTTATATGAGACTAGAGACAAATCATTGGGCTTTAATTCCCAGAAATACTCGAGAATTTTGTTGGTCTTGGTGAGAAACTGTAAGTGGAGAACAATATCAAAATTCTTTACTGCCTTGCATATGACCCCATATTTAGCTTTCATCAGCAATTTTTGCTTCACTTTAAGTATGCTTTTAAAGCCTCATCTGCTAGAGGAATTGATGATAAATGCCTATAATCAAAAACAGTTAAGTAGTTTGTTTTTTAAAAAAACCCAATAATTATTTAGCTTGCACTTGCTGCAAAAGTTTGCTGTATTAGGAGTAACTACTTTGGACCAGAATAAAAGCAGTAGGCCCTCAATGTAGCAGGTCCCATCTCTGTCTTTCAGGCCTAACTTCCTCAGGGTGAACTATTGCAAATATAGCAACTGAGTGTATCTTGTTTCACAGAACTTCCCTGGCAATGGAATTTGCTCTCTTTATCTATTTTCCTAAAATAAATCTTCCTCTTTATTCACAGAATCACAGAATCAGTAAGGTTGGAAAAGACCATAGAGATCATCGAGTCCAACCTATCACCTATTACCTAACCTAGCCAAACCTGTTACCTAACCTGTTGCCATCCCGCTACCAACACACCATCCTACCTATAACACACTACCCTAATATCTAGGTCATGCCACCAAGTACATCATCCAACCTTTTCTTAAACACCTCTAGGGACGGTGACTCCACCACCTCCTTGGGCAGCCCATTCCACTGAGAGATCACCCTCTCTGTGAAAAAGTTCCTTCTAATGTCAAGTCTAAATCTTCCCTGACACAGTTTAAGACTGTGTCCTCTTGTTCTATCACTTGTAGGCAGAGAGAAGAGACCGGCACCCAGCTGGCTACACCTCCCTTTCAGGTAGTTGTAGAGAGCGATAAGGTCTCCCCTCAGCCTCCTCTTCTCCAGACTGAACAACCCCAGCTGTCTCAGTCGCTCCTCATAGGGCTTGTGTTCCAGCCCCTTCACCATCCTTGTCGCCCTTCTCTGGACCCGCTCAAGGATCTCAACATCCCTCTTAAACTGAGGAGCCCAGAACTGAACACAGTGTGTGGCCTAACCAGTGCCGAGTACAGGGGGATAATAACTTCCCTAGTCTGCTTTTCAACTGCATTAAACACTCTTTGTCTTCCTTCTGGGAGCTTCCGGTGCTCTCCCTCTATTGGCCTTGCTTTTCACTTTTGTCAGTTACCCATATTCAAGAAGGATAAATTTGTGAACGGAATTATGTATGATTATATGCAGATAGGTCTTAGTGCCAGTTAGCAAGATACAGATAAATGGTTTGCTCTCTCTACTTCTCTGCTGGGAAAAGCTGCCACCTACTGCCTTCCTGTGATCTGCAGAAGCCTTGAAAAGTTAAACATTTGATTGGTCAGTGTTTGACTTGACTGGGACATGTAGAGTTCTCCTTTACTCAAATTCTTCCACGTAAGCTCTGTTTCATAACAGAAATGATTTGGTTTGTAAAACGTGACCTTGGTTTGGTCCTAAGTTTGCTACTGTTACTACAAGGTCATCAGGACCCTCACTAACACTGATCCGCTGTTGACAACAACTCATGTTCATCAGTGTGCTGTGGTAAGCACTGAAAATACTTGGGATGAGTTTTTCGAGAATCAGTTGCTGAACTACATTAGTAATTTCTTCTAGTCATCGAATTTATGCTAGTGGCTGAAGGCTTTTTAGCCAGTTCTTTGGCCATTTTATAATTGTACTAATCCTCTAGAATAATAGTTGGCCTAGTATTTTATCAGCCTCTATTGATATTTATTATCCATTTGAACTTAACTTCATTTTCTATCCTGTATCTTCTAGATTTTGTTCTACAGTTCTGATACTATTGCTCAGACCTGATCCTTCCTACTGTCTTCTGTCATCGTGTGTGCCAAGCCACTCCCAAGCCAGTGTGGTGGTTTGATTCCTTTGTCGCTTCTGGGAACTTTTTTGTAGAGCTCTGGAACTTTTTGAACCCCTGATTCCCTAACAATTGTGTGCAGTGGACATCTTTTAAGTTTTGCTTCAATCTTGTTTATCTTTCTTTTCTCCATGTTCTCATTTCTGAGGAAGGTTTTCTGTAGTCCTGCTGATCCTTAGACCAAGAGTTGTATACTATGTCTCTCCTCGCCCCATGAGAAAAGCTTACAAAACCTTGGGTGTTACATTGAAAAGAAAATACTTAAATCTGAGATTGTCTTGGGATGCTTCAGACTCTATTCCATGTTCTTGAATAGTTGGTTTAGTTTTATGTTCTCTTACTGAGAGAGAATCTATTAATTGTCTTTATTTAGCTTGTAAGGTTTGACCTGATTGTGGCAACCTCTTCACCTATAAACCTTTAATGGTGTTGGTCCTTTTCTGATATCTTAGAAGTGCATTTTTTGATCCTCACAATTCCCATGCGTCCAGTTAGAGATGTTGTTCTTGGTTTTCTATTTTGTACACACAGACAAACTCCAATTTAGTGCAATTGCTGAGTTCCTTTACAGAAAAATCTTGAGTGCTTGAAGTCCTTAGGTGTTATCTGGTTTACTTTGGGACAACAAACATGTCATTTGCTTGATACACACCTCTTTTTCCACTAGTGTTAGCACAAAATGCACAAAAAGCTGAAATGAAAATGTTGCCAGGATGAGGGATAGTATTTCTGGATCCAGCAGGATTTGTTCACATAAAGAAAAACATATTTCTTCTGATAAATTCAGATTTTTCAAATAGCAGGTAGGAACACTGCTGCTAGACTGGAAGAGAACAGATGCTTCCAATGGCTTCTTATTTTTACTTCATAGCAATGGAAAGTGTCAGGTCCTCAAAAACCATGAGTAGAGATTTCTGGGGCTATTGAGAGAGCAGTTGTTGCAAATAGTGATTATTAACTTCCCTTCACCTACATTAACAAGTGGCTATTTTCAGGTGTGTGTAAAAGGGCCAATTGTGTTTCGTGGCTATTTGAAAGATCCAGAAAAAACAGCAGAAGCTCTGGACAAAGATGGCTGGCTTCATACAGGAGATATTGGGAAATGGCTACCAGTAAGTTAACTTATATATATAGCTGAAATGGTACTTCTGTAGCTGTCAGCTGTAATTTAACATTTGGTATTGAACAGAATGAATTAGGTGAAAGTCAAGTAATTTGAGGAGGAGGATAATTATGTATTGTTGTAGCTAAATCGGTGTGCCTGGGGCTAAAAAAGTATTGGCAGTAAAGCCCTGAGGCTTTATCTAGTCTAGATGAGGTGGATACATATCCTGTTCTCTTCTACCATTACTTTGACAGCACTCTGGCTCTAACACAGTTTTACTAAGCATGCTCAAGCTGTGTAGGTTGCCTTTTCATTTGAAGTGCCTCTTCTGAGTGGAAGTTATTTCTGTCAACAGAACGGTACGTTGAAAATCATTGACCGGAAAAAACACATATTTAAACTAGCCCAGGGAGAGTACATAGCACCAGAGAAAATAGAAAATGTGTATCTGAGATGTGAAGCACTTGCACAGGTGTTTGTCCATGGAGAGAGCTTGCAGGTAAGCATTTTTTCAGTAATTTAAAAAACTAATACAAAAGGAGACTGCAGAAAAGAGTTCCTTTCTTCCTTCTCCCTGCCCCAAACTTTGGGACTGAAATCTTGACATTTTTCTTAAATTTTTATCATTACTCATTTTGGTTTTGAATAGACCCCAGCAGTTATGTAGCATGTTTCTGGATTTGGTTTCAGACCAAGTAGCAGACCTGAACTAATCTGAGTATAAATGGCTGTATATAAATTTCTAACAATATGCGGGGGGGGGCGGGGAGGGGGAGGGAAACAAAAAAAAAATACAATCCCCCTGTTACCTCACACAAAGAACACCCTCGAGATATCCAGGTTCTTTTAAGGGTAAATAGAAGGGTGGGTCTTAAGAGTAATTCTCTCAGGTGGAAGCTTCTGAACTGCACTCCTGTGTTCAGGTAGCAGAAAGCTGCTGACTTTCAAGCAGGGCCAGAAATGCTCTCCAAATCCTAACTGACTAGTAAGAAGTGTTGAAGGAATTAGTGTTGGTTTAAAGAAAAAAGCTTGACAAAAATTCCTTTTTAGTCTTTTTTAGTAGCTGTTGTGGTACCTGATCCTGATACTCTGCACAACTGGGCCAAGAAGAAGGGAATTGAAGGCTCCTATCAAGAGCTCTGCAAAAGCAAGGTGAGGCATCTCTAACTAAAGAGCTGTTCTGCATCAACTTTTTCAAGTTGATGCTTTCACAAGAATGAGGCTATACAATGTATTCCTGTATCCACAGGATGTCAAAAAGTACATTCTGGAAGACATGGTGAGAGTTGGGAAGGAATCTGGTTTGAAGTCATTTGAACAGGTAAGAAAGTGATGGGCTTTATGAAGTCTGGGCAAGTTTTTAATAGCGATGTCTGTTTCAAGGAATTCAGCTTGACTGTAACTTTTTATTTTCCAGGTGAAAGACATTGTTCTGAATGCTGAAATGTTTTCTATTGAAAACGGTCTGTTGACACCAACACTGAAGGCAAAGAGACCAGAACTGCGAAAATACTTCCAGTCACAGATAGATGAACTCTACGCTAATGCCAAAATGTAACTGCATATGGAGTGAGGAAAGTGGCACACATCTGATGTCTACTGTTGGCCTTCATATCTGTATTTTGACTACAGCAAACATAGGGAAGGAAACTGTGCAATCATTAACTTGTACAAAAATGGGTACTTGCCATAGGAACGTTGAAGAAATGGAACACTGCCTTACTGTCAAGTTGTGTTGCATACTGTTTTTATGGTGACCTACAATTTCCAAAAAGAGCCTTAACTATAAATGGTAACTATATGTAAGTTATTTAAGATTTCCTTGGACAAAAATGGGACTTGCCTTCACCAAGGAGCTAAGGTTTTATTGCCAGCATGTTTGCTGTCTGCAGTGTGTTTTGCAGTTGTCAACTCCATAAAGGATTTGGCAGCTAAGAAAATGCCTCTAAGTATCTTGCATCCTCAGAAAAATTACTAAGTCTGTTAAAAAAAACCCAACCACCAAAAACCCCCAAACCTTTACAGTTGTATAGCTGGTATCATCACATCTCTCATTAGTCCTAATATTGACTGGGGTAAGGATCTGAGTTGTATCTCCCTTCTACGTCTGCAGCCAGTCCACACAAAGGAGACTGAATTGAAGTTCCTCATAGTAAGTCTGCATAAGTGGTTCTGCACTGACGGTGTGGATGTGGTTAAATCAGCAAGTGTAGCCTCAGTTCTGGAGTGGTGCCAGCCCTGAAAATGAGCAGATCCTAACTCTGTCAGGAACACTAGAGACTTAGAAACCAAATTGTTCAGGAGGCTGGGCTATGCTAACAGTCAGGGTAAATACTGCACCTGTACTAGGCATTTGTTTCCCTGTAATGAACTTGTATTTAAAATGCATTTTTAAAAATATGCCGGGTCCTCTGTAAGTGGAAAAGCTTCTGACATAACCTCTGTTTTTCCATGCTTTATGTATGAGCCACTGAGTATTCTTCACTGAATAGCAGAATAGATCAGGTAGAATGTTTTTGCCTGAGGCTTTGCAGCAATTGGAAGTATTTATATATGCCAACAGAACTGTGTGTTGGCCCAGGATAGGTATTTGTTCAGGGATAAAAACCTAATAAATTACAAGATAACTATTTACCTTTTGTTTGAGAAATCAGCAGAAATAAGCCTTATTACAGCATAAGTCTTTTGCTATCCTTAACAGAATTGGTTTTGCATTAGCATTCATTGCTGTTTTTTGAAAACATGGATATATGTAAAATACAAGCACAACAAGGTTTGCACTAAGATTTGTGTGTGATTGTAATGCACTACTCTGTAGCATAATTTCATACATGTGTGCAAATAAGGTACACAAATCCAAGTCAACTGTTAGAGCAGTAGTTTGTTATATTGGAATTCAAATGTTTGCTTAGTGTTGGCTATTTCTATGTTTTATAAAACCAAAACAATTTTCAAAACCAATGAAGGAAACCAAAATAAATATTTCTGCATTTCAACTCTGATGTGTTTGCTTATGAAAGAAAAATGCTGCTGACTAACAAGCGCAGATGTGATTTGGTAACTGACAAGCTGTTGAACTCCACTACTGTGAACATACTATGTAAATACAGTATAGACTGGTTGTTTGGGTTTTTACTTATGGAGCTTAACCTTTTATGTTTAGATTTTTGGCCAATATTTGTTGTGTCTAACTTGTTCTTTCACTATACTCCTAAACAAACACATCTTTAAGTTTTCGTTTGTCTGCAATATGGTTGCTAACATTTGTGTTCTTACCATCCTTATAAGTGGGTGAAGGCTGGGGTTTTCTTGAACTCTTATGTAGCTCCGAGGTTGTGGTGGCTTTCCTTCTTCCTGCCCTTACACTGTGCATCTGGCTTTAATCAGGGGTATGGTATGAAAGATTTCATGGGCAGAGTTACCACACCAGGTTAGATGACAACATGACCCTGTGGACACTTGTTTGGCGGTCCCTGTGAATGCAGATGTCATTGTGAGATACTAAGCACACTCCTGTTTCTGGCCATGACAGGCTTTCTCCTCAAGTTATTTTGTGTATTCTTTTGTCCATGTCCTTCACATTGAAGAAAATCTAGAACAAATTTCATATTCAAGTATGTGTGTATGCTGCTTGGAAAGACAGAGGGAAGTGTCACAACGCCTTCTAATCGAGATAGCTGAGAGCTGGAATAAAACTGGATCTGTGAAAGAAACTATCCTGGAAGAGCCGTGTATCCTACAGAAACAACGCTGCACTGTCTTGGCTTCATGGATTCCTACCTGAGGCTGGGTGCTACAGCCAGCAACTTAGAAATGTAAAGAGAATTTGTCAGCTGTCACTGCTGAAGTGGTTATTTCACTGTGTGGGTTAGGTAACAAGAACGAGGTGCTTGTGTTGGTGTGAGCAGCAGATGATCTTTGGAAGAACATCCTGACCTGTGGATGAAGAGATGTGACATGAAAAGGGCCCCTCTCAACTAGTGGGACTCTTGATGAATTGCTAAATCTTAACAATTTCATTGCTGAGCAACATAATCACCTGTGATGGAATTAAAAGTTTTCAAGATAAAACCCACTTTTTTTTTTTTTGGCCCACTATTCTAGCACGTACGTACTGTTTTTGTGTGTTTAGCGAATGGGGAGGGGGGAGAAGAAACCGTGTGAACGTTGTGGTAGTTGTGTTTGGATTGGTTTGTTTGGGACGAGGGGTGGGGTTTTTTGTTAGACTAACAGAAAAGCACTCGGCGCTGCGCCGCCTCTGTGAACTGTTTGAAACGCGGGCTGGGCGCGGTGCTGGCCCCGGTTCCTGTTCCGGCGCCGCAGCGGCGGCTCCTCCCCGCCCCTGCCCCGGGGAGGCGGCAGCTCTGAGGGGCTGGGGGGGCTCTGAGGGGCCGGGGGCTCTCTGGCCGCCTGTGTGCTCCCGGCGCTCGGCGGGACAGGAACCGCGCCGAGGAGCGAAGGGAGAGGCGGGAACAGCATCATTGCGCTTTTGTATCGGGACAGTTTAAGTACCTCTGTCCTCGGTTGTGTGTTCAGCAGCATACACTGAGTCCGGAATGGCCTCCAAGAAGAAGATAAAGAAGAGTCGTACCAGCTATAACGCAGAGGTATTTTTGCGAGATTGGGCAGAATTCAGACAATTGTTTTGGTTTTGTAGAGAGCGCCCAAAGGAGGGGTGGGGTGTGGAGGGGCTTGTTCAGGCTGGAGGAGGGAGGCTGAGCGCTCTGTCCCCTCGGTCTCTTCTCGTGAGGGAAGGAAGAGGGGCTGGCACTGATCTCTTCTCTGTGGCGACCAGTGACAGCAGCCTGGCAATGGCCTGAAGTTGTGTCGGGGGAGGTTTAGGTTGGGAATCAGGAAACTTCTTTCCCCAGGGGGTGGTTGGGCGCTGGAACAGCCTCTCCAGGGGAGTGTTGCAGCTCCAAGCCTGCAGGGTTCAGTGATCCTGAATGTTTGGGTGATACTCTGGGGGCCTGTCCTGTGCAGGGCTGGGGCTCGGACGTCCGTGATCCTTGCAGGTCCCTCCCCAGGCAGAGCGTTCCGTGATTCTGCAGATATTATGTATGTTAGCGTGCAGTCTCTGGAGGTGGATGCACAGGAATTAATGCGGGGTTTGCTTTGGATGGGCTCTGGGAGCTGCTGTGCAGCCCCTGCTGGGGCAGCTTGGGGCATGGATGTGGGGGTTTCTATTTTTAATTTTAGGACTGTGTGATACAAAATGGGCCATTGCCTTTCAAAGGGGCAAAAGTTTAAAAACAGTCTTGTGAAGGGAAAGAGGACAATTTATAGAGGAAATGGTGAATGAGTCTGTATTTGGTATTGTAGCAGAACTTGTGGGGCACTGCTAAGCACTAGTAAAATCAACAAGCTCAGGAAGTTGGTGTTTTCTGGGTGTAATTCAACCTTCATGTGCACACACAAATTAGTGAGGAAATTCACTCCCTCATATGTGAATGACCTCGTATGTGACAGACACACAAACTGTTTCATGTACCAGTCTCTTTTTCCTTTACCCTTCTGCTTTATGGAAGTGTCTGTGTAATCCTTGATATTGATTTAAGGAAAATGAGCTGGAGGACTCAAGGTAATTCCTTGCAAGCAGAAAAAGTTTAATTTTGGCCCAAGAGCCAAGAAAAGAGGCGCAGCAGCAGTGCCCTCGCCCTGTCAGGTGCCAAAAGAGAGAGAGAGCTGCCCAGATTTGTCACCCATTTTTAACCCCTTGTCTCATGCATATGCAAATCACGCCATGAATATTCATCCTTTCAACATTATGTCATATACTTGCACTTTGCCAGAAGTCCTTCAACCACTTAGCTCCAATGTTGCTCATTCGTTTCCCCTTGTTGTGGCTAACACTCACTTTTGTTTACCTTCAAGGACTGCAGGACAGCGTTTTTCACCCTTAATATTCAACCTTAACTCTCTGACCTCTTGAATGAGTTTGTTTACCTTCAAGGACTGCAGGACAGCGTTTTTCACCCTTAATATTCAACCTTAACTCTCTGACCTCTTGAATGATTTTGAAATCTACTAATCCTTCTAAAATTCACTAAAAATTCACTAAATTTTCACTGATTCACTAAAATCCTTAATCCTCTAAGCCTCTACCTAACTCACTAAAATTTGTAATTTTCTGAATCCTCAATATACATCCTTGATTTAAACATTCCACTTTTTATAAGAAGTTACGCTATAGCTTTTCAATTTTTAAAAATTAAAATAATTAAATTGGACAAGGCTTGACATTTATGTGGTGTAGAGATGAAAGAAGAAATATTCCAATACCTGAAAAGAAAAAGGCTGCGGATCACAGAAGCCATAGCCTGAGGAAGAACTGTGCTTCAGATACTTTCAAGCCATAGCTCAGTAGTTAATATGGTCCTGGTAAAATGTATTTCTAGTCAAATATTCTGAAATTCATTGTCATATTTAATCTGTTGTAGACTCAAAAAGCTGAATAAAGTAGCTGTTAATTTCACACCCATCCAGGGACACAAAGCCAACGCCAGTCTCCACTGGAAATCACTTCCTTTTGAGGGACCAGATGTCTCGAGGATATTGAAGGTCGCAGAAACAAATCAACTTGAGGAGCTGGATGATTCCTTTGGTAAGTATTAACGTGGATGTCATTCAAAGGACTATTTTCACCATATGGGCAGAATACTTTAGTGCTTACCTAGGAAAAGGTTTTGGTTCTTTGCCAGAGAAAGTAATGGACAGGAGAAACAGTCATTTTTGATGTTATTTTCCATAATTCAGGAATTAACTAGAATAATGCTGTAATATATACAAGTAAAAGTTAATGGAAAAATACTGACTATTCAAGTTTTGTCGTCTGAAGGGTAGAATTTTACACATAACGTTGCAATTGTGTAAGAATTTACATTTACAAACCATAGCTTAATATCCTGAGTTATTCTCTATCAAATTACACGAATTATGAAATGAAATTTTTGCTATTGTAAGAGTATTTGTGGCAGCAAATCTGGGCATTGACAGGGATGTTGTTGTGCCACTTCCAAATATCATTTTAAAAAATGACATAAAACCATAAAACTTTTGGAGAAGGATCAAAGCCTCTTCCATGCTTTGTGTTGGACTCGGGTGATGAGGCCTCAGTAATCAGGCAGATAATCAATTTAGGTGAAGTAGGTGCTCCTGTGTGAAGTCTTCTGTTATTATATACGTACATGTATATAAAAATATTGGAAAGACTTGTGTAATTAGAAGTTGTAGAGAAAATGCAAAGAGCTATTTCTCAATAGTTATTACATAAAACTATGGAAATGTACATGTGACTACTCGAAGGAGCATTGAAAATGAGCTATAAAGAAAAATTTGGCAAAAGGGTTGTTGTAAGGGCAAGACTTCAAAATGAAAAGCTCTTCTCTTCCTCGCTTGTGTGCTGTGTATTTGGAATATAAAGAGGTTGCCTGCTGTCACTAACGTAAATTAACACAAAATTTTGTGGTTTTTGTGAAAAAAGACATTTCTATACAGAAGGCATGCTAAAACCTGAAAGAATTCTGCATTCACAAATATTCTGTAGCAGCTTTCTGTAACTGCCTTCTTAGAGCATCCAATAAAACTGCTCAAACTCTGTGTTAAATAAACTAGAAAGTGGTTGTTTAAATATGTGGAAGGTTTATGTAGACCATGGCAAAGAGAGACTTGAGAGACATGTTTTGCTGTATGCTGTATGTCCATGCTGAACTTCCCTGTGCTTTTTGTTTCAGTTTGCAAAGGAATGGCAGGTGGATGGGTACAGAAACTAGAAAAGTTTTCACTATATATTTTTTCCTAATGCTCAAATAATACTTTTAACAAGTACTTCCTCTTTAATAGTTAGGAAACTACAAATATTCTAAATAAATGCTTAGTGGCAGGCGGTGCTCTTTGCCTGAAGAGATGGGAGCAGTTTTCATCCAGTTTATTTTCTGTTCTGCTTTTCATCCAGCTTATTTTCTGTTCTTTGTAGATCACCCTTTGCACAGTACTGCTGTGGATGCTTATGGAGAGGAACACTCACAAAATGAGCCACTTGGTCGTGTTTCAGCACCACAAAGGCAAAATACAGAAAGAAGGTCTGGTGGGAAAAAAATGCCATCATTTAAATTAATCTTTAGACTTCTAGATTAAACAGAAAACGTGTTCTGTTTGTCAAGTTTGCCTAGTTGCTTATTTAACAGATGCTTTAAGTTAAGATTTCCCAGATGAGAACCCAAAAGAGTAAGTGAAGTTGAACCCTATAGAAAAGAAATGGTACAATAAATCTGAGTCCGCCCTCTGTAAGCACTGCAGTGATTTAAGTACTTACTGCAGGCTTTATGTAAAAGGATTTTAAAATGCCTCTGTGAGGTATTAATTAGTTTTCTAAATGCTGGTGTCTAAAGTTAGAAGGTGGAAAAATTGAAAAATGGATAGAAACTGGTTAAATTATATGTAACAAAATTGTTTTTTAATTCAAATTTTGTGTATGTCTCATTTGTTAAATCAAATTCAGTTTAAATCTGAAATTGTTCTTATTTGAATTAAATAGCAAGACAGTAATACGTGATACTTGTATAAGGGTATGTTGGGACAGTATTGTTATTTTGATTTTCAACCCTGCCCTTCCCCAACAAAGCCTTCTCTGTTCCTGCTAAAATATCCTCAATAATAATTTTGTGTCTGATTCCAAGTTTCTGCTCATTACACCATGGCTATCCCAGTGTCAGTTGTGAGAGTTGCTGTCAAGGGATAAAGATTCTGTTCCTTTCACATGCCCATTTGTAACTTTTTTGTAATCTGAATAGGAAACACAGACTAAGTGACATCGCTGTAAAAATGTTCCCCAAAATGCAGGGGTTTGGTGTGTATATGGTCGAAGGTCATTGTTGCTCAGTGTGCAGTTGTGTGTGTTTTTCTTTTTGTAGTAAACGTGTGCGTCGCTCAAAGGCATCTGGTGGTGATGTGCAGAATTTCAACAGAGCTGATGCTGGCGAGGAACCACTTCAGGAGTCTGTGGTACAGAAAAAGTTGCATGAGTATTATCAGTCAATTTAATTTGAGTTTACTTCATGCCATGCCTGCAGCAAAGGGTGGGGCATTTGTTACTTAGCACTGCCTTAGTACTTAATGGCATCCAAAATAATCAATCTTCAAAGTATTCCTGTGAGATGACCAAGTGAAATGCTTAAAGCTACAGTCATCGTGACAATGAGGAATATGATACAATAGCCAGGTGTTCTGCATCCCATAATTCTCTTGTTCTTTTGGGAGTGTGTTCTTTTCTTCTTTCAAATCTCTTCTTTGTGTATAAAATATGTGCTTGATGAATGGCATGCTTAGAAGGAAGATGAATGCTTTGTGCTTGTCCAGTATTGAGGCAAAAAAAAATTATGAGAGAAAAAATATTGATAAAACTTATTTTGAATATATGTTAAAACTAAAAGCCATTCGGTTTTCAGTGAGTGTTTTTCCACACTTACTCCACAGTTCGTGAAAAACGCTCTTGGCTCACTTAGCTTCCAGAGATACAGAGGAATTTAACTCTCTGAAGGCTTGAAAGTAGACCTGTGATAAAAGAAGCAGTGCAGTATTTTGTATAAAAGCGTTTTACATATTGAAATTTACTGGAAGTGTGGAAAATCATGTTGTAAAATTCAGTATAGAATGTTAGTCTTTCATCGGCAAACTGGACGAACGCAGCACTTTTATGGAAGTGCAGTTGTCACAAAGGTGTCGAAGCAGAGAAAGGATTAGGACAGCATGTGGGTGAAAAGGAAGGTGAGCAGGCACTATTGATCAGAAAAACGTAAATATTGGGCAATGATTGTGCTGAAGTGAGGGTCCTTAAGCTCCTTAACATGTTTCTAGTCCTGCTGCATGGCCAGTGGCCGATGTGTCAGCTGGTCAGGCAGTGGCTGTCACACATGGTCACTGTGCTGGGATTGTGGTGAAACAGGCCTATGTAGATGTAATTGATGTTTCAGTCAGGAAATGCTTTCCTGCATTCTGCCTGATTGCCATCTCTCAGAATTTTAAATGAATGATGAGGGTTTATTTGGAAGTTAATATGCTTTTTTTTTGTGTCACAGAAGGCTCTGAATGCTACTCAAGTCCGGGCCAAAAGGAAGCAGCCTTCAGAGGAGAACACTCCAGATCCTTCTGGTAAAGTAGACTTTTCAAAACTCACATAGCTTTTCCTCGTTCAAGATAAGTGGTTTTTGATGGTTTTCATTTCTGGAATGTACTGACATACTCCTGAAAATAAAGCTAAAAAGGAAGGTGTATGCCCAGTGGAAGCAAGGTCAGCTAACGTGGGAAGGTCCAGAGATGATGCTTGCTGCTGTAGAGAGGAAATTCATTTGGCCAAAGTTCAACTGCAGTTGAAGCTGCCAGAAATGGGGGGGGACAACAAAAAAAGTTTTTTCAAATATATTGAACCACAAAGTAGCTAGGGATTACTGTACAATAAACTAAAAATAAATAAAATAAGTAAAATAAAAAGCTCGTGATTCTTCGAGTAGTGCAGGTTTCCCAACTTCTGAGTCACAGTTTTTGCAGCACAAAAAATTATGGTACACTATGTAGTTTATCAGTTAGTTTGCTAATGTGTTCCTGGACTTGCTTGCAATGAGAAAAAGTAAGTTGTGTATGATTGATCATCCCAATTCTAAAGGCTTCCCGGATAAATCTATCATAGTTGCTTAGCCAAAGGCAGATGAAAGAATATATCAGTCTTCTCAAATTTTATATTACAATATAAAAATATATATATATAAAATATAAAAACTTTTAGATGATTGTTTTTCTGGTGGAAACAATAATTTTTCTGGTTTAGAACATGTACCTGAGTTGTGCAATGCTTACGTTTGTTCTGTTGTTTCAGAGGATACCCCACATTCTGTAGAGGTTTGGTGTCCTGAAAAGCAGAAGAGATCTCCTAGAGATATTACAGAACTGGATGTTGTTCTGACTGAAATTGAGAAGATAACAGCAAATTACAGGTAAATATTGGGCTTTCCTATGACTGCATAGTCAAAGTTTTATAAAGAATTATCTGTCTTTTTGCTAGTGGGCTGTCCTTTAGGGAATGCAGTATTGCATGGTTACATTCTGATGTCATTTTAAAGATTGTTAGGTTTCTGTGATACAGGTGGTCTTTTATATGTGATCTTGTCATGGTCTCCTGGGATTCAAAGAACAACACATCTCATTTTTCAAGGTAGAAATTAAGCTAGTGCTAGTAATAAAAAAGATCTACGGTTGCCTAGCTGCTTAACTTGGGCTTTATTCATTATTCAAAGGAATGTTTCTGGATAAGATTTCCCCTTTACTAAACCAAATGGGTTGTGTTTTGTCCCTTTGCCTTCTCCAGACAAGGCATAGAATCAAACATTTGCAGAAAAGCTGTCAATGACTTCTGTTCGGCTTTCAAGGACCAAATCACCGATCTTGTAAGTATGCCAGAAGTAAAATCAATTTTGTGGTTAAAAGGCCCATGATTTTTATTGTTCTTTACCCATCTATTTTACAATACATAAAATTTTTCAGTGTATTGTCAGTATAAAAAATACAAAACCAGAGTTTGTTGTGTGCAGGTTATGATTTGCTGCTTTCATCAGAATTGTCTCATGAAATGACACAGCACTGCTCGTGCAAACACTTGGCAAAATGCTCTGCGTTTGAGAATTGCGAAGCATCTAATCACAAAATTAACTAGGTTGGAAAAGACCTTTGAGATCATCAAGTCTGAACACCTCTAATGCTGAGGTGTTTGTCATATCTAAGTCTTCAGGTAGGAAACTTGGAGAGCTGCATAATTTGGACGAACATACAGCTTTGTCAAACACTGTTTTAAAATCTCATGGACTAGTTTTAATAGGCCAGTGATTTAGTAGTTGTTTTGTGTCTCAGTGACTCTTGTTCAGAGCCCTGAGTAAGGCCTCTAACATGGTCCAGGGAAATCATTCTTTTTTAAATAACGGTTTGAACATAACTGTAACTGAAAGATATTCAAGAACAGTCTGGCCCCCATCCTGTGTAATGTGCTCCGGGATGACTCTGCTTGAGCAGGGACCCACTGTGGTCCCTTCCAACCTGATCCATTCTGTGATTGTGTAAAAAGCTTATTGGCTTGGAAGACTGAGCTTTCTTCTCACCAATTGTAACAAGTAAAGTGAACTCACAACTTTGTAGGAGTTGTAATAAGTACAATGGATAAGTGCTGAAACTAGTTCTAGGTGTTTCATTAGAAGGAATAAGTTTTTAAAAGACTAGATCTATACATATGCACATGTACTTGCAATAACTAATTTCGTGCAAGTCTTCCTCTGGCATGAGGAAAGACTAGGTACACAACACTTGTAATCCCTTTGAAACAGGGTTGGTTTTTTAAGTAGCTTTTTATGGTATTCCCAGGTAATTATTGCAGCCGTGATGTTAGGAGGATAGTGATGAACTCAAGATCCATAGTCAATCTGTAATTCTTCTTTTCCTCTGTAGATAGCAGGAGTCCAGGAATTAAAGAATATGAAGAAAAAAAATGCTAAGGTAAAAACATATATATCACTAGATTGTACAGCATACAGTAGTGGGCATTGAAGTCTCAAGAAGACGACTGGAAGAAATAAAATATGTGATAAAAAGGTGTTCTGTCCTACAGAATCAACTGCACATATAGAGGATAGGGAATCACCAGTGTTTTTGGAAAAGATCTGAGTAATAGAATAGATTGCAAATTCCATATTTACTGCTATATGGGGTAGCACATTTGGATGTGCAGGTATCTATGTGAATTACTCTTGGCTTTTTGGACCATGTAGGGTTTTTTTTTTCAAATGAGTACTGGTGAGGCCTCTGGAGAGCCAATTAAATATTGAGAGCTCACCTTCAGGAAACAAAAATGAACATAAAATCTAGAAGAGCAGCAAAGGCACTGATCTGTGAGGATAGAATTGGATTGCTTAAAGAAGAAAAGTCTATGGGAACTGCATTCCCCAAATATATGCAGAATTTTTGTTCAGGGGAAGGCAGTTCCTCTGTTCCTTTAGAGTGAGTAGTAATTACTGCAAATGCAACTGGGGGATGTTGACAGGAGGAGGAACTAGTGCAGGAGCAGGAAAACATTGCAGTGGTTTTATCAGGGAGAGGTGAATGCCTAAAGCAGAGAGATTTAAGAGCAGCTTAGGCACTGTCTGGCTTTCTGCACAGAGTAACATATTTTGAAAACTTTTCAAGGACAAATTAACTTTCAACAAGTAACATCAACATAAAGTTTATTCTGGGCCGTAGCAATTAATGTGCTAAAGTCTTGCTGAGGTGAAATGGTAAACTACTGTGCATGTAAAATGAAAATTTTAATACACATCTAGAATTCACAGCCACTCACATTTATCCTTAGTTGGGCTGTTACACATTTGTTTAAAATCAGACTTTTAGTTGCTAAATTTAATTTTTTATTACTTTTGGGTGTCGCCTTTCCTTTTTTTTTTTTTTTTGAATCAGGTGTTTTATTAAAGAAAGCTTATTTAGTTATGGCAACTGTACTGAACATACATTCGTTTAGTTTGCACTTTTAAACCAAAAACCTCCTAGTGTTGGTCATGTTTGACTTCAAAATGTCACCAACTGCTTTTGTATGCTTGTCAATTCAGTGTTCCTTGAGAAAAATTTTGTATGCAGATGAAAGTTTTAAACATTTTAAACAGCTTTAAAGGTAAAAATACAAATGTAGAATATGGTAGTTTGTAAGGTCTGGTATGCTGGAATCTTCCATGATAATCAGAAGCATAAAACCTCTGAGAAAAAAAAGCCAATGAAATCGAGTTGTTTGCCTTTGAAGTTACAGAAACTGTTTCAAAGACTTTGCTCACTATTTTTTTCAGGCAATAACAGACATCAAAAAGAAAAGGCAGCGACTGGTGCAGCTCAGAGAAGAGCTAATTGGGTATGTTTCTAATGGGGCACAATAATAGCCTGAAGAACTTAAGGAATCTTGTATTTTGTTGCTCAGAAGGGAAAGTAACTTTTTTTTGTTGTTTCATTTTATTTTTATGAAATTACTGCTGTCTGGCTTTTTGTTTCTACAAAAGCCTGTGGTAATCTCTCCTTTGTGTATTTCAGCTGCCTAGATAGTCATTCTTGCAAGTTCTCTTAGCTAACTAGTTGCAAGGATGGTGTTTCTCACCCTGTGTTCATAAGGAAAACACTAATGTTAAAATTTGAATTGCAAAGGTGCCGTACCCTAAATTTACAAAGGTACTACAGAGGACTTTGTTGGGTTTGAGGTAGGGGATTATATTTCACCTCTGCAATTTGGCAGGGCTTCCTGTGAGTACGATTGGCTTCCATCTCGTGTGTCCACACAATTCCCCTTCTCTAACTTGTCATTAATCTTAAGTGTCATTTAGATACACAAGACAGAAATTGTGTTGTTTGGAAGAACCGTTCGACTTCCTCAAATCCCACTGGTTGCCAGTGGCAACCTTTATACCGAAGCTGCATATAACATACACTCTGTATGTTAACTCTTGTAGGCAGAGGTGTGGGGAGCGTGTAGATCCTGAGTGTGCCTCAGCACAAGCACTGACACCTCAGCCCTGCAGGCAGGTGCACGTGGAAGGAGAACACATAAAGAAACTACACTTGAAAAACTTAAATACTTACTTTGTGAGAATTCAAGAAGAATCCTCCGAAAGACTTTCTCTTTGCGACAGAGAGGTTTGTGGGATTTTGGTGGATTTGGACTCAGGCTCCTATTTAAGTAATATTCTAGTTGTTCTAATTGAACAGAGTGCTGTACTAACCTATGCTGTGTATTTCTGACCAGCCTGCCCTGTAAATCTTCAGAGGAAATGTATTTATAGTTGTTCATGCAATAAACATGGAGATATAAGCATCAAAGCCTTGATCTTTTTCCAGAGCTGAACCACAACTGACACAACTACAAAGAGAATATGCTGAGGTACAGGAAAAGAAATCTTCCTTGAGGCAAACAATTGAATTAATTACTGATTTAAAGGAGCTACAGCAGGACTGTTTGGATTATAGGGAAGAAAACCCCAAAGAAAATGTGGTAGTAAGTACATATTTTGCATGTGTTTCTGAATGGTTCTGGGTCAGAACCTCCCTCCCCTTTTCCCCCTTTTTTTTCCCTCTCCTGGACTGTTGAGCATTTTTGTTAAAAGTTTAATTTACATTAAATAGCAGTATTTTATTAATTGTTGTTATGGAAGCAACTTGAGAATCACTGCTCTAGGTGTACTGTAGCATCTCGCATATTTTTTTTGTCTCATGCTAAAAGCTAAAGTATTTCAGAGAGGATTCTGCTGCCTTGCTCTCTGTGGCCAGGAATTCAAAGGACGTAAAAGCCTAACAGTTGTCCTCAGCTGTAACGTTTTATAGAAGTTGAAGAAAGATTAACACCGAGAAACAAGGAATTGATTCTTTTGTTGATACTGTTCAAAGGAAGGGAAAGCTCTGGTACTTCCATGTCTGCTCAGTAAGGTGTTTAATGCTAAGAACAGCGCTGGTATTTCATGGACAGAGTAACTTCTCTTGTAGTCTTAGAACTCCTTCACATTTTACCCAGGACGTGGTTTGGTATTTTCCGTTGGCAAGGCTACACACCTGCCATTTGGAAGGGAAATCCTTGCATTTCAGAAGACACTCTAATTTTGCCTGTTCTTCATTTTAAAAATCACAGAGGAAGAAATAACTACAGGTACGTAATTGATCTTTCCAAGAGTTAAAAATGTTGCCTTTTAATTTTATTTCCTTATCAACAGTATGGAACTTCCAGCCTCCCTGCTCTTCTGGTGGAGTCACGGAGAATTCTAGGAGCAGAAAGACACTTTCAGAATATTAATATGAAACTGGAAGAGGCTCTGGCTGTAAAAAGAGAGACGTTATCAAAGACACAAAATGTCTTCTAAGACTTTCTGACATCTGTTAGGAACAATTATTAGAACAGTAGTGCTTAAAGCTTGTTTAATCATTGTAACTCTATTTTGCTTCAATGTTGAAAAGAAGTCAATGACTTAATTACAGATTGTATCTTTCTACTGTCAAATTGTCTCAGAATGTCAGTGAAATTACTGAAATAGCAATCCAAAGTTAAAGTAATAAAACTTTTCTGTGCTTGTGAACCATGTTGGGTTTGAAACTTGTGCTATTTAAGTAATGTGATCTTGACAGCACAATACACTTTTAAAGAGAACACAGACTCTGGTTGAACAATTCATAGACAAATATTTTTATTAAATTTGTATTTGAAATAAATAATTTCATCTCATTTCTGTATCTAAATCTGTTTAACTTGGCTTATCGATAAAACTTAGACATACAACTTAAAAAAGTAGAAACTGTACAGCAGAGAGCATTAAAGGTGCTAAGCTTGGAACAGCATTCATGGTGAGTTTTTCAGTCCAGTACTCTTCAATTGCCCTGTAATCTTCCACGATGTCCTCAGGCCTGTTGAGGATCATCCAGCTGCTCCATTTTTTGCCTTGCACCTCTAGAGTAGTGCTTTTGGACTACACGGTACTGTGTTTCCAGAGGCACACAACATGCAAGTGTCACTGCTGGCAGTCTGTTTGCTGGCCAAACCTCTGGTCAGCTGCCTTCTTTATTGCAAGTGTCTTCCTTCCTTAAAGCCTCCAAACAGGCTTCATCTGGGATTTCTTCCATGGCCTCACTCAGACTGTCATTTGCAGCTTCAGCTAGTTCCACATCTTCAGCCGCTTCTAAGAAAGAGGCATCATCACCTGCATTTTCCCACTCAGTGTCTGACAACAGGACGTCTTGAGACAAGTTTTTTGCCAGAGATACTGAGCTTTCTGACAAGTCTGACGCATTCGAATGTGGGTTTAGTTTTTCTTCTGTGTTCCCCCTTTCATCCGTTAGTGTACACTCTTCTTCCTTTGAGAAACAAGAGTACCACTTACTTCCTGGCAAAATGGTCTTCATACCTTAACTGCTCTGCAAGTTTGAAATGTGTACTGTCACACATAAGGGACACTACAGAAACCTGGCCAACAGGAGAGATTTTTGAGCATGTTAATTTATAGCCATGTTAACCTGTGGAAGCCTATTTCAATAGGAGTATAAATTTGCTGTTTTTCTAGCAACCTACAAGCAGTCTGTAGCTTTTTAAAATAATACAAGGTTAAAACTAATTTTAGGGTTTGTTTAAAGATACTGTCAGGATCTGAAAGTGCACTTCAATTACATCCTCTATGGATTAACACTAATAGCTATTGATGGTCTGCAATATGGCCTTTAAAGCTGTAAAGCTAAATTTAAAGGATGCAAAAATGCCAACTCTTATTGCCTATGCAGTGGTAAAAACAGTGTGGTCAGGGCTTAGAACCTAGGTGCAGTATTGGGTTGGTTTAAATGTTCTACTTGTTTGGGGAAATGTAACTGCTTTGATACGCTAAAATGGAGATAAATGAACTTCAGATATGAGGGTCATTTGACTCTGACTGACTCAAGTGTTCCAGGAGCAGTTCTATTTTAGCTTGCCCAGCATGAAGTCAAACATGCACAGCAGAGCCTGACTGGGGCAGTTTTTCCATTCTGCCCCTGCAGGATGGCCTGCAGCAACCTTGTGGCTCATGCACTGGGAACTGCCGTTCAGATCAAAACAGAAGGAAGTCTTCAATCCCAGGTGAAGGGAAATGATTCCAGTAACTTACCACTCCTACAGAACTTAAAAATTAATATATGGTCCTACCAGCTGCTCGGGAAACCTCTTCAAGACCACTGTAACTAGTGTATGGAGCTCAACAGATTATCAACAGCATAAAAACATACCTCCTTGAAAAGAGAGGGGAGACATATCCCAGGTGGCAATGGAAAACCTAAATCAAATACATGGCATTAAAATTAACATCCCAAAAAGCATTAAGTATTAATTGCCTTGAGATCACAGGCTACATACTTTGTGATTTGAAGTTTTGTTCTCTGCAGACAGGATCATGACACTTTTGATACCAGACTTCATTCTTCAAATCTACCAGAATCCTAGGAATGAAATTATTTAGCTTTTCCAGTAACAGTACATAAATTAAGTGAATTCACACAGTAAGAAACACTGCTTTCATGCACTGACATACTTATTACATACATGTTTTGTACAGTTTTCAATAAAATTCAGGCCTCTTAAGTTAAAAGAAATAAATTTTTAAGACTGATAGCTAAAAGTGAAATTTAGTAAACTTCACTTCATCACATTAAGTATGTGGAAGATAGCCATTAAAGTAAGATCAGCATATGGAATTTAACTGTAAGGTAAGATTTTGTTGCTGCTGCTGTTACAGATAATTTCATTATAAAAGCCACATAAAATCACTATTTCCTGTCAGCTGACTAGACCACCCAGTTTTTTTAGCTGTGCTTTAGAAGCACCAAACCTCCAGAAAGTTGCTTGAGAAACACCACCTACCATAATGGCTGTGGCATTTTTTGAATATCCTTGTTTCTCAAAAACCCATTTGTTATATTTCAGTGACTTTAAATGTTATATAGAAATATTTTTCAATTAAAATAAGCCCAGTTATCACAAAGTAAACTTGGGGGGGGAAAAATGTTTGGTTTTTTCATTGAAGCAACACAGAGCAAGACAGCAGAAACTAAGAGGTGCTAATTCTATCCATAAAAATCTGTAAGTTGAGCAGGAAAATAAAGAAAGCTGTTTAAAATGGAATAGTTTAAGAACACACATTATGTTGTTACTTTTGTGAGCTCTTCCAATATTTTCACACCAACGGTAACCAGAAATGTCATATACAAGTATTTCTTTGAGAGAGAAGTAATTCCATTGCCGTATCCCTGAGGGGAAAAAAAATAATTCTTTAAATTCTTTAAAGATAGTGCTGCAGAACACTCATTTGTAAACAGTAAAGTGGTCTCTTTACCTCCTTGTAGTCCATCTTTATTAACCAAAGAACAAACAAAATTATCAATTTCTGGATATGGTGAACCCAGGTAGCCTTCCATGGAATCTGTTAAAACAGAGACCACAGATACACAGTGACACTGTCATACATCACTGTCACACATAACACATTACATATAGACCACAGACAGAAAATGTACAGGAATTGCATCACCCCCTTAAATAAAACCAGAGATAAATCCACTGTTTCTTGTAGATCTTTCAAGTGCTGCCCCCACCCAAGGTGCAGAGGGAGCTGGGACAGAGCACGGCAGCTCTGGGCACAGGGGGAGAGGGGAAATGGCATTCAGGTGCTGCAGAGCATCCTTCAGTACAGCTGGCCTCTGCCTCCTGCAGAAGGGCAGCTGAAGAGCCCTCCTAGAGGTTACCAGGTGTACAAGTCACAGTACATCTAATTTTAGAATACTTTTTTTTCCTCTATACAGTAGAAAAGGCTTGAGGTACCTCTGCTGCTTCTGGTTGTTCTACTGTTTAAAAAAGCAGGCATTTTTCTCTCCTCTTCTGAAAAGCCAGATGACAGTACCTTTGTGTCATCAGTCACTCTGAATAAAGCAGAGAACACACAGGAAAATGGGTGATCCTTACAGCACAACGCAGTACAATATAACTTACCACAGAACGGCATAACATGGCACAGCCCTGGGCACCAGCTCCAGGGGGCCCAGCGGACCAAGGGGCTGGGCCAGGAGACCTCCAGAAGTCCTCGCCAACCTCAAACAGCCTGTGATTCCACGTGCCCCATTCCCTGGCCCTGCAGCACTCTCCTCTCTTTGGCAGTTTCCTTGGCTCACACCACAGGGCACAGGTTCCTCCTGGGTGAAAGTCCCAGGACCCAGCCATATAATGACTGGTGGTCCACACTCCTACAGCAGGATTTGCTGTGGAAGCTGCAGTATTTATGTAAACACACCCTTTGAAAGGTGTCAGTTTGGGAAGGGTTTGTCTCTGTACAATGACCTACTTTTTTTTGCCATGTTGCTAGCTGAAAGCCAGATGATCACCAAAGTCTAAATTCCACACAGCACAATTTCTCATCATATGAGAAATTATTATATTATTTTACTTATGTTTTATTATTATTACATTATGACAGACTGATGCCTAGGATCTGAATACACTCCATGACTTATGCTGTGGGCTTGCTGGCATCAGTGCAAAATAATGAACATTTCAGGACATAAAACCTGATGTCAGGACAAATATATTTTGAATAAAAATATCATATCATGTTAAACCTCTTTCTGCTGCAGCAGTGATTAGGATCTTAAGATAGCACAGGGTACGATGTATCAGAGGTTGAGATACAATACAAAAAACCTGATTATTGTATGTATAAGTACCCAAACTAAGGAGGTATTTGTACTGAATGGGAAATCTGGCATGCAAGTAAGCATTTACAGAAATCCTTTTTATTTTTTTATCTTACTTTGGAAAATATCTAGACTCCTCATTTCATTAACTCAAAATTTGTTTTCAAAACTATATTAAATCTGATCAAACTTTAAAATGTTTAAGTATTGGCATTTTGAGTGTGTACAGAGAAATGAGGCACAGCTCAGAACTTCTTTAAACATTTGAAGGTAGGTTCAAAAAACCCCAAAACCTCCAAAGACTCTCAATAGTTTTTTTTCTTGTTTTTTCTTCAAAAATAAGAAATGGTACCAGGAACTCCTAAATTACACTGTAACAATGTTAATGGAATAACTGCTCATCCATAGCAGTTATTTGTAACTGCTGCAGGAAAATTACCATTGAAATATGTATTTAAAAATATTGTAAATTCCACTGGAATTAAATAATTACCGAATGTTGCAGATTAAAGAGGAAAGAAAATATGCTTCTTCCAAGGAAACATCCTTTTCACAGCTAGGGATAAATTTGTTATCCTCTGCTATCTTCAGAATCACATTTCTTCCAGCTTTTGATGACTTATACATCCGGAAATTTCTATTCTTTGTATAAACTCCTACAGGAAAGTAAATATTTCTTAACAATGTTGGCTGGGATTTAAGACACTTAGCACTTGTAAATTACACAATTTAACTTAGATCCAGCTGAGAGTCTAATGAAGGACAAACCTATTCCTGACTTCAGCTCACATCCCACAGATGAAATGCAACAAAGAAAATCATGCACATTTTTATGTCATAGAAGAATTAAGACAAGCACTCAACACATCTAACAGGCATTTTAATCAGCCTGACATTGTAAGTTCTGAATAGTTCATTGAAGTTCTTATAGTTCACTATAAGAAGTCTGTGCTTTCAACTTTGTAAAATACAACTGAGCTCAAAAAGATGCACAATTATTTTAACCAGAAAGGATTTCAAGTTTCTGTTTTTTCTGGACCAGACACAACTTGTCTGAAGCATGTATCCAGAAAACATAATTTCAGTCTCAAAAACAATGAACAGGTATCTTAAATATTGCATAATCTGTCGAAGAATTTATTGAGGAGGTGGGAGTTTTATTTGTGGGTTGCATTTGATTTTCATGAAGATAAAAGGACTTGCAGAGCTCAAACCACAAAAAACTCACAAAGCTTTCTGTCACTGCAGCCTCCTGATGTAATTCAGTATTCCAGCAATTCTGACTTTAGCTTTCCAGTTTTAAGGTGTGTAACATAAATATTGTAGATGGTTAATTTTAGGGGAGTTAACATCAAATTCTTAAAAGGAGACACAGCAAAAAAAATTGTTTTTTCTTTAATTTCCCTTCATGAATATGCTTGAAGGAATTTTGAACAGTAGGTAAAAGTAATCCTTCCAAATCAGGAATGGAGAAGCTGACTGTAGGGCCAGCTCTGGGATTATCTTTTAATAGATCAGACACATTGAAGAGACCTGCAATAAAGTGATCCTGAATTCCATGAGAAGAGTTTGAAGGAATGGGGGTTCTTCTGCAGAGTCTGAGAAAAACAGATGGTAAACGTAACACGCTGCTGTGCACAAGCGTGCCAAGCTATTTGCATCTCATTGAGACAAGGCAAAGAGCAGAAAAACCAGATATGGGGATGGAAAAGGGTGGAACTTTCAAACTATGGGTGTTGGGCTCCTGGAGATTTGAATAACATTTTAATACCATGAGCAGGCTAAGCGCAGCTGGGCCGTGAAGTGCCCAACCCAAAATTTCTATTATTCTGTCAGTGAAACTTAACAGCTGCCATTCCAAACAGAGAAGGAAGGCTCAATTCATACACACAGAACAATTCAGAAGGCTATGTCTGTAAGACATATTCTATAATTAAGCAGCTTCTAATTCACAGGCTCATAGGTTTTTCTGAGTTGGAAAGGACCCACAGGATCATCTAGAATACCCACCCAGGGATCAGGCCCACAAGCGTGGAACCATGGGCACCACGCTCCATCCATCCAAGCCTCCCATCATCTAGGCCATGTCACTGAGCTCCTCATCCAGTCTTTTCTTAAACACCTCCAGGGATGGCGACTCCACCACCAACCTGGGCAGACCATTCCACTGAGGAATCACTCTCTCTGTGAAAAAGCTCTTCCTAACTTCCAGCCTAAACCTCTGCAATACATATCCAATCCTTTTTTAATTCAAATGGGATCACTAAGTCATTAGAGCGAAAAACAGAAGTACAGAGTCTTATGTGGCAAGAATTTCTTCAAACTTCAGAAAAAAATAATTAAATGTAGTAACGTAAGAAGATGCATGGACCAAGAATCTAAGGATCCTTGAAAGCATTTATGATCACAGTTTCCACATGTATTGTATTTGGTTTAAATTCTGACCATAGGGACATCAGTAAGAACACCACTGTTCTTATTTTCTGTAATCAAAGATTAAGGAACATCTCATTTCTTAACCTCTGTTGCATCCCAAAGAGGCTTAAAAGCACTTATATTTACCTAGATCCACAAAAAGTTGCTTGTTGCCCTCTTTATCATTTACTATTAGAAAGGAAAAATCTGGATTTTCTCCCTGGTGTGACATTTCCATATCCATCGTCTTGTGAGCAATGACTGGCCAGCCTTTGGAAGCATCTTCAACAGCTGTGAGGTTTGTGAGAGAATCATCTAATTCAACTGCTTCTGCAGAACACTGGAAGACACGACCTGCTGCTCCTGGAATCACAGCAGCGGCAGCCGTACTCTCCATCAATCTTACAGCAGGCTGCAAAACGGTTCTCACAAAGTTACCTTGAAAACAAAAAAGGCCAAAAGCAGATAATGTCATTTATGAGCCAAGAAAGAACTTAAAGAATTCCTGAGCAAACATTTTTCAAAAGAGCCAAGGTGAAAGTGGTTGAAGTTTGGAGCCTTCTGGATTTTTAACAAAATCTTTTGATCAGGCCATTGTACAAAATGTTCTGGCCAGTAATGAGAAGCCAATGCTTGACTTCTTAAAAAAAACCCACACCAAAACATTAACAAGCTCAGATTTAGGATTGTTAGTCTCACTTTCCCTAATACCATTTTTACAAGGATGGAATGATCAAAGCATACTCCAACAACAAATTACTTCTACAGAATATTTTGTAATCACTTTTCAAACTCCCAGTGTTGGAATTCAACTCCCATTGTACCTCCAGGCTCCGCTAGATGGTAACCAAAGAGACACAGATAAAATCCATGGCCAAATTACTTCCAGGGAGAAAGCAGAGAAACAGAACAAATACAGATGTAGGGGGAAAAACCTATGAAGTCAAAGAAATAATGGCAAGGAGAATTCTGCAGTTGTTGGATGAAGCTTCAGTGGGGAACATGAAAGAATATGAAATATAACTCCTCCTATGCTACACATCAGCAGAATTACTCAGCAAATCAAGCACCAATATCATCATTACCCTCATAATTCATTACAGGACTACTGAGGCCCACAAATGAGTCACAGTCACAGGCAGTGTGTCCAAACACACAGAATTTCTTAAGTTTTATAACAATAGTTACTTGGCTCTTCAGTTCAGGGAGAACTATTTCAGAACTGGAGTTTATTTCAATTGCCATAAAAGTATGTGTAAAAGTCCTGGTTGACCACCTCACTTTTGTGTGTGTATAATGAAGTCATAATCACTGGTGTCAGAACAGCAAGGGTTCTGTCAGTGAAAGCTTATTTGTTGTGCATGACTCCTGACATAAAATGCTTATGAAAGAATATAATCCAAGATGTGATACTTCATATCCTAGTTTATCCCACATAAATAATATGTATTAACTCGTCTTAAAGTATTTTTTTACTAGGCAGAACACCACGATGCTGAATTTTAAATAGCCAACATCTGCATGTGTCTGAAAAATATATATTAACCCTTTTAAGTTTAATATTAGACAAAATCTCTCCAGCACATCAAATACATATTTTCTTTTTCATATAGACTCTGGGAAATTGCTTTATGAAGTTATCTGCAGTTTGGGTTACTTACTCTAGCAGAGAATTTTGCACAAAGTACAAAGCTAATATGCTTTAACATAAGTTACTAAAATGCATTAATGGAAAGTCTAGAGTATAATATGTTTGGTAACATGCATGATTTTAACACTGACATTTACATATCTCCATTATAAAAATTCAGTTTTTCCTGTGACTTCAACATCTTCTTGTAAAGGCAAAGGCAGAACATGACTACACAAGCTAAAAATACATTTTAAGTCAGCTAGTTTTGAAACATGCCAAATTCATGTCACAGTGGAGACAGAGAACACTTCAACCAATGGGCTAGAATAAACAGTTCAAGCTTCTACTGAAAGAACTGACTAATGTAATTTAGCTCTCAAGATCACAGGGTAAAATTGCTGTCATACCATATTATTTATCATCCATATATTACTTAGGCATTTATACAGGCAAAGGAGTTTAAAGACCATAGTTGTGAACTAAAAACTGCAGTACTCTCATTGCAGTCTCAGGGTTTGTAGCTGACACCAGTGTCTGTGTCACACCTGGAGCTGGCAGCCAATATTACAGATGTTTGCTTATAACCAAGACAATCTGCTTGGCCTTCCTTGAGCTACTCCTCAAAAGATTTAGGGACACACATTCCACTATGTACTCCCAAAAATGAGAAATTGTTTTTTTTCATGTTAGAAAAAGCTGGATTAAATCCTCTGTTCTGGTAATCCTCTGTCCTTTCTGTTGGAGTTAGGACCTGAATGTGGTCCTTAGGGCATGGATCACATGCTTACACTAAAAATATTTGGGGAAGAGAATTTGTAAATGCGTGCACATTACAACATCCATCCTGTCCTTACAGTTGGCTCTATTCCTCCAGATATTCATGCTCACAAGATGGTTCCTCAGAGCAACACAAAACAAGTCTATCCAACACCACTTTGATCCAAGAGTACGTGTGTTCTCCCCATGAAACGACGAGACAGTTCAAAAGGAAAATAAGATTTTCTCTCATTCTGTACTGCACTAGAGAGAAGCCCAGCACTGTGCCATTAATAACAGTGCTGTCACTGAGTACTAAAAACAAAGAGCTCATCTTCCCTGTGCTCTCTGCAAGACCCTGCTAGGTCACAGTGCCTAGTAGGAAGCTACTTAAAAAACACAGGTAGTGTTAAAAATATAAGAAATACAGTATAAACAGTACAATGAGGGAGGACGCAGAGCTAGTAAAAGCTAAGGGTGAGAAAGGGAGGACTGGACATGAAGATAGACAGATTGTGACAAACAGACAGCAGAATAAAAGTGGGAAACTGAGTGGGAACAAATTTTGATCCTCAACTCTCCCTTTTCTACTGCTACTGGAAACCCAGGAACAATGCACGTAATTTCTTGTGAACCTGCTGCTGTTGTCACAGTCCTTCCTGAACACAAACAGTAGAGCTGAATGTCACAAATCTAAATTGCATCCCTTCTAATAAGCCACAAGAGCATTTCTGCTCCCTTTCCATCACCTTTTTTGTTTATTTGAACAAACACAACAGAGAACAAAGGTTTCAAAGTTAAACACTCAAACATAAAGCAATTAAAAACCTAAGGTTGCAAGTGCAACGTTAATTAACCCAGAGTTCTGCATTTGTAGGTTGATACAGACTTTAATTCCACCATTGGGCAAGCTGTTTTCCATCAGTTCCTGCTTCACTCAGACAAGATTCAGCTGATATTCTATTGTGCCTTCATTGGCCAAAGTATGTCTGTAAGACTGCTCTACTGCACACCACAAAGAAATATATATATGTATACATACAAGAAAGTATGAATGTCAATATTAACTCTTTTTAATATTCACCACTAGCACTTCAGTGCTTCACAGGCAGTATGTTAAAAGTTATGTTCAAAATACTTCTGTTAAGTGAGGAGATGTTATTATATTTACTTTAAAAATGGAGTCAAGACAACTCTGAACTGGCAATTCTTTTTGTTGGAGGTGCCATACTCCAAGAAATCCCGACTTACATCAACAATTAGAATTGCTTTCAGCTTTGTCTTAATCATGTTTATGCACAGGTGGCTTGAAATCACCTCTGACCTGCCTTTGCTGAGCACAAATGAACTGTATTTAGAGCAAATAACAGTAGCTTTAGCTGTTAAGATTGACATTAACCTGCAAATTAAGGAGTCACAGATTTGCCAGTTTCACAGAACTTCTTGCCAGTAGTTTCAAAAATAGAACACACTAATTATAGGAAAAGGAAGTAGAAGATGAGAAAAGAAGAGGCTTAATGAAACTGATAGTAATTTCTGCTGGGATTAAATCTTTGTTTCCACATATAATTCCATTAAAAGAAATATTTATATGTGAGATAGCACTGTGTAAAGTAAAAACCTCACCTTTCATTTCTAGGTGTAAAAGAAAAGAACACACTTACCGACTTGAATATTATCCTTAAATACAGTCTTTGGGGGTAGAAATATTAAATGCCGGCTAAATTTTTCATCAGTACTGGAATCTAAATTCAAGACATCTTTAGCTGAACAATTTACATCATAAAGCTCTTTTAATTTTTGGCTGACAAGCTGAAATCATAAACATTCATGATGTTATTTTCTCTGGCATTTCTAGTAGTGGTATCTATAAAACCTAACAAAAATGCAGACTATCTATTTTTCAAGGTTTGCTTTGGTTTTGTTTTTCTCATTTTAAGCATCTAATTAATGCAATTCAAACTAACTCATCAAGTTTTAAGCAAATTTGACACAGACTGTATTTCCTTAAATGTGCAAGTTGCTGAGTATACTAACAGTGATAAGCTGAGCAGACTTTCGGTGTTTCAGGTCAAAGTCTAATTTAGTGGCTTTATCATCTAGTTTTTTCTCCACCACAGAGCAGTTCACACCCACAGTGACAACATTTGTAATGTGGGCTTACCAGGAACATGGAGGCTAGCACAATATAAAGGACTGCTAAGGTAATTCAATGATTCAGCATTGGTGTGTCCCACTCAACACTAAGCAGAAAATGTAAGACACTTGGCTCCATATGAGCTCTAAAAGCCTTCTATAAGCTAAGCCAGTAATTACTCATGCTTAGGACTGGAATTCAGAACCTAAGGTCTGGAAGCTTTGGGGTTTAGCAGTTAAGATCCCTCATGCAGCAAATCCAAAGTTCTCTTCTTAACCTGAGGAATCTCCCGATTTTGGAATTCATTCACAATGGATAAACCCCTCCAGATGCTGCATCAATGAAGGATTCTTTATGAAGGAATGACCTCAATAACCTTTTTCTTTCTTTCTTTGCTTTTAAGCTAGGGACATATAGGTGACAGAAGTCTCATAAATAAATGTCCACTTACTAAGAGGTTTTATTGGAAGAGAAGATACTCTTCTCAAAACCTGCTGTCTTTATATTGACCTTACAGAGGAGTTAATTTTCCAACCAATTTTGCAATAAAATGGAAACTGCACTATTTAATACAACTGATAATTAGCAAAGACATTTAATTTATGGACCTGGACGAGGTGCTGAGTGATATGAGCTAGATGTAGATGATAGGTTAGTCGGATTATAGGTTGGACTAGATGATCTTCAAGGTCCTTTCCAGCCTTATCTATACTGTGATACTGTGATACTGTAATTTAGACACAAAATTGCTAAGTTCAGTTACTGGTAAGTGCAGTCACATGATGTTCTCTACATCACCATTTAACTCAACTATCAACCCATAATCCAACTAACCTATCATCTACATCTAGATCATATCACTCAGCACCTCGTCCAGCCTTCCACTGAACACCTCCAGGGATGGCGACTCAACTGCCTCTTTGGGCAACAATCATGAACTGTTGGCTGAAGACACTTAAAATCATGAGGGGATTTATCTAAGTCTTGATACACAACTGCACCACTTGGCAAAGGGAATGAACTGAGGAATATCTGCATGGAACTCACTGATACCACTTTAAAGAACACCTAAACATTCCTTCATTTTCACAGTTCTGAATGGTAGAGGACATAAAACAATCTCCAAAAGTAAACCTACAGTGAATACAGACAATCCAACAGCCACCATTCTTTATGTTTTCCTTTCACTTAAAGAAGATTACCTTTGCATTAATTAAAACAGTATTTTTACTTAATTAAAAATAACCACTAGGTCTGCAATTCTTTCTAATTTTACTATAGAACAATTAAGATAAAATGGTAAATCCTTTGGTTTCATATTTAAGCAACAACAAATTCATATTAATCTACAACATGGCTTTGCTCCAGCTTACCTCAATTAACTTTGCAACCATACTCTTGCCATCTGCACCAGGATTTGCTGGTTTGTAGAACTCCAAATCAAAATAAAGTTTGCAAGCATCTCTTTCAGGAATTACTTCATAGCAATGCATAAGACTTGTTTTGTAACCTTTGCTAAGGAAAAACAAAAACAAACGCCAACCTCTCATGATAAATATTACACATGTCTTTCAGTTGCAAACAAGGATCACACAGGTCCTAAATATTCTTTTATTTTTCAATCAAATGTTTCAATCAGTATTAAAAACTGTAGCAGCCCTAAAATGCTTGGAAAAAAATTTGTAACTAACTTCAACATCTAGCCTAGAGTTTAATTTTGTAAAGTCTTCTCCTCCCCATGCCCACCCTCCTCCCAATTTTACAATACATACAGAAATGCTGTTGAGAATTTAAGGAACTATAAAAACTACAGTAAAAAACTTAAGTTATCACACAGATGTCTTAAGCATGAACAATGAGATTATACAGATTTTTTCTAACTAAATTAAAATATAATCTCATTTTTCATTTCAGAAAAAAAATCAGGCTTTTCATACAAAAATGGACTCAGACTTCTTTTACTTCATAACAAAATGTTTATTGTAAAACAGTCAAGCAGGAAAAAAACTTCAATACATGATCAAATTGTCACTACTTGGAACTACATCATGCAAATACAAACTCATAAATCACTAGCTGGACTTCTATATTAATGCCCATTAAAACTGATATATGACCAATCACTGACTTTTTTTTTATATGATCTCCTGAGAAAAGCAAAAGTAAATCTGCTGCTATTAGACTTAAATTCAGTAGCTGGAGTCCTTAATACACAGGAAATAATGGCAGTCTGCTGCTCAAAAGGAAGTTGAAACCTGCTATAGAATACATGTATATTGCTTTGTCCTTATGAAGATTTTTGCCATGGCCAAGATGAAACCTCAGGCAACTCATTACAGCTCTGTGCTAGTCAGAGCAGCAGATGGCTCCTAGGAATCCAGTGATACTCTTACTTGGAAACAGGATATCCAGGATACTATTATGTTGTAATAACATACAGGGTACCTTCTCCAGTACTCACGTGTAATAAAACCAAAGCTCTTTGTATGTTGTCACAAGGTAAAATCTCTGTCCACTCTGTGTGTTCTTTTCCAAGGCAAATACATGAACATCCTTTTTGAATAAAAACATTGAAGTTATTTTTTTAGTCATATTCAGAGAATAATTTAAAATCTTCAGAAGTTCCTATTTGACATTAATCAAAGGCTGGTAAATACTACAGTACTACATATAAGCAGACCACTTACCCTCTTTCAAGCTAAGTAGCATCTGGTTTTAATTTAGAAAATCATTCTGATTACAGTTACAAATATAAAACTTTGAAGCTTTTCTTTGTTATGCTTTAACCCAACCTCTTCTTTCTCTGTAAACTCTTTCCTCTGATCAGTGGCAAGTGCATCTAATGGCAGGAGGAACAATGTCCTGAAAGGAGCAGCCTCATGGACGTGATGGCAGCATATGATTTTATGGCAAATATGCTTCAGATATTATGTTATTTATATCAAAAAATGGAAATCTGAGAAGAAAACCCAAAAAACCCAACTGCTGAGCCAGCAAGAGTGCATTTTGTAAAATTGACTGTCAGGATTACTTAAACACCTAAAACAGCGTGGAGAAAATCACAGTATTTTCTTTCAAAACAGTAATCAATTTGAAAAGTATTAAACCAAAGGCAGAAGATACCTTTTGCATATTTATTTGGTTCACCACTTCTTATCATCTGAACTTGCTATTCTAATGCCACTGGAGACCTGTATTGGTTTTGTTTCTGCTTCCTGTGTATCTCTTTTTCTTCCTCATTTTTTTCCTCTTCGTTCTTCTGGCTCAATTCTCACTGCCCTCCCATTCTCCTGCCAACCCTGGCAGCTTTCTCATCTTCAGAAGGAACAAATCTATCACTACAATATTACCAAAAAGCACTTTACTCCTAGATGTTAACATCACATATTAATTTGTAAGTTAGAATTAGAACTACTAGTACTTCTTAGAGATACTCCAGTGCAACAGGATCTCCTACAAAGACAAAATACCCAACTTGCTGTTCCAGGATTGGGAAGAAATAAAAAAAAATCTTGCAATCTGATAAAGACTTGACCCTCAACCAAGATTTTAGGGGACATTCAACCTTGAAAGTACATAAAGAATAGAAACATTCACCTAACACATGATATACCTCTTGGCAGGTTTTTACATAAGCAAAAGCTTCAGCCTGTCGAGAAAATATTTTCCAAACAGAGGATGGCTGAGAGGGTTTGGACAGTCTTGGTCTATAAACTGTAGGAAGAGGGTTTCTTTCATAGTAGGATGCTAATTCTTCCACTTTCTTCACTCTTTCTTCCCATTTTCTCTTCATTTCTCCTAAAGCAATTACAAAGAGTCAAATCAGTATCAATTTATGTTTGCAAGGCAATTTTAATTTTAGTAGCTCCTGTGCTCATCACTGCTTTTGATTTCGTTTTTGTCGAATGTAATTTACCAAATAACCAGGAGCAGCCAATACATATTCCAAACCAACACCCAACCATGCCATGATATTAATTCTAGTATTAAATCTACCTACACTGTTTTGGAAGCACAAGAGATTCATATTAATGCTATCAAAGATAAACACAGCAGAATAATCACAAAAAGGGAATTTTGGTTTTATCTACAAAATAGTATTACACTCCTCCTCAAAAAGTATATGAACGGTGGTAATTAGCCACAAAACGTCAGTAATGAATGTAAAAATAGTATTACAGTTATACTCCCGCATTTGCGAGGAATGGGTCATGCCAGAGGTCTCGCAGAATATCAAACTCGCGAAGATGCACAGGTCATTAATATGCAGGCAGGGCACGCCCATTGCTCCACCCCACCCCCCGCACTCCGGAGCGCTGCAGACACTTTTCCGCTCCTTCCCATGGTCTCTCTCAGCACAGGGGAGCAAAGGGAACCGTTTCTGAGCGGCTGCTGTGACCGTGTGTGCTCGCAACCCAAACCCCACACTGCTGCTGCTCCCCCGGCCCTGGTGCTTGTGGCTCTGATAGCCTGGCCCTGCGCTGCCAGCCCGGCTGCTGCCACCGTGCACGCTCGCCCTGCCTCTGTGGCGGGGAAAGGGTGTCCCCAAGCTCTGGTCAGCATTCTTGGAGCCTGGAAAACCTTAACTTTGCAACACTGCAACACTCCGTGCACTTATGGTGGGATCGTTGGTATCAGAGTTTCTTTCTCTTTAACACCCACCAGTCCCGGCAGACGCAGCGCTGCCCGGGCTTTGACTGGGCATTGAGTAACAAGGAATGGCATGTCTTGTGGCGGTGCTGCGCTGGGTCTCAGCAGAGCACACAGGAGACACACAGGACCAGATCAGGGACCGGGATATGGTGCCGCAGGGCTCTAAACGCCATTGCGAGCTGGAGAAACTGCGCGCACTCCCCGAGGGACCGGCCTCACCCTACCCCAGAGGGAGAGCCGGCACCGCCCCTCAGCAAAGCAGAGGCACTGTGCATGCATTGGCCCAGAAACCTCGCAGATCCCTGAAACTGAATTGCGAGAAATTTTCCTTGCAAATGCGCAGGGTCATAATGGAGAGGTCGCAATGCAGCCGGGATATACCGTATTCTTGCTTTACAGTTAGGGAGACAAACGAGATCATTAATTTGTATGGGTAGTACAGTACTGGAGTTTGAGAAGAATTAAGATTTCAGTGACTCTAGCTCTGTATCTCAAAGTAAAAGAACTGAAATCCAAAATAAGGGCTGCATTCTCCGCTGCTGACCTTCGGTATTGATCAGTGACACTTTCACCTGCTTTAAAATCTCCTGTACTTTCTCACAACCTTAAGACAGTAATCTTGTCTCTTCTCAAGAAATAGCACCATACAGTAACACTTGCTATCTTATAACCTTTAAACTTCTTGTTCCATAAAGTAATCCAAATGCTTCAGAGTAATGTAGTAAAGCATGAACACACATACATACAATCATCTGTAAGTTGAACACCTGCAAATCAGTAAAAAGCATTGCCAAGAAATTGTGAAACAGAGGAAGAGGGGCAAGAAATAACAAACCTGAAGGGGAATCTTTTTTTTTTTACCCAATATAACCACTTGGTTCTCATAACAGTCCTCCAGAAGAAATGAAAAATAAAAATTAAACTGTCTACACTCAAAAGTATTTGAATCTTTAACAAGCTGGATCTACAAGGCGAGTTTAAGTATTTAAATATTTTCACGGGGTCCCAAAGCCCAAATATTAGATCCTCTGAATCCCCCCTCTAAGTTTTCCACAGCAGAAGTTCCTGGACACCTACATTTCTGCCCACTGTACATCCCAGCCTGCCTGAGTTTTGACAGTTTAGTGTTTACATCAAACCTAAATAACAGAATGTTTTGTCTCTAACAGGAGTCAAACATATTATCTCTATAGACCTCGTCAGTCTTCTGACCTGTGCACTTCCTCCACTCCCTTTTCGTTCAATTAGTTTCTTCTTTGGGGAAATGAAAAGTCAAATTATAGACAGCAATCAGCATTTCTAGAAGTGCTAGCAAAACTCTCAGTTTTATTTTGATGGTGTTGGCTCTGTTGTAAATTCTCTGGGTACAAAAGACACTTTCCCACAGGGTGACCATTAAAAAAGGAAAGTGAAGGAGAACTTCCGTAATTCTCTACTCACTTTAAACTTTCTAGTTATACATATCAGGACATACTTTTTGAGAAACACAGCTGTGAAGATACCCGAACCTGAGAGAAAGTTGATGACCCTTACTTTAAAACTGAAATCTATCACCATTCTTCCAGTCCAGATATTTGTGGATTCCCAGCAGTCCAACATGTCAGCTCTTTCCAAGGTAACTCCAGTTCCTGCATGAACGCTATCTAACACAACACACCTATTTACAGCACGTATCATTTACACTCACAGACTAGCTTTCTGAATTCCCTGGGAAATTCCCACTGCATCTTCCCCTCTTCTGTTTTAATTTCACTTGATAGAAAGAAATCTTGTCACCATGTTTGGACTTCAGCGTTACTGACTCAGTAGGATGACTGTGTGGAAAGCCTGGTGAAATGTCTCCTGAGAGACAACTTGTTTCATTTTCCCTGTTTGAACAGTTTCCACTGTTCACAGATAAGCACAGTGGACATGCTGTATTTTTATGCCTAGTTATACTGCTGGTTTTGAGCATTTTTTTTGTTTGGTTGTTGGTTTGGGTTTTTTTTACTAAAATGTAGGGACACATATAATGAAATCATGCATCTGTGTTTGTCTTTCCCCCACAGCACAAGGGGGAAAATTGCCATTTCTGAAATGGTGAGTCCATTTGCTTAAAAAATCTGTAATTATTATGACAAAACACACTATCCACACCTGTTAAGAACTGAAGCTGAGACATGCAAATCAATTGCTACTCAAAATAACATGATTGCAGTTGTTTCCTGACTAGTGCATATCATGCAACATAGTTCATAGGGACCACAGCTGGTCATCTGGCCCAACATCCCTGCTCAAGCAGGGTCAGCCTGTGCATTGCACAGGACTGTGTCCAGATGGTTCTTGAATATCTCCAGTGAGGGAGATTCCACAACCTCTCCGGGCAATCTGTTCCAGTGGGCAATCTGTTCCTCAAATTAAGATTTGAGGAATTCTGTGCAAAACTCGGCAGAATATCAGACCTGGTGATAAAACCTCTAAAAGTAGGTTAGTACTTGTAAGAAGCTGAAATACGTAATTTCCAACGTTATCTTACTCTGACTTCCTGCTACCAAAGGTCAATGCACAAACATGAAACTAACTCACCTGAAACTTGATGACGAAGCCAAAACGAGCCCCCAGCTTCAGGGAGCTGTTGTGCAAAGTGGATTGGCAGGCAGGCAGGGACACACAGATATGAGCCCCAGGCTCCCACCACGCAGGGTGACAATAACCTCAGCAAGGGGAAGGTCTTGCTGTGGTACAGACCAGCACGAAGATCATGGGGATCTCACTCACTGATGTCTGGAAGGCGGCCATTCGTTTGGGACGTAATCATCCCCACAGATTACTTTTCCTGTACAAACCACCATTCTGTCAGAATCACAGAATATTGAGTTGGAAGAGACCCACAAGGATCATCTAGTCCAGCTCTTGGCCTTGCACAGGACCAAGAGTCACATCACGTGCCTGAGAATATTATCCAAACACTTCTTAAACTCTGTCAGGCTTGGTGTTGTGACCACTTCCCCGGGGAGCCTGTTCCAGTGCCCAACCACCCTCTGGTTCCTGATATCCACCCAAAACACCCAGACACAACTTCATACCATTCCCCCAGGTCCTGTCACTGGTCACCACAGAGAAGAGATCAGTGCCTGACCCTCCTCCTCCCCTCGCGAGGAAGTTGCAGGTTGTGATGAGGCTGAACAGATCAAGTGACATCAGAGCTTCCTCATACGGTTTCCCCCTGCCCTCCTTTGGACACTCCCCAACAGCTCAGTATCCTCCTTATTTTCCGGTGCCCAAAACTTCACACACTATTCAAGGTGAGGCGAACGTACCAGAACACCACACTTGCCTCAGCAAGCAGAGAGAAGGATTAAAACAAGCGCCAAAACCTAACAGGGTGTGGGGTGATACCATTCGAACAACAGCAGCGAGCGCACAGGAGGCGGCTCAGCGCTCACCCCCCGCAGGGCGCGGTGCCTCGGTGTCCCCCGCGCACCGCACCGGCCCCGCACGGCGAGCACCGCCTGCCCTG
>WEKX01028464.1:782-39141 GCA_013390025.1 Pitta sordida | reverse complement strand
TTTTTCTTTGTGGTTAGCCAAGATAATACAAAATATATAGAACTTCCTAATTCCTATTTGCACAGACGTGAGGATGATTCTTCTAGGACTCTCTCGGTGGGAATGTGATGGGACACCAGGGAGGCAGGAAGGACGAGGGATTTTCTCCAAAGACTTTTAGTGAAATAAACTCTTTTTCCACATTTTTCCCTCACCTTGTTTCCTCCTCAGTTCCTGCCTGTGCTGAACCAGGATATGGGCAGTGCCAGGGAGGGAAGAGGGACATTGGTTAAGTACTTCAGTGGGCTTGACTGAGAGGTGCCACCTAAACCTGCAGCTCTGGGGTGATGGATGTGTTTCCCTCCCACAATTACAATTTCATCCTGCAATAATAATAGGTTGTGATTGATCGTGACCCCTCACCGCCGCAGGATGTTGGTCGTTAGGAAGAGCTGATTGATCACTGGAGCTGTCATTTGGCCATGCAGAGCCTTTCCACCACCTTCCAGAAGGGGAATTAAAGTATCTTTATATAAATAAGACTTTAAAAGGTCCCAGATCAGTCTCAGGAGACTCTTAGCCTCTTCCTACGCTTGTTGTGTCACTCAGCAGGGCAGGAGGATGATGGAGAGCTGTCTCAAAAGGCACCGTTTGGGTGCTGTAAGCCTACAGAGATCCTTCCTCACCATACTCACCCTCCGAGTGGAGAGGCACTGAGGTGAAATACAGCAGGGACCATCCCCTCGAGCTGTTTCACTTGGCGGCTCTGGCACAGGGACAGTTTTGCTCTCTAATCCCTGCAGAGAGCTGGGGTCCAGTCCTCAGATGGGATTTGTATCTGCTTAAGTGCTTTAAAGAACTGAAAGCCAGAAATCCACCTTTGATTGCAAGCTCTGCCACAGGCTTCCTGCATGTCCTCGGGTAAATCCTTTTGTGGCGCAGGGATGAAATTTCTCATGTCTGAGTGGCACCATCTTCAGAGACAAGGACTGGCCATTCCACAGGGAAGCTGCCCTTCCATCCCAGTGGGCCTCAGTGTGACCAAAAAAACCTCTTGGGACCTCCTGTAAGAGCCACAAGCACCTCGTGCTCCAGGCTGCACCTCTTGCCATCCCTGTGAGAAACCCAGCAGCTTCCCAGGCGACTTGAGGCACTGCTTGATGTCAGTACATTAATAAACAGAGAGATCTGTCTGACAGGGACACAGCCCTGCACTCTGCCAGCATCTGCCAGAACTGTTGTCAAGCAACTAACTGCCTGTAATTGAGCTCTCAGAAGTGTCTGCCCTGAGGTGAGCCATGGAGAAATTTTACAAATGAAGATAATAGATGTTTATGTCACGCACACACACAGGGAGAGGCAGCAGGCTACGATCACTTACTTGATAAATCCACCTTCAGCAGCAACAGCTTTGTCCTCCACAGCTGAATTAGGGTCTCTCTGGCAGCATTTGATGCCTCAGAAAGCAGAGCAGGGCTGCTTATTGCCCTGCAGTGAGCCATGCCTGGAGCAGGTCACAGTAATCCATGTAACACCATCCTTATCCCACAAATATTCATAAATTTCTGCAGATTTCCAGACAGGATTCATTATCTGCAGGCATTCACCCGAACATCTGGAGAAACAGGGCCAGCCACATTGCGAACATCAATCAATTCCTCTCCCTTGAAGTCAACACGGCTATGCCAACTTGCCCTTGCCAAGAATTAGTCAATCTTTTCTAAACTATAAGCTCTTCCTGAATTGACTGTTTATTCCCAGGACATACCATTATTTACACTTCAAAATAGGAGAGTGTAGGCGGTGAACAGCAAAAAAGATACACATGGGCCCAGCTGGAGTATCCAAGTGCTGCTCCAGGATTAACAAAGCTGTCAGGGTAAGGTAAAGCAGAGGTGCAAGGGCAGGGTAAGATGTTTGCCAAAAACACCCCATCCAAACAACCCAGGAGCATAAACCAAGCCTCCCAAAAACACAGGACTTCATTTTACCTTTTTAGATACTCTCCTAAAAGGGTTGTGAATCTGTGAAGAAGCAGCAGAACTGCCCAAGCACCTGGGGCTGAAATGTTTGAGGTAACATTTTCAGAAATGGTTGGTCCTGAGGCCCAGATCCCAATTAGGTTTCTAACTGCCAGTGTAAGCAAATTGCTTCTATATTTTGAAGCTAGAGGCCATAGAAACCTAGTCCTCATCAGGATTCCATAGGAAAATGAGTGCCAAGAGCCCGAGTTGCTGTTGAAAATGGGATTGTACAGAATTAGAAAAGCACCTCATTATAAATCCTCTGGAGCGCCTGTGAAATGCCAAGAAACACCCAGAAGATCAAAGTCTCCCACCATTATTCTTCCTCAAGGAGGGCAGAAAGTGGAGTCCCTGAGACAGTCAGGACCTTCTGGAGGTGACCTTCTGCAATGACCTCATGGTTTGGTCTGTGCAGCCCCAAATACAGACCCTTGGCTCCATCTCTAAGAGGTACATGTGAGCACAAGGGTCAGTCCCTTTCATTGGTGATGATCATTGGGATCTGCCACAAATGGCAACACAGACACTCAAAAAATGTTTCACAGACTCCCTTTCCACAGGTAGTCCAGTCCTCACAGCCCAAATCCCAGCATATTGGCCTCTTGACTCTGATGAGTCCTGCACAAGACCCCTCACCCTGCATCCACCACACTGCAGTCCTGCTGGAATCCCATCCCTGACTGTCTGCACACTGTTATTCACTGTTGGTACATAAACATTGTATGTTTTCCAGCACAACACTTGAACAACTGCGTTGCCAAACATGCTCTCAAACAAAGCACTATAAAGCAAATATACACAAAGGAAGTGTAATGAGATCCCAGCACTGTTCCCCCTCCAGGGATGAGTGATGCCTGCCCGACACATGGCATATGGATTCCTCCAGGACTGACAGCCAACAGGGTTTCTTGTACAGCTGCAACACTTCCTGCATCTGTGGCCATGGCAGGCTAGATGGAGTAACACTCAGCCACCATCAGTACCACCAGGCTACTCAGGATGGAGCTGGATACCAGGCTGCCCAGATGTTTGCTCCTGTGTTTTGAGCTCTGTACAAGCAGATCCCTCCACATGCCAAAAACCCTGTGCACCCAATGAAGTTACTTGGATAACCTCAGCTGCAGCATGCAAAGTGAGGCTGAGTTATACCAAATTGACAAGTTAGCCCTCCACGCTGGTATTGGGTGAAATTAATTGAAAAAACTTAATGGAGTATGGTTCAATGTCCATGTCTCAGGATCACCTGAGCAGCTCACAGCTCATGCTGCAGAGCGAGATGCTACACACCTTCAGCTGCACATGGAATAACAGAGTGGTTTGCAATGGAAGGGACCTTAAAGATCATCCAGTTCCACCCCCTGCCATGGGCAGGGACACCTTCCACTATCCCAGGCTGCTCCAAGCTCTGCCTAAACTGGCCTTGGGCACTTCCAGGGATGGGGCAGCCACAATTTCTCTGGGCAGCCTGTGCCAGGGCCTCACCAACCTCACAGGGAAGAATTTCTTCCTAATACCTAATCAAAACCTGCTCTCTGTCAGTCTGAAGCCATGACCCCTTGCCCACATGATTGTGGCCCCAGATTTTGGGTAGGTAGGGCTGCTCTCCCTGAGCTCTCTTGGTGCTGCTGGGCTCCGGGAAATCTGCTTTGGAGCTTCCCCTGGCAGAGCTGTGTTAGTACTTGGCCTGAACTCTACTTTTTCCATCATTCTCAAGATCAAAGAAAGCCAAGTGCTGTCTGACACTTCTGCAGTCACTCCTGTTTTAGTCCATGGCTGAACAGCAGTTCGGATGGGTTTGGATGCCAGTACAGCCACTGGCCTCAGCACATCTCCACATCTGCATGACAGACCCTCACCTGCAAGTCTGCTGAGGTATCAGCTGGTCCATTTGGCCTTGACCTCCCCTCCTGCTCCAGAGACACATCCAGCTGTCAGGGGCCTTGCCGTGTCCCCACTGCTCCATCTGGCTGCCGTATGCTGGGCCAGAATTAGCAGAAGTGTTAGTGCCACTCCATTTTCCAAAAAGTTGTTTTCTTAGTTTTTAACTACATGGAAGTAACTGCAAAGCATGTTTCTGTGGGTGAAGTGGATTTTCCATAGGAAATAATGAAAATCTGGGAAGGAACCATGAGTCAAAAACTCCTTTGGGTTTTAGGGGAGTTTTCTGGTTCAGGCTTTTTGATATTCAAGCTTTGCTTTGGCTTAGGAGGAGGAGAGAGCGGGACATGTTGTAGAGCAGCTCTGTGCCTCCTACAGCAGGTTCTAAACAACATGGTCTCTCCTGTGCCCACTGAGATGTGGGATCTTGGATTGAGAGCAGGTTGGCCAGTGCCTTTCCCAGTCCTCAGCAGTGACAGGTCATGGACTGACCCGAGTCCTCCAGCTTTGTGGGTTGCAAACACCAGTGTGATTTATCTGCTCACTTTCCCCCCAGTTTCCTCTGAGCTCAGCTTTGGGAATTCAGCACTGGGTCTTGTCTGGTCATCCAAAAGGACAGAGGTGAGACAGTGTGCTGGTTTGGGCTGGGACAGAGTTAATTTTCTTCACAGTAGCTGATACGGGGCTGTGGTTTGGGTTTGTGCTGAAAACAGTGTGGATCACCCAGGGATGTTTCCCTTAGAGCTGAGCAGGGCTTACAGAGAGCCACGGCCTTTTTTGCTCCCTGCCCCACCAATGAGGGGCTGGGGAGGCACAAGGAGTTGGGAGGAGACACAGCTGATCCCTTGTCACCCGAGGATGTTCCTTACCACATGGCATCGTGCTCAGCATATGGAGCTGGGGAAGAAGGAAAGAAGGGGGACATGTGGAGTGATGGCGTTTGTCTTCCCAAGTCACCATTACATGTGATGGAGCCCTGCTGTCCTGGGGATGGCTGAACATCTGCCTGCCCGCAGGAAGTGGGGAATGAATTCTTTGGTTTGCTTTCCCTGTATGTGTATTGAACTGACTTCATCTCAACCCCTGAATTTTCTTACTTTTACTCTTCTGATTCTGCCCCCATCCCACCCAGAGGGAGCAAGTGGCTGCATGGGATTGAGTTGCTGGCTGGGGTTAAACCACAACAAAGAGGAAGACGGTGGTAAATCCAAGCCACCTGTAACCATGTTTGTAAGAAACACCAGGCAAACACTGAGCTTAACCCAAACTAACCAGCAGTGCAGCATCACTTCTGATGAGATTTCCACCAATCATATCCAATTTAAATTACACATTAATTGTCATGGTGGGCAATGACCCACTGAGTTTCAGGAATATTCTCACCTATAAGGTACATTTAGGCAGCCCCAGCCCATCAAAGGTCACAGCCAGGCAATATTGGAGGTGTCCCCGTACAATTCTCCCTTTCCCACTCTCCACCCCACCCTCCACCCATCTGTTTACTGCCTGCAGCTTCCTCCCAGCTCAGCCTTTGAAGGCAGAGGAGCTGTGCCAGCTGCAGCTCTGCCTGCCTGGCATTCCTGGCTGTGTGCTCCCTCCTGCATTCCCCAGGGAGGTGCTGGAGCAGCTCTAGTGCCTGCCCGGGTCACCTGCCAACCAGGTTACCTTGCAGCAACCCAGGCTGGCTGCAAGTGGCAGTTCCTCCCATGGGAGTTGCAGTAGGAGTGCTTTTGGTGACTGTGGGGAGCAGGATCTGCTTCTGCAGTGGTTGGAATTTTTTGGAGGTTAGGCCTTGTCTGCCTTTCTAAATCACCTGAGTTTGCTCTGCAGCTGGGACTGGCAGCTTCACCCAAGGGGAATTTGCTGATTTCTTCAGTTTATGTTCAAGGTCTGCACTGCTAAAGAAACTCAGGCAGGGCACAGACCTCCAATTCACAGATTCACCACCTGGGATCGGAGAATCCTGGGTGCAAACAACGCATCCTCTCTGGGACTATCCTCAGAGGCTCTAGTGACTTGGAAAGAAGTTAAACTCCTGATAACAAACCATTAACAAAAACCAAGATGTGAACCAATGCAGCAAAGCAGAAACATGGACATTTTCAATAGCCAGGAAACATACACCTGGGACACAGCCATGGGTTATCAGTGGAGGAACCAAATTAAAACCTCATCAACAACTTGTATCTATATCATTTATGTGAAAAGAACCAGAGATCCTGCAAGTAAGAAAAGGCAGTGATGCTGTTTGAAAAGCCCTTGAAAAAAACTCCCTGAGAACTCCAGGGAAAGGCCATTTTTCCTATCAGAATAAACCCCAAACCAGAACCTCTATACACACCTTGGTAGTGGAAGGGATGTCTCAGGGAGCAAGGATGAGCTGATGTCCTGGGGAAGACCTGGGGTAGAGCTTACCAGGTTTCTGGGAAGGGAGGCTGGAGTTGTGCCATGGAACTCTAGTTAGGCTCCCTGCCCTCTTTCAAGGGTGATGCAGAATTATCCAGGGATGCTGTTCTTATTAAAAAGAAAAAAATTTCTTTGCTTCGATGCCAAAAAGTTATATAAAAATAATTCATGGCCAGATTAATGAGAGAGAGAGAGTCATTAGAAATCAAAAATGAGATAATTCTGCTGGAGACATGAGTGATGGTGAGAAATAAATTATATTTGGCTGACATTACATAATTAGCTGGAAACATGGTGCTTTCTTAAATTTTCTTTGGTGAAGCTTTTAAGCTTTTGACACATAAATTCCCAGCTAAATAACCTCAATGTCAAAGCAGTTGCATCTTCTCTGCCAAGCCAGGGTTTGGGGTTTTTTTTTTGAACGCATTATTTTAAATGTTCATTCCTTTGTTCAGGATTTTGGTTGCTGCCAGGGCATGGCACATAATGTCTGGCAAGAGCCCAGTATCCAGATGGCTCCTGAGGGCAGCTGCTATTGATGTTCTCCCTACCAGCTCCTGGTGGGATGGGGAAAAGATCAAGGAAAGACAAACGGTGATGCCTCCACTGCTGTGAGCAGCTCAAATAAGAAGTCAAGCTCAGCACTGCTGCAGTGCTGCTCATCAAGCAGCTCAGAGGACTTAATGAGCGTGAATTAAGCCTCACCATTAGAGCTGACTGTATAAATAGTTGCAAATAATATTCCTGGAGGAGGGTGCTCTGCAGTTCTTAAGCGAATTGTTCTGGTGAGAGTGGCTGATTCTTGCAATCCTGTTTGTAAGCCCCTTCTCAGAGGGAGAAGGAAACTGAGGAGGCAGAAGCTGAGAGCTAAAAGTCCTTCAGGACTCAGTCGTGTTCTGCCAGAAAATATTGGAAAGCAGCAGGAGGAAAAGAGGAGCAAAGAGCTTAGTGGGAAGAGTTTAGAGAGATCAAGATCAGTGTGTTTGGTAGCGGCTGCTCTCCCAGTGAATTAGGGTGCAGGGTGCTGAAACGGTCTGGAATAGGCATTTTAATTAAATTAATTTTAATCTGCAAAGGGGGAGAATCCTGACTGACAGCAATATTTGAGGACTCACAGTGGCCATGAGGTTTTCTCCCAGCTGGAGTTACCAACACTAACATTTGACAAAGGAATTCCTCTCTCTGAGAAAGAAACCATTAAACAAGGTGCTGAACAATTGCCTTGCGTAGAAATGTTTGAATGATTTATAACTAATTAGTCACTACTATTACCTTTTTAAATATATGCATTAGGAAAAGAGTTAACACCATGGTCCTTAACCACAGAGAGAAATTGGAGAATAATATAGTTTAGCTTTAAATAAAGTGATTAACAGAGAGATCTCATGGCTGAGTAACATTTTTGAAGGGGAGAAAGAATAACAAAAAGTCAGAAAGAGAAGCAAAGCGCTTCCTGCTGCAGTGCCCTGGTGGTTTGGGAACTGGGACTGCCAGCAGCACAAGCTCCCAGCCATCTGTACACCAGGCCTAAGGAAAAACACATACATACAGTAATGATGTCTTGCTGAAGTCAGGCCCCAGTATAAACTTCCTCAAGCTTCAAAGTTATTTAAATGCATCTTGTTGGTCTAAAGCTCAGTAAACATGGTGCTACCTACAAAGTCCACCAGCCTTTTCAATGACTTTGTTAGCCTGGACTCAACTCCCAAGTTTCACCTGCATATTCTTGCCTTTGCAGACCCTGCCCACACCCTTCCCTAGTCTTAAAGGCTCTCCAGCTCTGCCCTCCATCATTTCAACATTCCCTCCCCCTCCTCAGAGAGGTCTCCACACCCTCCAGGTGCCACACAGAGGTGCTCGTGGCAGCAGCCTGCTCCCTTCCAGGTGAAACCCTCCCTGCTCTGTGTATTCTCATCCCTGGTGTCTGGATCTTTGCAAGGTGACACTTGTTTGGGATGCTGACTCGCCACTGGAGCCCAAGCACCTTCCCTAGAAGTGCCAAATTCATTTGGACGACCTGGAGACCTGATTGATTTCTAGATTTTCTGGAGAGAATGAAAATCCACTTTAGTTATCACCATCTTTAGCAGCAGCCTCTCCTACCTCTTCATCAATCCATTCACCACCTTCAGCAGGTTCCTCCTTCAGCTGGAGACCCCAGAGCTGTGAGAAGAGCCTTCAGCCCATCTCCTCTCTATCCAGGAGCTCATAAACCACAAACACCCTAATCCTTCTCTTCTCAATACTCCTGCCAAAACAATACCTAGGAATGGGCCTCAGCCCAAAGTGGGGAATGAATCCCCAGGATCCACAAGCCCAGGTACAACTGGGAAGAGCTTACAGGGAGATACAGAAGAAAGGGGGGATGTTGAACTCCATAATGACTCAAGGAGTCCCCTTTCCTTGCCAACACCAGTCCACCTGGGAGGCAAAAGCACCTACATTCTTTCCATCCCAGAAATGAGTAGCTCTTATAAAACACAGGAATGAGGGGCAGGACTCCATGAGCTGCTGGAAAAGCAGGTTGAGCTCAGCCCCAGGCTGCCTGCAGGACTGACATGTGCTGGGGCATTCACACCTGGTTTGGAACCAGCCCAAGGTGAGGTGGGAATGAGGTAAGGAGCTGCTCAACTCCATCAGGCTGAGGTCAGCTCACAGCACATCCAGCTGTGCTGCTCAAAAGGTACATGGGAATGGTAAAGTTAAATCTACATATTTTAAAAATGAGACACCTATAGAGTTTAAACATTGCCAGAGTTTGGGAGCAGCTAATTACAATCCTGACCAGCTGGAGGTTTCCAGGTTGAACTCTTCCTAAATCACTAAATTCAGTCTTGTGCTCCCTTTTTACTACAAGGTCTCTGAAAAATGGACTATCTGAAAGACTGCCATTAATTACTCTGCACTGGATGCAAGACTAGTGAAGAAAAATGAAATTATTTTAATTCAGTTTAAGTGGCAATTGCTACATTACATAAATCTGTAACATTCTTGAGGCACTGCTTTGTATAGCACTGGCCTGAGACTCCTCTGAAGGCAATGATAATGAAGTTTTATATCAGAAAGTTCTGAGTGTAAAGGGAGTANAGGGCCTGCCCCTCCTCTGCCCCTCCCCAGGAAGGGGTCACTGCAATGAGGTCTCCTCTCTCCAGGCTGAAGTGCAAACCTTTTGAAAAGGAACTTGGCACTGGAAAGGTTCTGCACCACTGGCTATAAAGGGCTGTTTGTCATCCCTGGCACAGGAGGGCACCAACCACCAAACCCCTCCAGTGTTTGCAGCAGGGCTGAGGCCAATCCCTCAGGTCTCCTTCCCTGCAATGGCATCGAATGAAGGTGCATCCAGTGGGACAGAGCAGCGCCCCCAAAACCTGACTGAGCCAAACATGGACACATTGAACCCCCAGAGAAGCCTCTGGCTCCCAAACACAGCCCCGTGCTGGGAGATCATGCAGGGGATCAGCACCTGCTGGACTCAGCACAGGCTTGTGGGCTGGACACTCCTGGGATGGACATGCATGTCTGGGGGGGAAACACCTACAAAGCCACGTGGAGAGGCCACCCTGGGAATGAACAGAGCCGTGCCCAGCACTTTGTAAAATAGAGCTTTTATTTGTTCATACAAATAGTATGAATTATCAGAATTTCATTTTCCTAGAAACATCTTTCTCTGTGTAAAATTAATTTGTGTTGTACATACCACAAAATACTCCATTTACATATTTTTTTTTCGGGTTTTCTTTTTTGTGGTTTTTTTGGTTGTTGTTTTTCTTTCCATTTTGTTCTTTTTCTTACAAATTGGTTACTACTCTATAGAACCATGTTACAGACAACACGTCACTAATACCTGCACTGCACTTCTGAATACAGGACTGAATGAAACTCAGCCATAAATTAATGTTACAATGTGAAAAAAACAAAACCAAAACAAAACGAAAAAACAACCAAACTTCTAATCACACCTCCAAGCTTAAATTAAAAAAAAAAAAGTATTAAAAAAATGATGACAATAACACTGATTCCAGTATGAGCAACCAGATGTAGACCACGGGGAATTCACCTTCACTGTTGTGTTTGTTAGGTAAGGCTTCTTTACATTAAAAGTCTAGTGCAGACTTCATGATGAAGGGTATTGAGTCAGGGCTAAGAATTTGCTTAATGTTAGAAGAGTTATTACTCACTCTCTGTGTTTCCACTCTCCAACAAGATTGTTTCATGAGAGCCTTTTGCAGCAGGGCTTGATTATACAAATTAAGCCCACACTCTGCTGTGTAGTGGCAGTGGGATATTAAAAACTTGTTTCCGAGAAAGCAAGAAGGAAGACGTAGGGGATGCAAAACTCTTCTGACATTGAGAAGCAGGATCATGCTCCAGAGGGAAGCACACGGGAAGGAAACCACAGCAGGTCCTGGAGTGAAACTGCTCAGGGCATCAGCATGACTGGGAGCTCACCCCAAGGACCAAGTGGAGAGGTCCGGCTTCTTTCCACACACTGCATAAGTTGCTGGTAGGAAGGCTGAGGTTTTGGGAAGCAGAGTCACTTTTTTGCACCAGGAAGTATTTTCTTCTCACTTCCTGCAGGCCCTTCCCCTGAGTCACCCAAGAGCAGCAGGGTTTGGGATGAGGCAGGCAGGCTCATGTATTCATCACCTCTCCTGGCAGCAGGGAACAGAGCTGGGGACACGGCTGGAGCTGAAGCCAAAGCCCCTGAATGTGCATAGATCCACCCACCTCCTGTATCCTGCAGGGTGGGGGGATGTGGGGACCTTCAGCCTGCACAGCCCAGCAGGTTCCACATCCTGCCTGTGCCCCCTGAAGTGGGATGGAGTCAGCCCCAGGCATCACTTCCTCAAGAGATGGCTCAGGGCAAAAAAAGGAGAATTTTCCTTGTTTGTGGGAAGATGCACTTGGAGGCAAAACCCAAGGAGGGATCTGCATCCTGCTCACAGCAGCTTTGTAGGCAGCTTAGGCCTGATATTATGCTTAATATCTCCCTTTTCTTGAGGTCACCCCAGTGCACTGCACCCCCTTTGTGAACCCCCACACAAAGGTTTGAGTCCCTAAATCCCTTTGGAGATGTTACACTGCTGAGCCAATGTAAGAACCCTTAGGTTTAGGTAGCACTGCACCTACAGCAGACCCAGAGGCTGCTCTCTCTTCGCTCTGTTTACTTGAGCAGGATCAGATGAAGACCCAGAGAGAGCAGCCCAGACTCTGAGAAAGGTTTTCATCACCCAACAACCACAGCACAGAGCTGCAAGGGGCAGGCAAGAGTGAGGAGGCTGCACAATTAAAAGAATCATCTGGGAAATGCCACTGAACTGTCCCAGCACACCGTGGCACGGCTCAGCAATGGGGTGCTCCAAGAGGCAGTTGTGGGTGACTGGGGAGAGGCACAGGGCATGTATTTCTATAGGCAACACACATGAAGTTGGGTGTTCTACCCAAGGGAGCTTTTGCTGGTTCCAGTTTCACTCTCACTGCCTGCTTTATGGAAGTGCTCCCACAGTAACATCGGGAGATGCTCAGTGTGGGGCATCATTTCAGTGCCGCAGGGGAGGTTTGTGGGGTTTTGCTGCCCAAAGACATCACAGTCCTGGTTTAGTTAAAAATTCAAGGAGCAAAACACTTCTGCGGCCACCTTGCTCTGAAGGTGTTCTATTTGAGTTAGCAGAACCTCTGACAGAAATTATAACAATGATAAGGCATTGGACACACGCGGTGCTTATTGGGACCTCCAGAGCTCCCAGAACAGCCCCCGCCCTAGAGCCCCACAGCACCTGGTTCCACCTGAGGGGAAGGAATTCCAGGTCGATATTTTTGTGCTCAGAACCTCCTGTGCTGCCTGCCTGGGCTGCCCCTGGGCTCTGCAATGCCCCAACCCAAGCACAACCCAGCCACCCTCCTGCTCCAGGCAAATGTTAGGATACACAAGGATAGGGTGTTGGACCAAAGTGTGGTGAGACTTAGCAGGGCTAAGTTGATGTTCCCCAGACTCGTGTACTGGGAGCTGTTCCAGCAGCCACAGGGATGGAGGTAGAGCTGCTTGTGCTGTGTCCTGGGACACATTCCAGCATCTCTGGTGGGTGGAGGTTGCTGCACATGCTGCAGGTGCAGCCACATCCCAGCAGTGCCCGGCACACGTGGGTATCCCTGGAACGACGCTCCCTGCACGTCACTCTGACCAGGACCACACGTGTCACACACAGACACAGGCAATTTCCATTTGTCCTGCAGTAAAGATTTTAAATGCATAGAGGGATCATGGGAAAGAGCCTCCCAAAAGGCAAGAGTGAGGAGAGAGCTCTGCCCATGCAACAGGCTGTGCAGCTTCTCCCCTGGGAAAAGAGCACATCGCCCTCCTGGCAGAGCCCTGGCTGTGAGTGGGAGCCCTACGGCTCGGGGTTCCCAACAGTTGCAGCCACTGGGAAAACACGGAGCTGCTCAGCAGAGGCACGTGGGGAGCAGGGATGCCCAGCCTCCCTCCCACCCACCCCACAGAAACCACCCTGGGGCCACGGGACGAACTGGAAAACTGTAGGATGAGGGAGCACAACACGGGAGCAGAGACTGGGACACCGGAGTAGGGAAAGCAAGTGTTTATAAAGGCCAGATACCCGTAACAAAAATAAACTTATGCTTTCCCTCCCTCCCCTCCCTCCCTCCCTTGCCTTTTATGGTTTTTTTAAATACAAATTTTGTTCAGGAAAAGTGGAAGCACTGTCTGTTACAAACCAAACCAAAAAGAGGAGAAAACAGAAGGGGAGTGGGGAAAAAGCAAAGGAAATGAGAGACAAATTAGAATTAAACACCGTGGAATGTTAAACAGGTTACGGGCTACTGTTCTAGCCAGTGCGGTTAGGCAGCTTAGTGAATTAATTGCTTAAGAATTAAAAATAAATTATTATAAAATAGATTTCTGTACATTTTACATACATATATATCTCTTTATATAAGCAAACCGTGCCGGGCAAGTAATTATAAAGGGACTTTCCCACGCCAGGCTCAGTCCCAGCCGAAGTCCTGCCCCGTCATCTGGTAGAACTTCATGTTGAAGGGCCGGTAGAAGTCCCGCAGCCTCTGCACCACCTCCTGGTCGATGTCGGGGTGGGTCCTGCCTTTCGTCTTCCCCAGGCAGTGGGGTTTGCTGCTGCCTTCCGCCTTCTTCAGGCACGGGAACCCCTTGGTTTTGTTGAAGTAGAAGTGTTTGTCGGTGATGATCCTCTTGAGGCCCAGAAAGTCCTGGACCCTGCCCAGCTCCCCCGCGGGGTCACTGATCAGCCTCTCCCCGCTGACGAAGAGGATCTGCCCGATGGGGAAGTACAGGAGCCAGTTCTCCAGGTGCTTGGCGTAGATGCCAATCTGGATGGCGCTCCACGAGGTGTCGATCAGGCCCGTAGTCCTGTTTTTGAAGGTCAGGCTCTCAAAGGTGGGGATGTCGGGCTTCTTGGAGAGCGTCTGGGTGTAGTCCGAGATGGCTCTGGTCACGGGGTCCCGCACCACCACGATGAGCTTCGTGCCCTTGGACATGGAGGAGATGCGGGCTGGGGCCTCCTTGGTGACAAAGTAGCTGGGGGTCTTCTCCATGGTGATCTGCCCCTCCAGCGTCCTGGGCATCAGGTCTCTGCCAGCAAAACACACAGACATGGGTCAGAAGGGCAGGAAACAGGAAAACAACAACCATGTGCATTTATGTGGATGTTCTCACATAGATACACAAGAATTCCTCTCCCTAAAATGCCTTCACAAGCCATTTGGTTTGCACAGACAAATCCATTTTCCATTGATTTAGGGATTAGAGGGGGATTATTATTAAAGGCCACTGCATTAGAAATCCAGCTGAGTAATCTCCCAGTTATCCATGAGTGGATTATCTGGGCTACACTCTGCACCTGGAGTGTGGCTACATGGACCACACTGGCTCCAGACAGGTCAGGATGAGTCCTGAGCAGCATCAAGTGGCTCTCCTGGCTCATATCAACACCACAGAGCCCTCAGTCTCAACGCAGAGCTCATTTCTCCATGGGAACAAAAGAATGGTGCAGTAGAAAAACAGGAGCTCACTGGAGCTCATCCACTTCACTTTCCCTTGCCATCCCAAATGCAACACTTTTCCAAATTCAGGCAAAAGGATGCAGTTTGTCCCTGGCCTGTCAACAGCAGGACCACCAGCCATCAACCTCTTCTTGCATCCAGCTGCACCCACTGCTTTACCATTCCCTGTTGCTCTGCAGACTTGTTCCCTAACATGAACTAGAAGGAACAGCAAGAGCTGCTGGGTGGCATTTCAGCACATCCCAGTGCAGCACCCAAGAAGCACAATCCCTCCCCAGCACTGCCCCAGAGGCTACAGCAGGTCAGGATACAGGAAACAACCATGGAAAACCTCTATTCTTGGACACGATGTGTCTTCACAAAGTACCTGTGAAACCTAAAGCTTCCAGCAATTCCACCTTATTCCCTGGCTATTTCTAATTAACCACGTGGGGAAACTCTAGAGAGCTTGCAGAATTGATGGAAGTGGCACGAAGAAGGAAGAGTCATATTTTCCTATCATTCACTAGGCAAGCTGAAATATTTCAGAGCGTTTGCCAATTCATTCCTTTTATAACCCAACGGGACTCATTTGCTCTTGGTTGCAAGACAGTTGAAAAGCAAAGGCAAGAGGGGAGTCAGGCACGAAATTAAAGCTATAAAACTTGATTAAGTTTTCAAAGCATCCACCCAGCTCAGAGAAATAACCAGCCAGCATGTGATCTGCAAGCCCCAAGCTGCACTTCCCTCAGCCTTACACCACCTCACAGAGGCTGTTCCCCAACGGCCAACTCATCCTTTACAGCTTTTATGCCTCCACAGCAAAGATCACCAGGGTTTCTGCAATTGAACAAGGCACTGATAATTTGTGCCAAAGCCTATGGTTGGCCTAATTAAGGGAAAAAAACCTGACCAATCTGTTGTGAGGCTAAATAACTGGGAAACCAGGAATGAGAGGTCTGATTGCATCAAAAATCATCCCGTGGCTGACCCATAGCTGGTCAGTAGCTATTTATGCAATTCCTGGTGAGCTCACACTGTACCTGGTGTTTTCCCTCATCAGCTTCTGGCATGGCCTTTGTGCAATGTGTTTGCTGGCAAGGGGAGCCCAATGGCTGCACCTCCACCCTGCAGGTGAGCTGTGCCTGGGGGCTGCCCCTTCTCCAGACGCCCATGGTAAGAGACAGTCCCCATGCCAGATCTGCATGGAACACCGGGAAAAGGGGTGATGGACAAGCTGGACTATGGAGGAAGAGGATATGAGAAACCTCCAGCCATGCCCAGGGGTTGTGGCAACCCCAAGGGTTGGGATTTCAAGTCCACACAAGTGGAGTTTCACATGCAGATAAAGATCACTCTGGTCTACCAGACACCTGGGACATGAGAGCTTCTGGAAGTGAGGAGCAAGCATGTGCCAAAAAACAGCAACCAAAATAAAACTCTGACTAATCTTTGCCTTTGTGGCCAACTCTGCAACCCCATAATGCTGTCACAGAACAGAGCCAGTCAATAACGCTCAGAGCAACTCTTAAATCTGTCGTGGGCTGATGTGGATTTCGACATTTGCTCATTAAGTGCTGTCTCCTTTTATGGCCACATTAAACCTGAGTTCTACATCTTGCATTGGCCACCAGCTGCTTTCCAGCTTGATTGAAGAGGTTGGTTTCAACCCATGAAGTTCTTAATGGCCTGGGACCTGCCTGGAGAGGAGGATGGTTTCCAAGACATCCAAGACATTCTCTGGATGGCTGTGCTGCACCGAAGCCTTCTGGCTTCAGGAGAAGTCCATCACATTGCCGGTTGTATGAGGCCCTGCACCTTGGGACTGGCTTCTCCTCCAGGTCTACTACAGCCAGTATTTATCAGTCTCCTGGGAATGATGCAAGGCTTATTTTTCCCTCCTTGCACAAGAAAGACATTAGGTAGGGCTGGGACATGAAACAGGAGGAAATTGCTGGGAATGCAGTGCCAAGTCAGTTGATCCAGTTGGGAAACACAGGTTCCTCATTAACATTTCAACATACACAGAGGAGTGCACAGCATAAGTGGAAGGAAGCAGGGAGAAACTCTTTACCCCAGAGGAATCTGCTGGCCTGGTGTCAGTCCCTTTGCAGAGCCACCAGCTCCTGAACTCACACGTCCTTTGTGGCTGAGAGCACTCAGTTCTGTGCAGGTCTAGACCCTCGGATTGTTTCCTTCAGAGAGGATCCAAATCCTTGGCATTTGCAGAATATCTTGCTGGTGACCCACCACCCCAAGAGAAGCAGGACAAGGCTCATTGACACACCTGCTGCCCTCAGGTTGGCCAGCACAACCTGAGACGAGCAGACGTAGAAACGTAACTTCAACCCATGAACAAGCCCTGGATCCTCCAACACCAGCCCTCAGGCCCTTCTTCTTGCACTCCCTTCATTGTACCCACACAGGTGCCAGATTGCCACATAGCCCAAAACTAAGATCCTCCAGATTGTCTCAGATGCTGCTTTGTTTGAAAAGTGGCTGCTTGAAAGGAAGACAGCTGCAAGTGAAGCCAAATATTGTGGCCCATGGATGTGGTTTGAACCTCTGACAGCATCACATCCAGGAAAGTAAAGTTTTATTGCATGGACATGTCAGTTGTGAGAAGCTTTACTATGCTTTCCATAATCTCCCACAGAGGCTCCATCCATCATGCTGGCAGCCAGAGACAACAGAGCCTCAGGGACAGGAGGAACTGGTACATTGGCTGATCTGAACTCACAGTGGTGGAAAAGTCACCAAGGAGCATTCATTCCCACTCAAACCACAACTGGACAAAGGCAGCTTGGCTCACTGCAGCCCCAACACAACACGCTGGACACTTACGGTGGAAGGAGGACCAGGTTCCAGCTCCAAACACATCCACTCCTGCGGCTCCAAGACAGCAAGGGCCACATTAAACCACAGCTGCTGCATTGGGAGGGGAAAGAGGAGCTGTAATGGTCAGAAGTCACCATGTCCTGGCAGGATGCAGCTCCTAGGGTGAAAGGCAAGGGGCTCAGCACAAACCCATGCTCAGCTCAGCGGTGTGTGCACAGTTCAGCCCCAGGGCACCTCATGACAGCTGTGGAGCCTTCTACTGCCACAGAGGCTCCACAGGCATGTTGGAGCCCTGGGGAGCTCCTGCCAGCACTGTCTGGGGCAAGGCAGGAATGGCAGAGGTGTAGCCACCACTGCTGTCTGAATGGGAGAGCAAAGGGAGAGGATCAAGGGAGTCAGGCTGTGGGAAATGGGAAGCTCAGCTGAGCCCCAGTCAGGACAGGGCTGGATGGAGACACTGAGGGCTGTAGCGGAAACCATGGCGGAAAATAAAGGTGTATGAAAAGCTTGGCAAGCAGTCCCTCCTGCTTTGTTATCCTCCTGCCTTCTGGCAACCTGGAGTTCAAAGACCTCTGGAGCCAGCATCTGCATCCAAATCATCCCATTTCATAGTGACTATGAACTGTCTAATCCTTTCAAAGCCACGAATGGGTGAGAACATCCCACAGTGGAGTGTCCCAGCACCAAAGCACTGCCTCTACCCAACATCTGAACCCTCTTCCTCCTCTCCTTGGGAAGGGATGAAGCAGCTGCTTGTTGAGCATGGAAGAAGGAGGAAGGATGATGAGCATCAGCAGACTCCTGCCATCCTTTATTCCCCACCCAGCCCAGCCAGCACAGCAGTGATGGGGCTCAGTGCTGCTGACTCGGGCAGAGCTGCTGGGGGTCCCAGCGAGGGGAGGGAGTTGCTGCGTGAGCACAGCCATGAATTTTGCACAGCCATGAATTTTGCACAGGCAGAGAGCAAGCCCCTAACCCTGAGCTATTAACATGTCAAGAGGGACAGAGGAAAAGCTTTTCCTTTAATGAATATTTCCTCAGCGAAGCCTGCACCCTTCGTAGGCGAAGTGATAAGCTTAGTCTAAAGATGGATTGGCCTACTTTACCTATTAACCACTTAGACTAATGTAATAAAGGCTCTCTTCATTCAAACAGCCCTAATCCCCAGCCCCACTGAAGCCTGGAGTAAGAAGGGATGCTCAGAAAACTCAGCCGGGCTGCTGCTTGGACAGGCACTGGGTGGGGGATTTTATGGTTTGGGTTTTTTTATTTTAAGTGCAAACTTCTCTGATGTGAAAACCGGACCCAGAGCGAGATAAATTTACAAAGTGGGGATGACAGGTGGCCACACGGTAATCCAATCCTGAAGCCTAATGCCCTTTGTGGCAGCTTTTGTCCGCACAGAGGGGCTCCGGGCTAATCTGCTGCCACTTCTCAAGGAGGAACAGCGAGGGGCAGGGGGGGCAAGGGGACCCCCACAACCTGTTGCTCGTTGTTTGCTGCAGGTAGGACGGACTGGAGCGCAGGGCAGGGCACAGAAAGCAGTGGCTTTATCCCTGGGGACGTCTGTTGGTCCCCCCCACGCACCTCCTGCCACCACCAACACCTGCTGGGATAAACCCCTCCAGGTGTGCTGGAGCCTGGAGCCCCGGGGGCTGCAGAGACACGACCACCCCCGTCTGCCCACACAGGGGTCACCGTCAGGCTGAGCCCCGGCATACTCGGGTGTCCTGCTGCCCAGCAGGAGCCCCGGAGCTGAGCAGATGGGTTTTCCTTCCTGGGGAGCATTTCAGGCTGGATGTATTCCTACCCAGCACCTGGAGCCACGCAGCAGTGCTCTGGGGGATGTTCCTCCCACTCCAGCACGTTCAGGAGTTGAGTTCCTCAGGTAAGTGATAAAACTGGGGGGTCCTGTGCTGCAGAGTCAGCACCCTCCAGACTCAAACCTCTGAACTCCAGACCACCCCACTTGTTCAATCCCTCAGTTTCCCTCTTCAAGGGTGACAAAACTCTTCTAGAGGAGTACACAGGGTATTGTAAAAGCAAGATAAGTGCTGTGATGCTCAGGATAAAATGCCGCAGCATCTGGATGCAGCTACAAGGTGCAGACTGGGGAGTGCTCACAGCAGTCCCTGCAGCAGCTCTGCCACCAGACATAGCAAAAACTGCTGTTGGTGCAGAGTTTCTAGACTTTTGATCCACAGCTCTTCAGTAGAAGCCAGGAAAATAGGGGAAATGGGAGAAAAAGCAAGCCAAATTATTTTGGGTATCAGCCACATTCATGCCAAGTTCAGGCCTGTAATCCAGAACCATTTGCTTTGCTGCCCTGTCCTGCACACACAGAGCATCCAATTTAGTTCTGGCCAGTTTCTGCCCAAATTCCTGACTGGTGTTTCAAAAACACAAAATTTTTTTCCAGAAAAACAGGTTTTGACAACCTGATTTTCTCCTAAATCCTCACAAAAGGCTGCCCAAGAACCACTATAAATTAAGATTGAAAGGTTAAAGTGGAAAGGTGAATAAAATAATAAAATGTAAACACAAAAGTTGTTCTCCTATCCTGAGGGAAGCAGATTTTTAGCTTTGTCATGACAGAGGGTTTGAAAACCCACTAAGCTCATGTAGAGCCAGAAGAACCTAGAACATGGTACAATTCAGTGCCTGGGATAAATTTAAGATATTTGCTGCATTTCTAATTTGCAGGTTGGAAAGCAAACCAGCACAGCCCTAGAGGAACCAAGTGCAGAAGAGGAGGCAGGTTGAAACCTCATCCCTTTCCATGCTGATGCTCACTGTCCTGCCCAGGTCCCCAGGAGCAGTTTGGTCCCTTGTCCCCATCCCAGCATGGTCCTGCTCAGCTTTGCTCCAGCCAGGACCCCACCAAAGCCAAAGGGCTCATTTCAAACCAAAGTCCACCTGTCCTTCCACTGCCCTAAGTCAAACACACTTTCAGGAGGGTTTCACTGCCATTCCCACCCTCCACAGCCAAATCTCACTGTAATTCCTGCTGCTTCTCTGCCTTTCCTCTCCTCCCCGTCCCAACAAATAGCTTTAGGCCAAGTGGGCTAACCCCAGTGTCTTGAAAAAGAGCTGCAGACACCCCGGGAAGGACAGGGCTGGCACTTCCACTGCTGGCAGCTTTGCCTTCCAGCCCACCCGCTCTGCCAAGGAGATACCCAGCTGTTCCCAGTTTCCGAGGCAGTGTCTTGCTGTCAGAAAACAGGAAAAATGTACAGTGGTGATAAAAGCAACCAACGGCTGGATAAAAACCACACACTTGTAGCCCTGTACAGGCACCTGGCAGTGAGTAAGAGCTCTGGGAAGCAAAAACCCTGGAGCATCAACAGCTCAGCACCTAAAGCCACCACACCAGTCCCATCCCAGCCCCACCAGGCCCTCATCACTGCAAAGCTGATCACAAAATCATCAAATCCCAATAATACTCCTTAAACCCAAGAATCTGACAGGCCCAGGGAAAGACTGTTAAAGTACTAAAGGCATTTTAATTGCATCACAGAACAATTACCCTCTTGGCTTTGACTCTGCTTTCTGGTGTCAGAAATGGGCCGGGGGAATGAGGAAGACGGAAGAAGAGAACGAAACAGAGAGTGAAGAGGCAGTAGCAAATTCCTCTTGGCTGGTTTCTTATTTGATACATCACATTTCTCTTGCCAAAACCGTCCCTGGTGTGGGATGTTGTTGCACCACAGACCTGCACAGTAGCAGGTAGCCTCTCCTCTTTTTATGACCAGTGGTAAGAGCAACATGTGTGCTTTTGTCTCGAGCAGGAGCCTGTTGTTTGGGTTGGCAATTATACAACAATAAAAGGGAACGGCTGGGAACCAGCCTCGGCCTTTTTGAAACGGGTGTAACCCTATCCAGCTCCGTCAAACACTCTCCACGACACTTACACAAACCAGATGATGGGAATTAATGAACTTCGGGGGTGAGGAAGGGGTAGGTGAAAGAGGAGGGAAAGGAGGAAAAACTATGTGGGCCTGAAATTAATGTTTTTCTCATTCTCCTTGCTCCCTGCCCCCAGATCTGCCAGGTGGCCTTCACCTGTTGGGCAGTTTGGGGGGATTAAGGAGGGGAGAGGAGTGTAACAGTGTGTGAGGGCTCCCCAGAATGAAGGTGCTCTGGGACTTCAATGGGACCACAGAGCCCCTGGCCACGGGTGGCATCACCACAGAGCCCACAGGAACAGGCTCTGGCCCGGCTGTGGAGTCTGATCTAAGTTCCTTTGATGCGGATAAAAAACCCATCAAAGGCTGGGGGGAGCAGGGAGAAGCAGGACACTGGCAGATGGTCCTTTGGTTCCCACCCCACACCAGCAGAGCTGGGACCAAAGAGCCACAGCAAATCAAAGCAAGCAGTGCCTCGAGGAGGGGGCAACACACTGCTGCAATCACCAGGGGTCGGGGGCTTTTTTGAGCTTGGGGGTTTGTTGCCTTTTCTTTTTTTTTTTTTAATAAAAGACTTTTTCCACCTCCCCCAGAGTCACTGCATTCAAATCAGATCTAGGAACCACCATGGAGGTTTGACCCTCTCCATGGTGCAGTGAGGGACATGGGCCCAGCCACAGAGCTGAGCAGATGGTGTCAGCAGCATCCAAGCACCAACCTGGACAGAGCTGTGCCCGATCCATGCACAGACCCTGGAGGCTTTGTGCCTCTAGGAACAGCAGCTGAACCAGCCTCTGCTGGCAAGGAGGCCTCCCACCCTGTGCCAGTCAAAACCCACCTCCCACCCGAATGCCTCCCCCACCTGATGAGAATCTCCCCTGGCCATAGGAGGACAAGGGCAGAGCAAGAAGGGGTCAAACAACACCCTGTCATCCCCCCACTGCTCTCACAACCTCCATCCAAACTGAGCTCAGGGGCTTTCCTGTGCCTTGTGTAGACTGTCCACTTAGTCCTCAATCAATGTCTCTTCCAACTCCTTGTCCAGGTGGATTGAAGTGTTGAAGGCCAGGTTGGATGGAGCCCTGAGCAACTTGACCTAGTGGGTGGCACCTCTGCTTATGGCAGGAGGGTGGCACAAGATGATCTCTAAGGTCCCTTCCAAACTATGATTTCTCCTGAACCCACCCAGACTTTCCAGGAGCACAGTCCACCCCAGCTCCCTGTTTTGCCCATTTTCACAGCCCCCGCCCTCAGGTCTTGGCCCCAGCCTTTGCACCATCACACCAGCCCATCCCTCCCTCCATCTCCAGCCTGTCTCTGAGTCTGTAGAGCAGCACAGCTTCACCCTGGACATCTCTGCCGGGCTGAGAACTCCCAGGCTACTTGATCATTCCTTGAACAGAAATTCCTCCCGCCCCAAAGGACAAACTCAAAATGCTGCCACAGTTACCAACTGAACACAGACTGCAGAGATGTGGGGCTTTCTTTGGGCCAGGAAGGGCCAAATTTCCAATTATTTCCTCCTCTCTTCCCCCAGCAACAGCCTGAGATGTTCCAACTGCTCAGCAAGAACTTTCCCTCCTCCTTTGCTGGAGCCAAGCATGATATTCATCAACCTCACCAGTTCATTACACAGGCCCTCCTCTTCTCTTTATGTAAACACGGACGCCTCTTTCTGCTCCCCATCATACTTAAAAGCTCTGAACTTCCACTAAATAATTATCTTCACTTGGGGGGGGGGGGAGAGAGGCAGCACTTTACATATCAAAGGACTGCTTTGGAGGGATTTACAATAATTTAAGATGAAGTGGTGAATATTCTATTCAGTCCAGTTCATCTCCAGTAATAATTATAATCCTATTAGCAAGGTCCCAAGAAAGTGATTGCATTATCATCCAGCGAGCATCTATGTGGATTTCTTGGAAGGGTGGGATGGGGGAGGCCATAGGCGAGTAAAGAAGGAAAAGCAACAAAAGATGCAATTGCCAGCACCTCCCTTCCCCCAGCAGGATTTGGGCTCCATTGTCCCGATGCTTCAATAGTGCTTTGCTCTGAAAATAAGAGCTTTTGAGCGCAGTAAGGGGGTGGGGCTGAAATGAGCATCTTATTCCTCTCGGTCACCCCCGGTCCCTTTTCATGGCCGTGGGTCCCCCCCGGTGCTGCTCCGGCCGACAAAGAGCGCCCGGTGCTGCTCCCGCGGGCGCGGGGCCGGCAGCGCTGCCACAATTAAAAGCTAATTGCTGTTTATGGGTGAGTTCTTTAGAATATGGCCCAGCAGCACCGGGCTGCGCTGCCCACTGCTCAAGTCATGTGAGATTACTCTAATCTGTCTCCATTTCCCCCCCCTCCCAAGAAAGGAACAAAAAGGCTGGTTTTGTCTAAAAGCAGAGCAGGGAGGGGGGCAGTTCTGTGAAACTCATGATTTAAGGGGGGAAAAAGCCCCCAAGCTCAGCAGGAAACATGACTGAGCTAACTGGCAAACTGGGACTAAAGCCCCTTTATCAGCAGCTCGCAGCGCCAACTGTCTGTGCCCAACTGTGTGTTTTATTCCCGTTCCGTGTCACCTCTTCCTACACCCCGCTGGAGTGTTTAACTGGAATTTATCCCTGCAGGAGAGCCTCAGTTGCACCAGTGTAATCCTCTTCCTTCTCTTCTGGCACCTGGAGGCCACCAGTGTGAGTCCCCAGCACCTCCACCACGAGCAGGCACAGCTCGGCTCTGGTAAATCAGCAACTTCCCGGGCAGGTCTGGAACGAGCCAGGATTACTGTCACAGCGTCCAAGAGTTTATTGCAAAGCAGTAGAAACATTTCCCTCAATAAATTAAACAGAAAACACCTTTAAAGGGAGGAAAGAGGAAGAATTTTAGGCATCTGCAGAGATTTCAGTGCTCACAACTCACTCCCGGGGAAAAATAAATTCTCTGGACTGTCTCTGCCTCTTACTGTATCACAACCAGAAAGATCAGCAACTTCTCCTCCCTCAAAAATTTATAGCCTAGAGTTAACATCATATGTACTAAACTCCTACCACACAAAGGTTTTGATAGATCCACTCATGGATTCATTACAAGACAAAGCTCTGCTCTTGAAGCCGCATGGACAGCGCTGGTTTAACGCATCCTTGCACTGGAGATGTGAATCCTTGAACTGAGCTTTACTTGGGGAGCACTGATCCTGTCCTTGTGGGAAGCTGGAAGCAGCACTGCTGAGCTCAGACTGGCTCAGCACCTGCGACACAGAATGTCTCTATCCAAGGAAAAAAATGCCTAAACAACTAAGCAAAAAAAAAAAAAAAAAGAAAAAAGAAAAAGATACAAAAAGAGAATTAAAAAGGGCAAAACTCCAAAATGCAGCTCTTGTGAGGCTTCTGTTAGCTCAGAGTGGGGCTGAGCAAAGGAAGCCTGGCCTGGAAGAGGCTTAAAAGCAAGTAAGTTATAGGTGGTGGGAACATCCAAAACACATCCATGGTACCCAGATATGGGACTGACACACCTGTCCCTTGGCTTCAGCCAGCACCAGAGACACCCATCTTTGGGGTTTGGTTTCAACTCTGTCAGAACAACTGGGCTCTTCCGACAACTCCCAGACAAAGCCCACTACTTGCTGTCTGCTCTCTCGCCACGTTGCTCAGCCACATCCAAGTTACCCAACAGTCTCCTCCCTCTCACCTCTTCCCTGCCACCAAGGCTCAGGCACAACCATCAGGGTGGCAGGAGCACCAGCCAGTGCCCGGGGCATGTCCAGCCATCAGCACCACCCCACCATCCCAGCACCACACCCACCAATTTGCTCTCTTAATTGTAGCAATGGCACTAATCACTAATCCTCTCTGTTAAAACCCCCCCCGGGCGCTGCTTGTCACAGGTCTTTAGGACATCTCTCCTCCTCATTGGGAAAAAGCTTCCTTCAGTAAAGGGAGCAGTGTCCACTGGGTTAAAAGGCATGGATGTGGGGATCTGGGATTTGGGGGAAGCAGAAGAGGGTGTTGAGGTGCAGACAGGGTACAGCCTACTGGCTTTCTGGAGGTGCCCCAGAAGGACTAGATGCCCAAACCAAGTACGTATAACCACGACTCATCCAAAAACCCAACCACCCACCACTGTACATGGAGCAGAACATCCTCCTGGCTTGTGATCTGTCACACTGGGGCCCCCAGGGCTCCTGGCGCTGGCTATAACAGCAGGAACTGTTCCTAACCCAGGCAGCCTATGAGAGGTTATCCCAGCAGCCTCACGCCTACAGTAGCTGCCACCTAAGGCCCTTCTCCAGCCACCCATTATGCCCATACTGGTGCTGAGGGGCCCAGTGTGCAGAGTACACCTCAGACTGAGCCCAGAGAGCACAGCTGGCGTAACCAATGCAGGGGGGATGGTCACACCCCAATATCCCCCAATTATCTGTATGGCAGCAGAGCCTTGCCAGTGTTTCTGTAGCCATGCTGCAATAGGAAAGTTTCTCCGTTTCCCAGAAAATGGATTGGTTCAAAATAAGAGACCCCTGGTTGGATCCATCCTAGGGTGGGGTTCCATATATGGATATAGATTTTTATGGCACAGACCCATAAATTAACTTTCTGGCTAAATAACCATGCAGTGACCATGGCAGCAGCCTCTCTCCAGCCACCCAAAGCAGCTGGATGTGGGCAGCTGACCCTGGTCCACCGTGCCTGAACATTCAGGAACACCTAAACAAATCCCCACACAGGACAGCACTACAAGGAGATGAACCTCAGTGCCCCTTCCCAGGCGATCCCTCTCCCCTGGGGCAGTGCCAAGCCACCGCATTTCACCTGCTCCAATTCTGCTGGAAGGTGGGGGAAAAAAAACAACAACCAACCCAACCCACAAAGCAAAGAGCCAACCCCAAATGAAACGCTGCACAAGTCAACAGACACCAAACAAAACTGACCCAGCTAGAGACAGGCAGGACCACGTTCCCTTAATGCCACATTCATAAATCACAGCCCTCCTGAGAGGTCTTTTGTGTTTTCCCCACACAGAAACAAATGCCCTAATCCTGAGCCTGCACAGGCAGGTAACAGTGGAGCTGATAATGCCGCCCTTTGTTAAACACCCGCACGAGTGGCCCAGCGTTTGCACAGGGAGGACTTTGTTTGCCACCTTGACAGCATTTCTCCTAATCGAGCCCAGCCTTCCTGCTCTGGGGCTTTACTGCCACGATTAGGGGAAAAAGCCTCCTGATAAGCCCCCAGAGCCCCTTTCTGGCCTGGGTGATACCCCAGTTTGCACCTCTCAGATCATAACCAGTGCAGGGGCATAACAAAGCACGGACACTGCTTTATTCACCCAGCAGAACTCTTCTCCAGGCACTGAGAGCCCCTGGAGTATCTTCCACACGAATTCTGAAGGGGAGGCCACTAGTTGCCCCACAGCACGTGGGAAGGGATCTCTCAGGGTGGCAGGGCCAGGGCAGGCCTGAAACAAACCCTGAGACACATTTACATCTACAGGTCTTCAAAAGAGTCATTTAGGATCTCCAGGAATCCATTTTCTGATCCTGTGGGCATCCAACACCACCTGCGCAGCAGAGACCTTTGAAACATCAGCTCAGAAAGTAAACACTTCCTTCCCAGAAGGGAGGGGTGGCACCAACCCCAACCCTCTGTAAGCTGGACAGTGTCCTGGTCAGTGTGACCCCCGTTGGGATGAGCTATATTTGCCACCCGCTGGAACAAAAGGCCTGGCAAATTAATACACCGGTGATCCTCTCAGTACTGATCCCTAAATGCATTTTAACACAAATGGGATTGTCACTTCAGCTCATTTGTAAATGGATTTGTGATCTGACCTCATAGAAATTGGAAATTAAGATGTCTCCATGGTAAACAGACCAGAAGAGTGAGACATTTGTCTAGAATGGAATTTTTTCCCACCCAGCATCTCCAGTGAGGCCAGAAAGAACCTCCTGACTCTCTCCTCTCCTTTTTACACCTCACATGGAACATCAAAGACACAAAATAAAATTGAGTTCCAGGACTTAAAAAAACAGCGAGCCCATTGAGGCAATTGGGCTGCAGGTTTGTGGTGCCACCACATCTCAAGGTGGGTCCCCAGTGATGCTGCAGGACTCAGGGTAGAGCAGAGGGAACCAAACCAGCCTTGGGAAGCAGAGAAATTCCCAGCAGAGGAGGGAGACAGGCGCCAATTAGGCAAACATGAAGGAGCAGGTCTGTCTGCAGACTCCCTTCCTACCCCAGTCATTACGTGGGATCATGACGTGGCCATAAACAGTACCCGAAATAGTCAGGAGCCCTTCAAAGAGCAGGCTCAGCTGGTGGAGATGCTCTGCTGCAAGTCCAACAGATGCAAAGCACTGCTTCTCATTAAAAAGGTATTCACATAATTAGAGACTTCACATCGCCATACCAATGATTTGATCTAGTCCAGAGCACTCAGGCAGTGTTCAAGAGGGCTCTCCATGCCTGCCTCCCACTTCTGACTGCTTGGGTTGTCTTTGTGTGCAACCCTGCCCACCTCCTCACACCCCACATGCTGTGATGGCAGATCCATGGCTATGGTGGCAACCAGGAAACTCCTTATGGAGCAAAACTACACGTGTCAACACCCCTCAGCAACCTTCAGCATCCCACCCTGCTTCCATCGAGAGCCAGTTTCCCTCCAGAGCCAGCGATGGGGCTGAATTATCCCCCAGTCCTTCAAGCCCTTCTACATAAAGAGCACGGTGGGTCTGTCTACCAAGGCCTTGGAGCACAACCCAAGTGAAATGACTTTTCCCTCAACACTGAGGACTCTGAATGACAGCCATTGTTATTCAGATGAAACCAAGTGTCAGATTAACAAATCAATGGGCATAAGAGATATAAAATGGGTGACCACTGAAGCTTTTCAAATACCCAAACATATGGATGAACCAAATGTGAATTGTAATTGACTCACCCGCACCTTTGATCTCTACACCCTCGGGTTCCCAAAGAGACAGCCCAGCCCCCTCTGACCCGGCCTGAACCGGGTCGGGACTCCATTGTGAGCCCTCACAAAGTCTTTTCTCTCTGCCCCCATCCCCTGGATGTACATCCTGCCTGGTGCTTGCAAAGTGAGACGAGCCAGCGCTGCCTTAAAGAGCTGGAGATGAACAACCTGCATTACCCACATGCAACCTCTGACATGGAGCCCATCACCCTGGGCACCTCCTCCACCAGTGCCCAGTCCCAGGGGTGGCTCCCAGTCGACTGGGCATGCACGAGTGAAAGGTTGGAAAGCAGCAGGAAAGGCCCTGGAGAAAGTGTGGGCAGGTCCAGTGCTCGTTCCCCCAGGACATCAGATCTGTTCTGCTTTCCAGGGATTTCTGTGTGCAAAGTCAAGGATCAGACTTAGCTGATGGGTTCATGACATTCACAAGCCCCTGCTGCAAAACCTAGATTGACCTGGAGGTGCTGAAAGATGCTCTGCTCTTCTCCAGCTGCCTCAACACCATGTTATCACCCATGTTTGATTAAAAAATGTGATTTTTAATTTTCTCATAGAGGTTTCTGCAGCAACATTGAAATTATCCCAGAGTTTAAATAAATATTAATCCTAAATTGTTACTTCTAGGGCTTGGAGTGAGTTTTGACTGGTTTTAGATGAATGCAAGAGAAAACAAACAAACAAATAAATAAATAAATAACAAAACCCCCATTATTCTTGATACTGTACCAATCTCAGCTCCTCAGGAGTCTCAAGGCAAGTAACAGTTTGGGTTTAGTTTTAAGCCTCGCTACAAAATTTAAGTTACTGTAACTCCTCCAAGGAATCCAGCCCAGCTTATTCTTCCACCCCCAGGCTGCAAACCCACCACAAACGTGTTTTGGGGGAGGATTTGAACCCCACTCTGAAGTTTCTCCACCACCACGGTGGGGAACAAGCCGTGCAGCTCAGCTCTTACTGTACCGAGCCTGAAAGCACCAGGACCTTTGGGACTCCCGTTGCTGAAGGCAAATCCCAGCAGCTATTCCCAACACCAGGCACCACCATGCAGGGAACTCTTAAACTGCCTCGGGGGAGGTTTAAGCTGGACATTAGGAGGAACTTTTTCCCAGAGAGGGTGATCTCTCAGTGCAATGGGCTGCCCAAGGAGGTGGTGGAGTCACTGTCCCTGGAGGTGTTTAAGAAAGAGTTGGATGCTGTACTGAGCAGCATGACCTAGACAATAGGATAGTGCGTTACTGGTAGGATGGTGTGTTGGTAGCAGGATGACAACAGGTTAAGTGATAGGTGATAGGTTGGACTCAGTGATCTGTATGGTATTTTCCAACCTTACTAATTCGGTGATTCTGAGATCCACACCAGGAGGGCTGACACTTGCCAAGCGTCCTGTACCTCCAGCACCAGCGAGAGGAGTGGGTTTGCTGGGGGAACTGGTGTGGCCGGGAATCCACCGAGCAGGCGCTGCTCTGCCCGCATCATTTTTGGGCTCAACCCCAGCTGTGCAGCTGCTTAACCCAACTGGTGAGCCCTGCTGAGCTGGCCCAGCCCGCGACAACTGCAGGGCTCACCCGCGGAGGAGCCCGAGCAGGAGGAAGACCGTGGGGAAGAGGAAACTCCAGGGCTCTTAACCTGCTTTAGCACCACGTGAGATTTGTGTTTATATATAGCTTAATTAATTATTACACTGCATTGGGCAGTACAACCTTCAAGGCGTTTCCGGGGGGAGTCAGCGGCGGTGGGGCAGGAGGGGCGGTGAGTGCGGGGACACCCGTGCGGTGTTGGGACATCCATGTGGGGACACCTGCGCGGTGTGGGGACATCCATGCGGGGACACCCGTGCGGTGTGGGGACATCCATGCTGGGACACCCGTGCGGTGTTGGGACATCCATGCGGGGACACCCGTGCGGGGCCGGCGGCTCCTCCCGCGCTGTCCCCGCAGCTCCAGGCTGCAATTACCAGCCTCGGGAGCAGACAGCAGCTCCCGGCCCCTCTGGGCTTCAGCGAACCCGAACCGGCTATTCCACTCCTGCCTTGGCAAGGCTGGTATCTTCTCCCAAGGCTTCCTTCCCTGCTCGACACCCCCTCTGTTAGTTATTCCCTCTGCTTTTCCAAATGCCATGCAGACAGCCCGGGGCTCGTCAGCTACCAGACCAGCTCAAGACGGAAATTAAAATGGAAAATTTAAAAAAAAAAAAAAAGAGAGAAGAAGAGGTTACATGCTCTGTGTTGAGTTGCAACAAGTTCAGCGCAGTGCGCTGGGGAAAAGGAAGAAGCTGGACTTCGCTAAGCGTGTCCTGGAAGGGGCAATGCCGGACTGCCGGGCTCTTTGCTGCTCTCTTTGGCCGGCCCAGCCATGGTGAAGTCAGGGCAGGGGCCTGGGGATGCTCACAGACACCACCAGTGCCCTGCTGGTCCCAGGAGAGACCTTCATCACCTTCCCCCATCCCAACCCTCCTGTGGAAGCCCCAGCACCCGCGGGACCGGCTCTGACCCTGCACAAGTGGCCCCAGAGGTGCGCGCAGGGTGCTCAGCGCAGGGACACAGCACCTCTGTGTCAGGCACCTCTGTGTCAGGCATCACGTTCTCCCCAACACGCAGAGACACGGGACAGTCACGGGATCCCTCTGCAATTCCCGTTCAGCAACAGCATTCCCGGCCCTACGGAGATGCCAGACCGGGACCGTGCACAGCCACTGCGGGACCGAGGGCTGGGACACACCTCCTGTTTACTCCGACACCTCCCGCTTTCCTTCCAAGTCTAAAGCACCTTTAGAAAAACAAACCCAAGGCACGCCAAGACTGCAGGCCTTGGCAGTTTTAAAACAAATATTTAATAGCTCAATGAAGCAGCAAAGCGCTTCGTGAGTGAGATGCCGGGGTTTCGTCCTCCCCCTAGTGACGGGAGGATCTCCGAGCCCCGCATTGCTCCGAATCACAAATACAAACGCAATTTAACCCCAGCGCAAAGCTCTCCTCATGTTTAATTGCTCTTTTCCAAGATTTCTAAATATTTCCTACGCGACCCTGTTCCACTAGCCTGCACGTCACAGGCTTTCAAGCTTTAAGGTGAGTTTATATTCCCTCCATGAGAGAGGCTGTGAGCTCGGGACTTTAATATAAAGCTTGTCAGTCTGCTTTATTGAAATTAATCATTATAATGGGGTTTGGCTTCTGTGGGGACACTTTCTGCAGTCACAGTCACACAGACATGCTGAGGGTCTGATCCCCAGGCAGGGCCTTGGACTGCACTCAACACAGCCACGTTTGGAGACCTGGTTCAGTCTTGGCTGCCGCAGGCTGCTGAAAACTCAGCTCCTCATCAGAGGCAACTTCCCACGTGAAAAGTGTATTTTCTAAAGGGAATTGGTGTTTTTACTCCAGCCACACTCAGTACTGTCAGACCATGTTGGGGTGGCAATGCTGGATTTGGCCTTGCATCCACTTTCAGGAAGGATCTATAAAATATATACATCCACCTATAATGTTATACATTGGCGTATAAAATGAAAGCCCGTGCACAATTCCCACTCTGTTCTGGAAGAGCTGCCTGCTGCACTGCCAGGAACACACACTGGCGGGGAAAGACTGTGCCAGTTCCAGGGAGAGGTTACAACTGCTCACTTTTATTACAAACCACTTCGGTGGATTTGCAGAAATCCCCACCAGTACCAGCAGAGAGGATTGGCCAGACTGCAGCTCTGCCTTGAGGAATTTTAGCAGCACAAGAGACCAGGACAGGGGAGAACCATCTCCCCTCCTCCTCCTCCCCTTCCCCCAGCAGAGTTCAGCAGAGCTGGGCTCTGTGGGTGACGCTGCATAAGCCACATTGAAGCCAGGGTCAGTCTCATAGCCCTGCATCCCAGACCAGCTGCAAATTAATTTTGGGTCAGAACTGCTGCCAAATAGAGCCATGACTCCCTCGATGCCAGTGCTACGTCACAGCATCCCTCTGTAGGGATGTTCTTCTTCCCTCCCTTTTCTGTAGGGAGAGGAGAAAACTGAACTGCTGTTGAAGTTCCAGGGTGTTTCCAAGGAGGTTAAGGCAGATGTAAAGTGTTTAGCAGAACCTGGCATTATTTTTCTCAAAGTTCTCCTAGCCACCACGTGGCAGTGCACTGCCATGCTCACATATTTTGACAGAAAAAAATTTTAAAATGGCATTATTCATTTACTAGAAATCAGTGTGAGATCTTCTGCCAGCAGCACTTGTATGCCTGTTTTCCTCTGACACGGCCACCAACGTCATCTAAAGCCCCAAACACCCAAATTTCTGATCCTCTCTGAATGACTCCTGCGTCCACAGAGCCACGAGGAAAGGTTGTCCTAGGAGAGATTGTCTCCTTCCCGTCACTTTTATGACTGAACCAAGGTCCACTGCACATCCTGGCTGAGCAGTCCCCACCATCCCTAGGAGGAGAGATGCTCAAGACAGAGGAACTGCATTCCTGGCTTCCACTTCCTCTCATCTGACCCACAATACGATGTGATGCCCTTCCCAATTTGTCTGGACGTCTTGCAGATCCCTCCAGACCATGAGCAACTCCCTAAAGGCAAAGTTATACCACCAGTAGTAAACCCCAGTCCCAAATTAACCTCCCTGCCCTCTGAGGCTTCACATAATCAATACATTCCATCACAGGATCCCTTGTTTCCATTAGGAAAGACAAGAGAAGATACATTTACTCTGTTGCCTTCTGGCTGCTGCTGGGTGAGCGCATTTAAAGAGCACACGATGTTTCTCTGAGAACTAATTAAACACACAGGGAGCTGCTGAAAGCCCTGAATTGCGATGGCGTGGGCAAGCCCCGGTACAGTCATCAGCAGCAAGTCAGGACCCAGCAAAGCACTTAGTCATTTCACACAAACCAAGGAAGAAGCCTCTCCTCCATCCCCTCCTCACACACCACAGGGTGACAACAGGTAGCAGCCGATAGCCCCTGACCCCCTAATTGCGCCACTGAAACAACGTGCCCCGCTATTTGTTGTTCTTTGAGCCCATATGTTACCCATCCCACACAGCCCTGGCCCATTCATTATCCCCTGAACCCATTGATTACTCATGGCCCCGCCACCAGGAGACACGAATCTCATGCCGGACGATCACTAAATAAAACTTCTTCCTAGCTGGGAGGGATTAATAGCCCGGAATCCAGGCTCAAGTGAACAGAGCAGCTCAGCAAGACAGGGCTGAAGGTGGGACAACCCCATCACCAGGCAGATTGGAAATACAGCTCTAAAGAATGGTGGTTTGGGGAGAGTTTTTATGGCCACTGCACCCAGGGCTTGCTGGATGCTTTTGACAACACAGCCTTGACTAGAAGTGCCTTGAGATATCCAGTGCTCAGTTTGTGTTACAGACATCTGCCACGGCCCACTTGAAAAGAAAAAAAAATACTAAATCCCAAACCCAGAGCCAAGCCCATGGGTTTTCATTCCCATCATTTTCATGCCAAGGAGCACAACAGTCCCCAGTCCTGCACTAACGCGATTAGCCAGGCAGATCCACCATCCACATCCGTCACCCCCAACGCTTGGTCAACTTTGAAAAGTTCAGCAGCTCAACAGGTGAGGCCATGAAACCCGATCACGGCAGACAATGTCGTCCCCCCCCAGCGTCGTGCTGGGAAGAACTTGTCACGTGCGTCATATCGGGCAACATGCTTGAAACAGAGCAGTGCACTGAAACCCCAGCAACACGAATAATCTTTGCCATCTGTTTGAACAACTCAACCCTCCTCAGATCTAAAGGAATGATCCCATGCAAACACAAGAGCCTTGCTGACTGATTATAGCAGCCCAGCCCTTCTTTCTTGAGGCCATTTTCTTCCCAAAGTTGCACGGCGGTTCAGACACGCCATGAGGAGCTGCTGCAGCAGCCAAGGGGGCACTGAACCCCCTTTGGAGAGGACCAGTAAAAGTTGCTTGAGCACAACACAACACAATGTCAATCATTGATTTTTGACTATTTTTTTAACAGCAAGAAAATAAAATCTCAAAGGCAAAGCCGTTTGGCAAAACCATCCCAGAGAACACAACTGTCCTTCCAACCCAGCACAGCTCAGGGGAAGGCGCTGGAGGAACCGGTCTTTGCTCAGATGCAGTCATGTGCACCCAAAGTCCAGCTGGGAGAATCAGGACTGTTCTCAAACTTCCTGGGGCCAACAAACCTTGCAACACCCAGCGGAAACCAACACGTTGAGTTTCGCGAGTGCCCGGTTGTGTCCGTGCTCCCGGTCCGGGCCCCTCTGGGGAGGCTGCAAAGCACAGTGGTAATTAAGCAGCAGGTATTAAACCCTCACTGAACTTGAGATTATAGAGAATGACTAAACACAGGGGCAAAATCCTGCCTTGCTCAAGATTAGGTTCAGCAAGGCTTTCATCCTGAAATTTTAACCAACATTTCCTTATTCTTCCCTTGCCCCCAACCTGGTCCGTTGCAAGCGTCAGCTCATACCACCCTGGCACTCCTTGGAGAAAAAAGGGAGGCTGCTGGGGAAAAATGAAAACATAAGGAAGTTTCTCCTGGTTCTGGAAATGCCACGAAGCAGCACTTTGCACATTTAGGTCGCCAGTGCTCACTTGGGTGATATGGAAATCTAAGAAATACGTGTTTGAGGCAGTTTTTCACACACCACCAAGACCACAGGGCCTGATCCTGCTGTGCCAAACCACAGGGAGAATGAATTAAGGCAACTTAGCAATAACAGGAAGACAAAGCACCAGCATTTTAGGAATATTCCATTAAAAAAAAAATAAGAAGGAAAAAGGAAAAGGGTTCTCCCTGCTGCACTGCTGGAGACAGAGGAGCTCAGTTGAGCTGTCACGGTTACAGCCGGCGCAGCCACGGCACAGGGGTTCCCAGCACAGAGCTACAGACTCGAAATATAAATCAGTGATGTTGAGTAGAGCTGGGAAGCCCCAGCCCAAGGCAGGAGGGACTCAGTATTACAGCCCACTGGGCTGAAAATAATAATAAAAAAACCCCCAAACCCTAAACACATAACACTGATGACACGATCATTTTTTCTTATGCTAATTACAGGACAACAGGTTTTCAACTGCCAAGGACATTTCAAAATGTATCACTGTTGAATCAAACACAGAAAATACTGAAAGAAATTCAACAACTGGTTTTCTAGGCTTGCAAGAAACACTTTCCCCCCCACTGCCCCAAGCCCTACAGTAAGCCCAGAAGAGAACAACGATGTCCTTGAGGGCTGCTCGGCCGGGCAGTCGGACACACAGATCTGAACTGCTCACTGCTCCGAAGAGGGAGCTTCTTTACCATCCCAAAATTCCAGGCACTACTTAAAACTTATTTGCAATAGTGGCTGGATCCCATTTCTCCTCTGTCATGGTACATATTTTCACTTGAAGCAGTTAACATGGTGTATTCGTTACTGGGGGCAAACCCCACAATGTGCGCACAGAAGTTATTTCCACTAAATTTTCGTTATCTCACTATCAAAAAATATATAATTTCCCCCCTCTTTTCCCTCTGTTTTTAAGGAACGGTGGTCAGCACTACTCAATGCTGTTTTGCCTTCCACACAAAGGAAACAAACCATTTCATTTCATTTCACTTGACAAAAAATGGAGTAAGGAAAGAGTTCGTGTTTCCTCCTTCAAAAGTTATTATCTATCGATGAAAATTACTGACCTCTGTCTCAAGTTAACATAAATATTGTTAATAATAAACACTCCCCAAAATAATAATTCATCAAGCTAAACAAGCAAAATTTTGATGCTTTTTTGCGTCTTGGAAATCTGAAAAAGCACATTTTGGATGGCAGGAAAAACTTAAACAAAAAAATCTCCTAACGGACATGACAAAATTTAGCCTGAAATTACACTTTTAATGAGGAGGGGCTCAGAAAATTTCATCTTTCCAAAGCCAGGCAATTGGGTTTACCCTGCACACACTGTGTGCTGAGGACACAGTAACTCCCCCAGTTCCAAAGTTCAGCCAATTTGTGAAAAGTATCTGAAAAACAGAGGCAAGGCTTGCCCAGCTCACCGTGTGACACTGGCACCACAGATCTTTTATAACGCCTTTAATACAATTTTACTGGGCCATTAACAAGAAAATACAAACACATCTCCTTGTTGACATGAAGATAATAAATAAAAGCTTCATTAGGGCTTGGGAGAAATAAGTATGTTCTTGATGAGCACTGGGAAGACAAGATTCACCAAAGTCGGCGGGAGTTTGGAGAAACTACTGTGTAATATCCGATTTCTAGTGTCAAAAATAATAGGAACAAACTTCTGCACCTAATTCTAAGTCAGAAATAATCTACAATATCCAACAACTCCTCTGTAGTTTTCATCCTCCTCCACGTATTTTGCATTATTTAGTGCCCCCTAATCGACCCGGGTCCCAGTGTCACAGGCAGCCAGACACACTCCCATCCTCGGGGTGAATCACACCCGAGTGATTCCAAGACTTCCAGCATCACTTGCTGTCGCTGCTTGGGAGCGTCACCATTCGAGATTTTTTGTATTTCAGCTAAAACAGCAAAAATACTACAAAAAAAATTACAGTGTGTTTGCAGGGAGAGGGCCCAGACTGCTTAAAATACAGTAGCTGATAACGGGAAAACTTTCCAAAGTCAAACACAACTTTGATACTTGTTCTCCAAATTTTAAAATAATGTGTGTGCTTTAAGTATTGACTTTTGCCCACCGCATCTGGGATAACAGATGAACGTAATCATCAGCATTATTCTCTCCTTCTCCCCTTCCACCTCTGACTTGTAAAAGATTAATCAACCATTTTATGGTCTAATTTAGGTGCCTAATTAAAAACAGAGTTCAACACGTACAACACCATTTTGCTAATAAATCCTGACAGGACTTCTGCTCTGTTATATGCAAGTTCTCCTTCAAAATGCGAGATGAATACATTTTTCAACCCAACTAAATCTATAAAGGTTTCATCTGGGTCGCTGTGGGACAGCACGCTGCGTCCTCCACCAAAATGACAGAATTTCCTAAAACGAAACAGCCTTCAAAAATCACTTCCTCCTCGCCAGATCTTATCCCGCGCTCATTTCACTAACTGCCGAGGGATGGCACATTAAAAAAAAAAGAGACATAAACCCAATCGGACTTGCCGGGTGGGAGTTTCAAGACTACAAAGAGGTTACGATTCGTAACTTCACAGCTCCCATCTGAGCTTCAAAGTTTCCATCTCTGCTCCTTTAGCATTCCTGTAAACACTCAGTAGAAAGACATATTCAAACTACTCTTGATAAAGGAACTTCAATCGGAAAGGGATGAAAAGACGCCCAAACGCGGCTCGTCGTCCGACCGCGCTTCTCCTCCGCACCCGCCGCTCCCGCCCGTCCCAGACATCCCGCACGGGGCTGCTGCTCGCAAAATCACTCGGAGTTACATCCATCCTTGCAGGATGAGAGCCGGGGTTTTAGAGTGTTCTCCTGGTGCAAAGGTTTCATCCCGTCCCCGTCGCGCCCGTTCCCGCAGCGCAGAGCCGGGCGGGCGATCGCGACCCCGGGCGATGGAGCAGCCCCGGAGATAACGGGGTAGGAGAAAGGTAACGGAGACGGAGGGCAGGGAGCGAGCGAGGAAGTTTTATCTGGAACGCGGAGATGCCGCTGCGCTCCCAGAACGTGACCAAAAATCCCAAAATGGGTCAATCCCTTAAAACAGGTAAGAAAAAAAAACACACCAACCAAAAACCACACCAAACCCGACCAAACAAGCGAGTCAAATCCCCATCCCAATGGGTAAAAAAACCCCTAAACAGGTAATAAAACCCCCAAATCTGCGGTCACTGAGTGCACCGCCCGCCAGCCCGTGCCGACCCGAGGGACACACCACTCATCCCTCAGCAACACCACAGGCTGGAGGAAAAATCAACGCTCCAGCAAAAGCCCTGGAAGCCCAGCGGAACAGGAGTGTTTCAGAATAATAAACTGATATTTAACCTTTATATAAAGACTAAATACTGCTTGGCTCGCGTGAAGCCTGCGCACGCCCCGCCGCCGCCTGGGCTAACGGGGAGCGCAAGTTGCGCGCAGGGTTCGTCACATTTTGAGGGGCTGTTTTTTCGAAGGGGGGAGCACCGAGCGGAATATTCGCCCTTCACCCCGAGCCGCTCCGGAGCCCGCGGCCGCCGCACCCCCGCACCAGGACAGCGGGGACCCCCCGCATCCCCGGCCCGGCCCGTACCTGTACCAGGCCAGTCCCCGCTCGTAGTTGCGGTCGAAGAAGTGGGGCTCGGCTCCGACGGCGCGCACGTCGGGGTGCACCCGCAGGAACTCCAGCAGCGCCCGCGTCCCGCCCTTCTTCACGCCGATGATGATGGCCTGCGGCAGCCGCTTGGT
>WEKX01028463.1:24151-56755 GCA_013390025.1 Pitta sordida | reverse complement strand
ATTAGAAGGAACTTTTTCACAGAGAGGGTGATCTCTCAGTGGAATGGGCTGCCCAAGGAGGTGGTGGAGTCACCGCCCCTCGAGGTCTTTAAGAAAAGGTTGGATGATGTACTTGGTGGCATGACCTAGATATTAGGGTAGTGTGTTATAGGTAGGATGGTGTGTTGGTAGCAGGATGGCAACAGTTTAGGTAACAGGTTTGGCTAGGTTAGGTAATAGGTGATAGGTTGGACTCGATGACCTCTATGGTCTTTTCCAACTTTACTGATTCTGTGATACTGTGATTCTGTGATGTTTTCTAAAGCGTACTTTATTTTATTTAACTGTAAATATTTGTATTAATTGGAAAGTCTGAGTCTGAGAACCAGTTGCCTTTAAATTTATAATAGCATCTCCAGTAAAAAGTGATATTACTAAGTAACTGCAATATTTTTTAAAAGATAGAGCTTTAGAGCTTTCACAATGGGGGGGAAAAAAAAGAAACTGCATTCCCTCCCAAACAACAAACAAAAAAAAAGTGAAACAAAGGAGAGAGGCTATTTGTATAGAATCACAGAATATGCTGAGTTGGAAGAGGTGCAGAGGGATGATAGAGTCCCTTTAGAGATGATAGAGATGTTGTCTCTGCACAGGACAACTCCAAAAATCTCACCATGTGCCTGAGAGCATTGTCCAAACAGGCTCATGCATTTCAAAGCCACTACCTTTCCAGAGACACTACTGAGTTGCAGTGCTGTGCACAGCACCTGCCTCACATCCTCATAGCCTTAGGAAACTTCTGTGGGGCATGCAGGGGGAACGGCCCCCAGACACACTCATGACTGGATCCTGGTGTTTGCACACAACAATGTGGGAGTGAATCCCACCCCACACTTAGTCCACACACAGCCCTGCCACAAAACTAATTTTTCTGAGCACTGCTGTTGGTGAGGAATCTACAACTATGGCTTGGTGTCAGAGGAGCACAGGTTCTTTGGGCATAGTGCAAGAAGCAAAGCTGCCTCTGTGGAGATCTGCCAGGTCTCTGAGATTTTTGGTGTACAATACATAGCTTTAGCTGGGATGATCACTCTAAAAAATATATTGTTTTTCCCAGTTCAAACTGCTGCCTTTAGATTTTCACTGGTTGCATCTGACATCAGGCCCAGAAGAAACAGAAGCATCCCAGTTGTCAGTTCAATGGTGCAGAAACATCACAGGAAAAAAATAAATTAAATAGGATTTGAAACCCCCATTTCCTGGTGAAAAAATTTCATCAGGAATCACTGGAATTTTTTTTAAGGACTCCAACCAATCCATACAGACTTTAGCAACCACATTAGTACAGTGGTGAGTGACCCTGCTTCTGACGCGGGAGACTGAGGGCTCAATTCCCACCAGGGAGGGGTTTAAGAGTTGGACTAGGTGATACTTGCGGGTCTCTTCCAACTCAAAATATTCTGTGATTCTGTGAACAATGGCAGAAATAATTTAACGATATTAAAACAGATCAAACAAACTTCAGTTCTCAGAAATAGTAACAGCAATTTTTGAGTCTCAAATAAAGTGGTGCATGTTAACATATGAATGAAAGTAGACAGCAAAAGATCCATATGTAATTCAAGTAATTTTGCTCTATAGCTGTAATGAGCATAGATGTAAAGTCACCTTGTTACACTGCATTTCAGTCTAACACACGCTCAGTCTGACCCTCTCATCACTAATAAAATAAATACTATAGAAAAAAAAATCAAGGTAATAAAAAATGAAAATAAAGAAAAAAAGAAAAGAGTAGACAAATTATTAAGAAAGAAAAGAAAAACTATTGAAAGCCTGTGTAGACAAGTATGAATCAACTATTCTAAAAAGCAGATGTAAAATGAAGCTGCTTAAACATATAAGGCACTTCTACATTGTATTCAAATAATGCTGAAATTATAGAGCTGTCATTTGTAGACCTGTCGAGGGTGCCTTTCCTATTGCATTATGATTTAGTAGTTCTCCTGGAAGGTTGTAGCAATTTTGACACTTTAGTCATTGGACAGAAAAACCCTAAAATGTACTCAAAGCATTACCTTTCTTTTTTGTTGTCTTAAGAAGAGTTCTAAGAACTGATTTTGTCACTAATTTTTTTTAATTAAAAAAAATTTAAAAATTAAGCAAAAGTATTTATGAAAGTGCATGCATTCTAGTCTCAAGAGACAGACTGCACATGTCTATAGAAGTAATTTAACTATGAAGACTTAAATAGTTTGATGGCCTGTAACCTAATCTGACATGGCAGCAGGTTATTTTACAAACTGTGCTGGGCTCTGCCCACCTGTGTCATAATAAAAGGCTTCTCACGGGGCAACTCAGAGATATGGCTTTTTATGGAGGCAAACATCCACGTGGTAGAAATGGAGATTAAGAGAACAAAGTAACTTCCGATGATTCGTCTTCTAGACTGCTCAGCTGGGTGCGATGCAGCCTGTGCAGCATTTAGACACAGAATCCCCAACCAACCGATGGGCAGATCAAACCTGATACTGCACATCTGCCTAAGGCATGGCTTTGTAAATGCTTAAGAGACAGCATTGGACAGGGCTGCAGATCTCCCCACGAAGGGCACACTCCCCTCTGCCCTGTGCTCACAGGGCTCTTGCCCAGCTAACACGTGCCCCTCTGGGAGCTGACTTACAATAAAGGCGTCTCTGCCTGGAGGCCTGAATTGCGCAGAGGTAATTGCTGACCCTGGCAGGTCTAATTAACAGTTAGACACTCCCTGCAACAGCCCACCAGATGAATCCTTTTTTGCACACACATGTATTGAAACTTTCATTGCACACTCCATAGCGAGTACTAGCTTTGTAGCAGGTGTTCAACAACTAAAAGGTGTATCAGGAAGAATTAATGCTGAAGTAGCTCTGGATATGATCAGATATATGGATATATGCATACCAGCAAAACATATGAACTGCAAATGCTGATTAACTATGCAATATATTTAAGGGGTATTTTCAATTACATTCTCTGATTGTTATGATTTGATGAGATAATCCTAACCATTTAGCCCTAATAAACTCACAGATCACAAACAATGACTGCATTTAATCTATTGTCACTAGCAGTAGCACAAGGAAATGCTCGCTGGCTCTTCTCACAGCATTTGGTTTTATTCTCTCAGTCTCTGATTCCACATCAGTTGCCATCTGGATGAAATTCAGAAATCATGACACCTGCTTGAAGAATAAGATGCTGATCCGATGGAATGGGCTGGGACTTTATCTTGAGAGTAGAAATGTGAATTGTTGGTAACACAATCACTTAAAAGGTTTGTGAATTATTTGCCTTGAGCTCAACATATGGCTCATGTGAAATACAGACCTGTGAACTTTTCTCAAAACTTGAGCGTGGGTGATATAGTGGTGTTTGTTTCATAAACACATGTGATAAATAAGTACAGCTTTACACGTATACACATGAGAGAGTCAGTGGTTTTCAGCACCCATTAAAATAATGATATTATTCTACGCTTGTTTAGCAGCATGCAAACATTTATATCACCCAAAATATCTACACAAATTTCACAGTACTGCTGGAAAATCCAGTCAAGGAAACTTGGGCCTTCTGGCTATCCTTTTCTTGTGTGGAAACCAGCCCCTGCTGCCATTCTGCCCAGGCAAGGGGTACGGATGCAGGTACTCCAGCTCTGTGCAGCACAGCCCCCCAACCCCTCCACCTCCAGCAGAGATGTAAGGAAGGAGAGATGTGGTCAGCACAAAGAACATTCTGTCTAAGAAAGGTAATTCTATTTCTCAAGGTTCAGGAGACAGCAGAGAAACCCACCTGAGCAACCCTGCCTTCTTCAGACCAGCGACCAGAGAAATTCCCGACATCTATTCACTAATGAGTTTGTAGAAGCATATCAGTTTGCACACACAAATACAGACGATGCAAGTGTTTCAGGTACATTTATTTTGATTTTCTGGGATATATGTCTGGGCGCCCTGATGGTATTTGGGGTTACTCCTAGTGAAGAAGCAAATCTGAAGAAACATGGCTTCTTATTCCCCTTACTGACACCAGTTAGTGCTGCTGAGACATTCAAGAGTTTCTTTTAATTTCTTTCTTTTCTTTTTGAAGAAACACCCTCCTCCCAAAACTGTTCAGAACTTTTTCAGGAGGATGATACAGATTTAAAAAAATTAGTCCCCCACTCTAATGCCAAGATATGGTGCTTTATAGCAGCCAGATTTCCAGTGCTAAATGATCTCCTGTAGCCTCATCTTTCTGCCTGCCTACAAGAAATAGTGACAAATTACAGTTGGGGGTGGGGGAAGATGGAAGAAAGAAATATTCCATTTTTAATTGCCTTTTCATTTTCTTTTTATAGCCATGCTTAAACTGTGAGTTATCAGAAGCTGTTCAAAGTCTTTCTTTTACCATTTTAAAATATATTCCTCCTAAAGCCAGATGAAAAATACAGTTAATGGGGTTTTGTGACTCCCACAAAGTCCCCTACAAATTAAGGGACTTTGAAAAAATGTCAGCTGCCCAGTTCCCAAGAAAGAAAAATTAAACAATAAAGCCTTATCGACTTGCTCCTGAAAAGATAAAGCACTTATGAATGAGACCCTCTCATACTCTCTAGTTTGTGATCAGAGTCTGCAATTTCCAAGATTCACAGAAAATATTCTGATTAGCCAAAAAACCGCTCTGATTAAATGAGGTTTAAGATTTTATAACTGAATCTCATCCTCCCTTCAACATGTTTTCATACAATGTGCTGTCTCATTCAGTCATGTTGCTATCACTACCAATTATAACTAGTGCCATAAAAACATCACATTCATGCAGATCAGCTGATTGTGCCAAGTTCAAGAAAGGACAGCAGGATAGAGATGACAGCAGCTCCTGCTGGCTGTGCTCCAAAGTTCCTTCAGGCTTGTTGTTGTTTTTCTCTTTTGCAGACCCCCCGGATTTCACTCTCTCAGAAAAATTAATGCCAGGCCTCTCTCTGAGAGGACCTGACTCCCAGTCTACTGACACCATTGAGGGTATTTCTGTTGACTTCAACATGGCATCTGCAGAGCTCTTAATCTTTCATGTCTTCCTCTTTTACACTATTTTTTGTCTTCCTGCCATGTGTCAGCCTGAGCAAAAGACTTAAACTGCAAACTCCAGTCCTTCAGCACTTAGTCAATACATACACACCGCATACAGATAAAAGCAGGATTATGGCTACTGCCTTTGCTGTTCATATGGTTTCTAGATGGTCTAAAAGACCTTAGAGCAGAGAGGGGAAAAGCTACCTGTAGAAGACTTCAAATTATAAATTTTCCGACTTGTGGAGTCCTGCTCTATGCCAACTAGTGAAAGGAAGATGTAACACAAAAGGAAGACTCATACTACCTCTTTATAGTCCAAGCACAGAAAACAAAGGACCTTTCTAAAATCTTGATAGACTACTATTGAAAGCCCAGGTGGATTTCTGAATTAATTTCTTTGGAAACTGAAAATAGTTTCACCTTGAAAACTACAACCATAGCTAGCCAGCTATATTATTCAGAATTGAAAATTGTTTTAAAATTTTCTACTTTAGCTAATGCCTTTAGCAAGAGTAAGCTGAAGAAACCACCTCTTCTTATACTACACGAAGAAAAATGAGACTTTAGAAACATCTTTCTTGTTCTCTTTTCCTCTGTTACTCTATTTTCCTGACATTAGAAATGTAAAGGCAACTTCATTAGCAGCCAGACAAATGATCAGATGCAGGAAGGGGGATCATTCACTTCATATAATCAGCAGCAACAGCTGCCCTGAAATATCCACTGCAGATTTTGTAGGAAATCCTAAATGCAGCAGTCCCCCGTTACTCACGGGTTGTTGGGTCTGGTCCTCCTCACACGAGTCGTGGAATCTGCGAAGATAGCGAACCCACTGTGTAGTCAAGTATGCCACGCCTGTAGCCACGCCTCCTCCCCTAATAAGGTCTGGAGGACGGTCCTGAGAGCAGGGCGTGTTTCAGATGTCTGGCTGTGCTCCATCGAGGCGGGGGGCGAGTGGGGGGACCAGGACCATGGCCACGTGCCACGCGAGCAGCGGGGCTGGCTGTGCTAGCCACGCAAGCAGGGGGCCGGGGACCGAGCAGACTGGGGTCGCGGTATGTCCCACAACTCGCTGGAAAATCAACAGCGAGTATGCGGATCCCGCAAATTACGGATCACAACTATGCGGAGGATCACTGTAATAATTTAAGATAGATAGGCATTTCTATCTTACTTATTCTAATCTTTTAAAAAAAATCTATTATCAATACAGTCAAACACAGTGCACTGCTATGCTTTGGGCACCTAACCTTCCCAATGTTGCACATTTTTAGCATTCAGCTGATTTGGCTAACCAAGCAGGGTCAGCACTAGTTGGTATGGGAGGCTGACGTGGAAGAAAACAGTCACATTTTTCCTTTAACATGGCACAGTCTACCATGACTCTGCAGAGTGACACAACAATCTCCGAGTATCAACTGAACCAAGTGAGTCTTCTTAATTCCAGACAGGAGTCCTAGAAAATGATGGGAGTGTCTCTGAATTAAAAACAAGAAGCAGAAACTATGCAAAGTCTGTAAAGGCAGCTCATGCCAAAGGAATATTTGCTTTGACTTAATTGATGATAAAAGAAAACCCAGGAGAAGGGTGAGTTTGGATGACATTCAAGTATGTGTCCTGTGTTAGGAGGAGGGTAGAGATACCATCTGCTTACATTACCCTTCATTGCTAGAACCACAATGGATATGTACCACTATGAAAAGAGCCTTTACTACACAAGAAGAGGCCATGGCAAACAACATCAAAGATTTGCTGTTTGATCAACTGCTGGCCTCTGCTAAGATGCCTCCTCTGGAGCAACTGGTGGAAGGCAGAAGTAACATCTGTGGGATGGAGCCGGAAGAAGCTATCTCCTTCCTTAGAAGCTAATTTTTCCTGTAGTAATTCTCTTCCACATAAGAGAGAAATACGGAAGCAGCACAGCTATGTTTCACTTGCTCTAGCAAAAGGGACTTTGGACCCTTTGGTCTGCATATTGAAAGTGATGCATAGACATTCTGAAAAATAAAGGTATGTTTTTGTCTAAGGTGGTAAAAACAAATGAGGAAGCAGAGAAGACATTTTCTAAGCTCCAGGAATAGAAAATCCTTTGTCTCTTCAAACAAAACCAGATTCAAAAAACAGTCGGGCTTTCTGCATCTAACAAACCATCCGATGACCGCATCTCTTTCTCATCAGTATGAGATGCAGGAGATATACAATCACTTTCCTGGTCAAACACTAGAGAGGCATTGTATATAAAATGCACAGACAAGCAGAATAGGTTTACAAAATGTTAATACAGACAAATGACATGTACAACATATCTAGCTGCAATTTAATTAGATTAATTAGATCAATATAATTAGCAGTGGTATATTATGCTATCAGGACTTAGCCTTGCAAAGAACACTGCTGAAAATGGTTTACAGTCTTAAAGCACTGTAACAGCATTTGCAGTATCCATGCTATCACACATCAATATCACCACTAACACACTATTAATACTGGGAGTTTATAGGACACTCAGGAGACACATAAAACACTACTCTTGCAGAGGAAAATTTTGATAATGGAGCCTGTGAAATTATTTGAAACGTTGAAAACTGCTCATGGAACTTAATTCCAAACAACAGCATGGTCATGATTATATAGCACGTTAATTTAACCCATTGAGGCAGGAGCAGATACTATAATGAACAAAACAGATCGAGGCAACATGACTTACCAATGAACATTTTGCTGAGAGTTCTCCCTAAGTTTTTTACACATAACAAATCACAAGTGGCTGTTCACCTATTGCATCATCTACTTGGACATAGACTAGATGTCACAGTTGGTGAAATCTTATACAGTTTTTATTGTTTTTAAAAATGATTTTGCATTAAACAGGTCTGTGGGATTGTGATTGAACATCTAAATCTCCATAGTGGTAAAAAATGTTAATTTACATCTGCTAGAACTCTCAGTACACTTGGGTTCAACATTTACCTAAGAAACTATGTATGTCTAACATCTCAAGTCAACTGCTGTGACTTTCCATTTGTTGAAATCATATCCCTTACATGGAGGAAATAACAAAACCCCAGCACTTCCAGCTTGTCCAAAATAGCAATAGCTAATAAAATTTAGCAACAAAAAGTGATAAATTCACTAGAATTCATGCTTATGGTTTCTCCTTCTAAGGGGAAAATCTAATCATAGCTAGGCAACCTGCACTTTTAATATGAAGTTTGTGCCAAATTCTGCTAAGAAAAAACCCTGGCACGTAAACAACTTAGCTAGAAAATGGGGTTTTTCTCTTTGCATTTGTAAGAATACTTCTGTTCATAGAAGGGATATAGTAAAAGCCTTGAACCTGCTATCTATGCAGAACATAGACAAGACGAAAATATCAGAATGTGTACTTCCATTCTTTAGACTCAAACTATATATCCATTTGACCATGGGGTACTGAGGAAATGAAATCAACCCATTTCTGAAAGATATCCTTATAGTTCAGCTGCTACCACTATCACCTTCCTAGATGACTGAAGAATCCAGCAAAAAATGGTCATATTTCAGTCTGTTTGTCTTGACTGCCCACAAGAATTAGGCTCCAGCCATCCTCAAGCTTATTAAAAGCTGAAGTGCAGAAAGTCTAGATGTGGCTCAGATTTTCTTTAGAACAGATACAATTGAAATGTATGTGTCTCCCTATAACTCTCAAAGGAAGTCACCCCATTTTCCATAGTTTTCAGGATTATACTGTTCATTATTATTGATACATTAAGGTTTACACTACGTAGTTGTCTGTCCTTGGCTGTACTTCTTATTTCAAGGAAAAGTTATACACAATGTGAATAGTCCCCCTGCCTGTCTGTTGGGAATATAAATTAATGTTTAACTGAAAAAACCCAGTATACTTCTGGTTTTATCTGTCCTCAGTATCGTGTTGAATATGCACTACCTGATTTTGATTTTGATTAATTTTACATCCTTATTACCTCCAATCTACAATCTAGTTTTCACTAGATTTACGTGACCAGATAAATTGAATAAAGCACAGAAGACTGAAATAAGGAGTGCCTTATGTTTGCAAATAACCACCTATATTATGGAAATTGTAAAAGCTGAAAACAAGCATTATAGCTTTCCATATTTTTTACTGTGCTGGTGATTTTAGTTTCTATGATAGAAAACTTTGCTTGCTCTCTTTCTGTGTAATATATTCAGAAGAATTTAGTACTATTTTCATGTGTAACTGCAATTAGTGAAAAGCAGGTAGGTAGTCCAGCTGATATTAAATTAAAAACTAGGGAGCAGAAGCCAATTTTCCATTTTGTCACTCTTCCTTCAAATAGGTAATTTAGTATACTCAGTCATACACTAGTGTTCTATGGTATGTATATTTTATGACAGCTAAATGACAAATTTGTCTGAAATGAAGCTATTCTTTGAAGAGTTAATTATAACCTGTGTAATATATTAAATAAAATCAATATATATTTGGAATGAGTCACTATTGAGTCTTACTCCAAACAGAGCAAACCTACGCTAAAAATTAAAGCTCCATTTTTAACTCAGGTTTTGCTAAAATAATCTAATGTGAGAGTTAAATCATAGAAAAGAAGCACTTTGGCAATATAGCTGTGCAGCAATCCCTTTTTAATGTAACATTATGTAGTCTGCTTGTATGATGTACAACTGAAAATTTCACCTTTAATGTTGTTTGACAACCAAACAATGGACCAGATTGATCTAATTGCTGAACACCTTGACATATGTGATATTTGGACTTTGGAAAGTATCATGAAGTATCTGTTCCAATCTTTCAAGCTCTTTCAAATTAGACAAAGATCTGATAATTTACTCTGAAAGTTTCTCAAGGAGTAAACTGAAAAAAAATGCATTACATTTTCCCAGTCATCTCCACAACTAGGAGTTTTGTTTTCAGGTAATTAACAGTAATTTCAGCATATGGGTTTTGTCATTACAACTTCTTTCCATGTATAATACTTAATACAGCAAGAGTGTCTTAGTTCTGCAACTACAGCCATTCAAAGAATAATGAAGCAAAATTTGAACATGAAATACCTTTAAATATTTTGAAGTTGACCCACCTTGTTTTAACTGTAATTACAATGCTTCAGAAACATTTGTACAAAGTAAGAGAAAATGTTAAAACAGTAAGGAAAAAAATACAGTAGTAAGAGAGAAAGTTCCTGAAATAGAGAAACACAAAAGGATAAGATTTATCATATTAATTGGTTTTATAGTTCCAAAGGAAGTTTGAATATAATTAAGGATATACATAGAGCAATTCAAACTCTATTCAGGGAAGTAAAGTTATTGGTTATATGTTGTTGCTAGCTTCACATATGATTATCTCTGGGTATCTAGCATAATCCCGTCTCATCTGATCATACTTTGGTCAGGTAGGTTCTGAAACTGCATATTCATTTTAAGAAAACAGCTTTTATCACTGTAGCTGCAAAGAGCCCCGAGGTAATGTAAAACTAATCCATTGTTTGCAGGATTATAGGCAGATTATGACCTGGATTATGGGAGCAAATCAATACGTCATCTGCATAAAATGAACAGAAATTTATAGAGTTTCCAGTTTTTATTCCTTGAAGCAAATCTTAGTTGCTGAAAAATCAGGCTAAATGTTCCATTACAATTGCAAAAAGAAACGAGGATAATGGACAGCCTTGTCTAGTTCCCTGGTGTAATTTTAAAAAGGGCGAGTTTAAATTGCTAGTATGAACAGACCTGGTCGAAATATTACACAATATTTTTAATCCAATTTTTATGAAGGTCTTTCATAAGTGAAGAGTGTGAGGCTTTGATGCATGGGGTGGGGGGGAGTTGTTTGGTTTGTTTTCTTTCTTTTCTTTTTAAAGAACAGTCACCAAGTATTTTCATTGTAATGATTCCAAAGAGTTTCACAGTCAGTTAAATGAGCAAATATATATGATCCAAACTCTTGTTTGATATACAGACACAAAACACCTGAATCACCCTCAGTGAAGCAAAATGAAAATAAACCAGACTGACCTATGTGGAAATAATTTGCAATAAACGGGGGAAGTGTCTCAGCAAACCTCTATTCCCCTTTAAACCTTCACTTGAGGCTTTGTAGATATTTGAGTGCCTATATGTATGCATTGCATGCAGCATGTATTTCAGGACTCATAAATAAGAGTAGTCCAACATTTAAGAGTAATATTCAATGATGCAGATAAATAAAAAAGCCAGTCTGTTGGGATTGTTGAGTTGTGTAATAACCGCCTTTTGATTCAAATGTTGCTATACACTTCCAATAACCGTTCAGTTGTATATTCACAGATTCAGAGAATACTATGAGTTGGAAGGGACCCACAAGGATCATCTAGTCCAACTCGCCATCTAACACCCGTACAGAGACCGAACGCACATCCCAGAGTGGTAAACAGGCTAACAGGCCACTCTGAGCCTGAAGAGACCCACAGGATCATCTATGATTTCTCACTGAAAGCTGACTCACAGATCCTCTGAGCGTGTATCTTTCCCCACTGTTAGGCTTTAACAGCATTTATTATTTCTTATTAAGTCTAAGGTTACACTTTGATCTGGTGAAAATTTCAATAAGTTCTTTTGTTTACAAACTTTATCTCCTTTTTAAAGCAACTTGGAAGATTAGAGTGTCTGACACTGCTCTCTGAAAGCATTATTTATGATTTCTAGATCATATGTCAAAGTTTGAGCCTTTGGTTTTAATAATTGACACAGTTTGGGGTACTTCATCTTATTCTTTATACAGAATATGTGCCAGCAGTTTCTCATTTATATTCTTACTGGTTTACTTTATACAAAAGCTTTTCTGCAGCCATGGTGTGATGCTGTTCGTTCAATTTTTGTCAGCTAATTCAGTTGAGGTATTTTTACTACACGTATTAGTATTCATTGAATTTTTTAATTTTAAAACTCTTATTCAAAATTGCTATTTTTGTATCTCTCCTTTTTGAGGTTTGCATCATTGTTAATTGTGGTTTTTCAATGATTCACATCTTGGATTTTATAGCATATTATTACCATCACAGAACCAAGGTTCAAATTAATATTTTGATCTGAAGAAAAGCACTCTTTTTTTTCAAGCAATTCTTGATTTCTTCATGCCATTTCTTGCGTGTGAAAATTGTGAAATTATTCTTTTCAGCTATTTCTACAGTGGAAAAACTACCCCAAATATCTTACTTTAGTCTTAAGGTCTGCGAGAGGGATAAAACAGATTTGCATGGTCCTTGGCAATGAATATTTTCTACAGGGAGGAAGCCACATCCTTCTCCAAGATATATACTTTTAAGGTCTATCATCCACAGAATCCTCACCACAGTGAGCACAGGACTACCTTCCAAATGCTTCAAATGCCAGGTCGGTTTGGAAGAAAGAAGCCCTGGAAGAAAGAAGCCCCAGAACAAAAGTCAAAAATGTGTATTTAACACTTACGTGACATTTTTGCTTTGGCCTTCTTTTTCTACAAGATTCATCACAACATATTAATCGATCCTCCATGTGCTGTTCATAGGTGGCACAAGACAAAATGAATTGAAGTGCTGTAAGCTGGAGATATCTTACAAGCAGATCACTGAAATTAGTCCATCACTCAAGGCAAATGTGAACACACTTCTTGCTAACCCCAAAAGAAGACCTTCCTCAACATTGCCACCTGTGTCCTTATGAGTGATGGCACTCCCAGCTGAATCTTGGGTCTGTGCATCATGCTGAAAATCTATGGGGAAGAGCCCTCAGTGAAAGTTGAGTTCTTGAAATATTGCCATTTCCTGCCAACCTCACATTGTCTTATCGACAAAAAGCTGGATCCTTCTTCTTTTCAACCATGTAATTATTTCTCACAGCCATGAGACATCTGGGCAATAACGTTGACTGCCTCTGCAAAAGCAGACAGATAGCTGTGAATGTGTATTCTCGATGATGGATACCACAAAGATGTTGCAAAAGATAGAGGATTGAAAACTTCATAGCCCACAAGGGAGGGTCTTTGTTATTTGTCCAAGAGCAACAGGCAGAGCCAGCTCAGAGCTGCACATGCAGTCCAGTCAGGTCTCATAAGTGAATTAGCTGCACCCGAGAGACTGGTGGTGTCAAAGGCTGTTGATGGATCAAGCAACAGTAACATACGTGTTTTCCCTTGCTCAGTGGCTGTACGAGGTTCACCTGCCAGGGTCATTAAAGCTGTCTCCATGCTGTGCTCCAGACTGATACCTGATTACGAAGAGCACTGAATTTTGGCATCTGGTGTTCTAGACAGTCTTTTCCAGTATTTTTGTTTAGATATAAGAGTTAAGATACCTTATTCATGTCTCACAAGCTTGTTGATGTAAAGATACATGGCACAGAGAGATCTAGGAAGCTTTATGCACTCTAGTTTTCAATAATTTCCCAGCTTTAATATATAAGCCTATTATTTCTAACTTTAAATCTTCTGTTAGAATTTTAAGTTTAAAATTAAAGTCTTCTTTCTCCTAAGAGATTTTATTTCTTTATGAATTGTTGGGTTAAAATACAATCTTCCAGATGGGTTTTTCCTTATTTTTATTGCCCTTACTTAAAAACAGGGTTCATGATCCTGTAGAAGAAACAAAGGGAGAGAAAAAAAGAAAAAACTACATATCTAGTAGTCTCACATAGGCTATACTTTCCTGTAATATAGAAAAGAAGGGAAAACAGGACAGCAGCTATGTTATGCATAATGGATATTGCTAATCAAGACAAATAATGATGCATTTTTTGCTGCAGTGGTGACACAGTACCATGAGAATTACCAAAAACTCTTCTACTAAATTTCAACATATCTCATGTATTAATTATCCACACAACTCATATTGCAACTACACATTGAGAATGTTCTAGTAAATTTACGAACTTAAGATAACTCATTCTACTTATAGACTACGGGAGAAACTCGTAAGATCATGAACACCCTTAGGTTGGTTATCATATATCAATGTCTTAAATTCACATTTTAAATCAACAGAAGTTTCTACAAAATCTCTAATTAAATGCAAAGAAATGCTGAAGAACTGTAATTTATTTAATCCATGCTAAAATACAATACACAGGTGGTAACCAAAGTATCGATATTCTACTTACAAATATTTACAGGCAACCACAAGAGCACAAGCGGAATTGTATACCTGTGCTCAATTAGCAGAGGATAGGGTCTACACCCTATTTCTATTCACATTAATATAGCAAATTAAACCAGAGATGTCTTGCTAGCAAATAGCTCCTGCTTGGGCAGGATATTAACTGAAGGAAAAATTATATGAAGGCTTAGGGTTAGGTTTTGATTGAAGATTTTTGACTACTGAATCTATTTAGTAATTAGATGAGGACTAAAGGGAACATTTTATCTCAGAATGAATACGAGTTATTTGTTGGGTCAAGGAGCCGAAGTCCCAGGTGTCATGTTTTCATCTACTTACGGCAAATGAAGGAAACTTGGCTTCTCAACAGTGGTCAGTAATCAAATGTGAAAATTCAGTCAATTTAGTGTTTTCTCAATTACAAAGCTTTTTAATATATTGTTTTAAAATAATTGAAAATAAGCATCAGTGGGAATAAAATTCTCATATAAAAAATGTTTCTGCAGCAGGAATGTCTAAACAAAATACAGCAAATAAGTCCATGCTTAAGAGATTCACTCTGTCTATTGTAAGTGTTAATGTAAATTACCCCAGAGTCCAGAGCCACATCATTTTCTCTACTGCATTTTTGTTTTCATTCTAAGGGCAACTTGACATAGGAAGGATGAAAAGAACCACCAGGAGGGGCCAAGTTTGCACAGGATGAGGATTTTTCACATTAATTTTTCTCTCCGAGTAGATATCCTTACAAATATTTTTATAATTTTCTCTCTAAAGAGGTCATTTCTTAAGGTTTAATTCTGCTAGATCATTTATAAATTTATACTTTTGAAAATTTAGACATGGGAACTTTGCTCAACCTTTCTTCAGTCAGTGTTACTGTGTTCATTATTGCAATGGAACAATCAAAAGAATGGCAGGAAATGAAACCACAGACTGTATCTAAAACTGGCATAGATACAAAAGAGAACCCAGGTTTACATCTTCAGAATATGTGCGTGACACCAGAATCTACAGAAAGGGAGATGCTCTGTTCAGCTGAGAGATATCAATCTTTTCTTAAATCACCACAGTTCTCCATTAAATTTGTTTTCCAGGGCTTGTATGCTTTGATACTTCCTTTTTTTCTTCTGAATATCATTTTAAGGGAATACAGAAGCCATGAAAATTTAATTAATTAATTTGTTTTCAGAATTCAAAATGCATTAATTTGCTTCTGTCTTATCATAGAGCCCAATTCTGAGGCTGGATTTTGGGACTCTTTATAAATAAATAATGTAATGCATTTTCTTCCAGCTCTAGTTCCTTGAGGTCAATCTCTTCAGTGAAATATTGAAGAATCTGTTCCTTTACACTGATCCCTTAATTTTCTGTTGATAAGAGAGGAGATATAAAGTGATATGATTCACATATTTGCTTCTAAAGCATCAATTCTACTCTTAAGGTATGCAAGCATCACCGCCATGGTAAAGCACAGCTTTGCCTAGGATTCTTGAACAACTTTTGGACATGAGAGGCATCCAAGATCCTTTGCAGGCAAGCCTCATGGGGAAAAGTTTAAGGATATTAAGAAGAGGTTATTTGTAATATTTCCATCTGAAATCTGGAAAACATCAAATGGTGTTATGCAAACTAAGCCAAAATTCCTGAGACAATCATGAAACTAGGTTCAGATCCATCATCTGATTTTTGACTCAAGAACCCATAATTTGAACTGAAAATTTCCAGAGCTTCACCGTGCTGAAAAATCAGGTAACAGCAGACTCCATTTGGCCATTTAAAATAGATGCAAGTCAAGAAGAGGATGAGCTTTTTGAGCTCTGATCCCTAGGAAGAAAAAAATTCCAACAATGACATTTGTATATGAAAGCAATCTTAGGACAAAAGAAAAAAAAAAGAAACAGCAAAATCAAACACAACATGACTTCTGTCTGTATAGAAACAAATATTTTAAATACTTTTGAAACCTGTTTATTAAGAAAGTAAGATACATCTCCATGATGCACACACACACCAAAATAGATTTTTCAAACTATTTTATACTCTTCTCTGTTTTGGATAGGGATGGACGTAACTAACAAAAACCTTCAACAAACATTCAGCTAAATCAATCAGTTAAAATTGTGAAACAAGCCATAAAAGAAGTAGACTGAACTGCTAATATCAGGCAATTGGGACAAAAAGTAGCATACTAGATTGATCAATTTAATGACTAAAACTCAGCTCTAAAATAAGCTGCAGGACAAATAGGGGTAAAATTCCTTCCTGACTACACAGTTGTTTCTTTATGATCAATTCCTTCATCTGCACTACATAGTGTTGCACAAACTGGTTGAGATTAAAATCTTGAGGCTCTGTTTTTTGGATTTGTCTCAACTGGCAGCTTTGTCAAGTTCATTAATCAGATCTGATTTATAAGTCTCAAAATGTCATAAAGAGGGCTCACATTAAAAGAAAAAAAAAATGTATGTCATGAAAACATCTTTCTGGGGATGACTCAGCTGTAGGTTGTGCCACAGCTCTGTTGCAGTTTGTGCTGCTGTTTGAGTCATTGATTTTAACCAGACTTCTTTGAACCTGTTTTTTTCCTGGAAATCCTACAGATGTTTATTTTTTTTCTTTCTTCCCAGGCTCAGAAGACCGAGAAAACACAAATGAACAGATTATTTCGTACATTACTGTGACCCCGCCATACCTTCAACATACTCAATTACTAAACACAAGAATTAAACCTGGACATAGACATGGTTGTTTTAAAACTACAAGAAACAGCGACAAAAAGAAACAGAATCGGGAATCTGGACAGATAATTTTTGTTTTCATTAAGCACAAATCAGTCACCAAATGATGTTCTTTGGGACAAAAAGACTTTTTCTTATTATATTTCAGCTGAAAAAGGTGCCATTTGAAGGGGAAACAACAAATGTGAGGGGGAAAAGTCAGTGTGGAGATACCATACATGCTGAAGGCTTTTCCAGAATCCTTGGTTGGATTTTCTAAGCCTTTGAAGGCTTTTCCACAGTCCTTGGTTACATACATTAAACTCTGCTGTCAGACTAGAGAAGGTAGGCATGTTATGTTGTCGGTTCAGCTGGAACTTCAGGACATTAAGAAGCTGAGCTGTAAACTGTAGAGCCTGACCTGAACAAGTGAAATATTCTAGAACTAGAACATTATTTAAAGGCCCTTTTCTGAAGGTAACAAATAACCCTCTGGCTTAAGTCCCAAATACAACTCATTTCTCCAATTAATGTTTTCCTGTAAAATTAGTTGCCCTTAATTAGCAATTCAAGTAATAAAATTTTTCTTCCAAAATTTAAAACATGCTGATATATACTCCTATGCTGATGGGAAAACAAAAAAAGTATTTTATATATATTATATCTATATATATATATATATATAAGTCTGACATTGTCTGCTCTCCTTCTGTCTTGATCCACTTTGCAGACAGTTTTTACTCCCAGAAAGCCATTACAACCTTGCCTCCAGGACAATGCAAAGGCAGTGTGCTGGAAAGAATCACGGAGTGTCCATCTTTAGCTTCAGTGCACTGGTATCTAGGAAGTCACAGAATCACAGAATCACAGAAAATTATGAGTTGGAAGGGACCCACAAGGATCATCTAGTCCAACTCACCATCTAATACCCGTACAGCGACCTTGAGAAAGAATGGAGATAAGAAACAATAGCTCAACAACTCCCACAAAGTCTTATTTGCAAATCAAAATACTTTGTTCTTTAGCCAAAACTGTATAGAAATTCTGGTAATCTCTAAAGAAAATGTATTTTTTAAAACCTTCCTTAATGAAATATTAAATAAAATAATAATAATCTTTCACTAAACTGACAATGTCTGATGAAAATAATTTAACTATGTCATTACCAGCATGCTTTATGTTTCCATTTTAAGTAGTCCCAACTTTAGTTACAATAAAAAAGGTTATTTCAAGCATAGCTATTTGTAGAAAAATTAATAGAGGTTTAACTAAGATTCATATACTTCTTAAGAGAAATCCAGAAATCACAAAGGATATTTCTGAGTTACCTTATATGAAAAAGTCAAGACATGATTTTCTATTGTCTCATTTTTCAGAACAAATTAAATTCCATAAAACATAAAATCCACCTTTTACCTGTCTATTATATAGTGTCATGAAAGGTAAGAAATAAATACTATATTCCTGTCAACTTGAATATGCAGTTTATGCCTTTCTTCCTCTGTTTTAGGAATAATTGAGAAGGAAAAAATTACCAAAACTTGACTAACGTGCTCTATACTGAAAAGGTTAAAAGGCATATTTTGGTATTTTCTGGGTGAACATACCCTAGACTTTTACTATGTAATTCCAAAGCATATTTTGTTCTTCATACTTCAGGCTGTATCTCATCAAAGTTCTGCTTATTTCAAAATGCCAATACAACCTTTCTGTAAGTATTTTCTAAATAGATGCAAAATGTGAAGGCTTTTAGTTCTAATTACAAGTGCTTTCGATCTATTTCAATTTTGATTGTGTTTCTCTTAAGAGAGTCATGTGAAACATATTTTTTTTCAGCCAAACAATGGAAAGAACACACATGTATTACTGCATTAATACAGCAAATTTTGTATACTTCTGTCGTGGTTTGACCCTGGCTGGATGCCAGAGATCCACCCCAACTTTTCCTGAAGGAGAGAAACTGGAGAATAAACCTGGTTACAGGCAAAAACAAGGCAAAACTATAAGTAAAGAACATAAAGGGTTTATTTTCTAACTAACAAGATCAGAACTGCAAGGGAAGCATCATTTAGAAGGCAACCTTTCTCCCCCCACCCCTCCTTCTCTTACAATAGATGTCATATTCCCTTTTCCACCAGGAGAAAAAGGGGGAACATAGGGTAGGGGTAAACCAGGCAAGTTGGTATTTCTGACCAGATCCAGGGTAGGAACCATCTCTCTGCCCTTCCATAAAGTTCTCTCTCTCTCTCACGAGAGGGAAAGGTCTTTCATGACCCCTCCCAAGTGAGATCTCGACCTGAGGACGACAGTTCTTCTGAAAAATTCTCTNTCATCCAACCTTTTCTTAAACACCTCTAGGGACGGCGACTCCACCGCCTCCTTGGGCAGCCCATTCCACTGAGAGATCACCTCTCTGTGAAAAAGTTCCGCCTAAGGCCATGGCAGCATGGAGAGCTCAAGCAAGAACTGAGCTGTTAACCCCCTCGCTACCAGAGCAGCAGAAAACCCCCTAAACCATAACAACTTCCTTAATATATTATGTTCATGTTATTTTTAAAGTCAATATCATCAGTACTAACACTAATAATTTATTTTTTTTTTTAAGTGTACCTCTTCTCCAGAGGATGAATGTGTAGACTGAGCTTTGAAAAACATGGAGAGTTATCATCATTACAACTGCCTGGAAATACTTCGGATAGAATAATTTTTCAAAGGAAAGTTCAAAAGCATCCCAAGTAAGATGTTTTGGAAACTTACATGAGGCTATGCCAAAATTTTGTTTCAAAGTAAAATGAAGACAAAAGTTCCAGCAATGAAGAAAAATGTACTGCTTGGATCTCATCCGAATTAATCAGTTTAGGGATTTTTTTTAAGGTGTTACAAGCTTGTGTTTTTCAATACAAAAGTTGCAATAGGAAAAACAGTAGTGAAAGGATGGGATTTTCCCAAAGTGACATACATTTATTGATCAACAATATTTTGATATACGTGGAAGATGGAATCTGAATTTTTTCCCTGCAGAGAAATTTAGAGCTTGTATCTCTTAGTTTTCTTTCCTTCTCCTGCATTGTGTCAGGTAAGCAGCAGAGCAGCAGAAGTAAGGTTAAATATGTGACACAGAAAGTCTTTTTGCATAAAGTGACCTACCTTTATCGGCAAGATTCAGCACCCAAATCTTCTATAAAACAAGCTGAAGTGTAACAATGTCCAATAAACAGCCAAACAGGTACATGTGTTTAGCCTGCAAAAAACTCAGTAGATGTTATTTCCCAGGGATCCATTTGCAGACCATGACACATTGAGGAAAAGCTCCTGCACAGGTAAAATATCTCCACAAGACACATAGGCTTTTTCAGCCAGTGGTATTGCCAATAGCACAGTCTTTCAAATGAATGTTGTATAGTTGCAAATTGGAAAAACATTTATATATTTCAGTGAAGGAGCATTCTGGATACAAATTCTAAAGCTTCATTTCCTCCAGTGTGTATAAAGAAACTTGCATGTCTACACACAAATCACTAAGAAAAAAAACAAGATTATGAATAACTCCTGCACAGATTTTTGGCGAGCATCAGTACTTTTGTCTAAGGATATTTTCTGTCTAATGCTGGCTGCTTGCTGGTTCACAACACTTGACAAATTCATGGTTCCTAAAAGCAACCATAAATGTTTTGAGAATTGCTTCATTTAGCAGGGAGTTCTCCGGATCTGATGGCAATTTTCAGTGTGGTTCTGTCTTCCCTCTTTACTTTATCTCTGGTTTTGTACACTTTAACTCCAAAAACTTTCTTTGTCTCCCCGCCTCCCCTGGATCACAGGCAAAATTTACTATTTGTAAATTGGAATTCACCTAGGCATGAGAATTTCTCCTGCAGGGTGCTCTGGTTTTGGATGGCTAGGGCATACAGGAACAGCTTTTCTAAATCCAGTGTTTAGGGAATAAAAAAAGACAGTAGAGCAACTAGGGATTTTTCGTAAATGCACAACACTTGTAGATTCTGATCAAAGTAGTAAAAATGTATTTCCAAAGTAGCTATTATACAATCTCTCTCCAAAACGACAGTAAAAAATGTTTTAGATATAAGCATTCAAGGGACAAGAAATTAAATACATTGTAAAAAGAGGGAGGAAGCTACTGAAAGAAGGAATTGAGGTAAGTAACCTAGCAGAAATCATATCCTGAGAATCCAGTTGAAACAGAAATCTAAATTGACACACCTCCTCACAGGTTCACTGGTCCACAAGATATTCCGAGTTGGGAGGGACCCACAAGAATCATCAAGTCCAACTCCCAAGTGAACGCCCACACAGGGATTGCACCCACAACCCCAGAGCTATGGGCACCACGCTCTGTCCATCTGAGCCTCCCATTGTCTAGACCATGTCACTGAGTTCCACATCCAGTCTTTTCTTAGAGCATGGTGCCCATGGCTCCAGGGCTGGGGGTGCAATCCCTGTGTGGGAGCTGTTTGGGAGTTGGACTAGATGATCCTTGTGGGTCCGTTCCAACTCAGAATGACCTGTGAACCTCCAGGGATGGTGACTCCACCACCCCCCTGGGCAGACCATTCCACTGAGAGTTCACTCTCTCTGTGAAAAAACTCTTCCTAACATCCAGTCTAAACCTCTCCTGGTTAGTTCCAAAGTGAAGAACCCAGCACTTGGACTTGTTAAATCTCATACCATTAGAATCTGCCCATTTCTCTAGCCTATCAAGGTCCCTCTGAAGGGCCCTTCTACCCTCTGGCAGTTCAACATTTCCCCCGAGCTTGGTATCATCTGCGAAATTGCTAATGGTGGACTCAATTCCCCCATCCACATCATCAATAAAGATATTAAACTGTGCTGGGCCAAGCACAGATCCCTGTGGGACTTCACTAGTGACCGGCCACCAGCTGGATGTGGTGTCCTCCAATCACTTGCCTTAAGAAAGGCAAGATATCAACACTTTGTTTTGAATGTTTTTCTGGATAAATTCTCTTAGAAATTTAATGCTATACTGTAAAGAAAAGATCATCTGTTCATGGTAGGTGTCAGTACTCAGGGCTTCCGGTTCAGTCCCCAAAGTACAATATACCATGTCTTTATAGTCTAGGTTTCCATCACACAGAAATGGTACATTTTAAACCAGAGATGGAAATGAAATGTTTTGCACTGAAAAACTATCCTTAGAACTATTGTAATGTAACCTTGATTAGCTATGTCTGCAATATTACTGAAGGCAGAAATCTTAACTTATACTAATTAAAAAAATTATACCTGATTTTATGAAGTACCTAGACAGATAACTAAATAATAATTCCATGCTTCTTGCAAGATTAGCAAAGCAACATACAATTGAAAATGAAAAAATAAAATCAGAAAGCTCAGGTATGTTTGATATTTGCTTAAGAATAGCTCCAGTTTAGCTTAGATTGTATGCTTGGAGTCCTCGTTCCAAGAATCGTACAATAATTACATATACAATATTTATTTTGTATGCAACTAGAGAATAAAGCAAACAAGCTATTTTCTCTAGTGTCTTTAGCTGGTAGTCACGGTAATACCCAAAACATATCTTAATTTTTTAGGTTCCCTGAATTTTTGAGTTCAAAAACTATATCAGAGGACACTAATTCCTAAGTAGCACAAGCAGAGCTAATTCAGCAACACAGGCAATGCATTTGCCAGGAAACACCATGGGAGTCCTTGAAGATGCTCCTAGGATCTCTTATTCATTCCTAGGACAGCCTTGGCTAGTATTTCCCTCCTATGAAAACAAAGACACATTAAGGAGAAAGGGAAACCTCTTGGATTTCCCCTTTTTACATGTTATAGCCTATCTTCTCACAAAACAAGAAAATAGCCTTGAAGAAAAATTGCTTTATTTACATCAAGGGGACAAGTAGGTTCCTGAAATTTGGCATTGTCTGGGCATTGAATGCCAAAAAGTTTGATAAGAAAAAGGATCTGAAGGCCTTGCAATTCACACAATTCATGCTACTTATAAATGCAGGGTTTGGAGAAGTTGTTTGGAGGTGGTGTTGGCCTTTTATTCTATTAGTGCACATAACCTCCCAATCATGTAAGTGAATATATGGTTATCAGCTCATTTTAACAATTAGGTTGGGCATATTTTTCAACCTTGTTTCAAATCTTATCAAGAAAAATCTAGTTTTCCAGACAGAATCATGATTAAACAGCAACTAACACCTAGTAGGTTTGTGTCAACATATTTTTATGTAAACCTGTTATTGTGCCGCTCTCCATTTGGAGCAGTGGCAAGTATGAACATATTTTATGTTTCCATCCTGTCAAAGTAGGTGGATTCCCACATAGCCTGAGCAGATCATGGCACGACAATGCAAGTGAAAGTCCTCTGCTCCTGATCTTGGCCTCAAAAGGCAAAATCAGGCTTGTCAAATGCTGTCTCCTTTGTTCCTCTAGAGTATATATATCTCTTGCTTCTTTTCCAACACCCCGTAGCCAAACCCTGCCTGGTTTGCTGTGTCCTTCATATCTGTTTAATTTCTCAAGGCCTCTACCTGCTTTCTCATTTCTAAGCTGTCCTTGTTACTTACCATTAGGTAATCTCCAAAGGTCCCTGCAAGATCATGGGAGGTCTAGATAAGATCTACATGGCCTGTCTTCTTGTATCTAGACTACGTCACTTTGTGTGAAACATGACCGTGGTGCCTTGTCATGACACAGAACTACTGGGTACTTATCCCTACGTGGTCCTAGTCAGTTTGGTGTAAAAGGCAGCAGGTACCTCTGCAGATGACCTCTCATGTAGTGTGCTCAAGGATTGACCAGGACATCTGCTTTACCAGTCTGTGAAAACTCTTTGTTACCTACAAGTAAGTTAAAATGGCAAAGAAGCTTTGAGAATCCCAGCACCACAAGTATTGGTTAATGCAGGAAAGCAAAACACAGTTCTTGGAAACAGATGGTTTAATATATCATAATAAATCTCTTACCAGTCTTTGAAATATAGTACTTCAGATAAAAATAAGTTTAAGTTAAAATCTGTGGACAAAATGTTGTCCTCAGAAGGAAAAGGAAATGTTCTTAACTTTACTGAGGGTAAAACATTTAATTAAAGGTTTTTAAGGAGCTGATCAAAAGTTCCTCCTCAACTTATGTCATAATTATGAAAATCAACTTAAAAGACTATATAATGACTCAACACTAATAACCCTTCAGCTAAAAAAAATGCCATTCAGCATTTGCCCTACTTACTCAGGACACCTGGAAGAGCAGCTCATGATCCACCTGCTTCAGAGAGGTTAGAAACTGCAGGACAGTTATCAGAGCAAAGAAAGGTTGTCATTTGAGCTACAAAGTGCTCACATTACATACAGCTGACACATCAGAATATCCACTTTGAGCAACTGGATTTGCATAAATGAAAGAGGTATAGACCATGGCTGTCACAAAGTTGTCATATCAATTGGGTTGTGCTTCCTTCCTTGTTAGGTTTTTATGGGGTCTAATGTGAGGAAGAAGGAAGAACTGTGGGAAGAAAGAAGGGTTAGGTGGTTTGGACAATATAGTGCAACCGCAGTTTCCAGTTTTGCTAAGTTAAAGATTGTATTTTTAGAATTAAGAACTTAAAGGGGATTGGGTACAGGCTGGTAATTTCTTGATCTAAGGAACATTAACATTCATTTCTAATTCATATAAGTTGGCATGCATCTTCAATTGCATCTGCAATGTTTATTCCATCATTTGCTTCATTTCACATGAGTTCTTTCAGTTAAACAATATTCTTGTGCACCGAGGGTGATGGGTCCTCAGCTCTCTCTAGTGGCATCAGCAGCATCTTATGTCTCCCTTGGTGAAGTTAACAGTGGGCAAAGAATTTGTACTGCATAATTTATCATACTCATGAATGCAGTCCATAAACAAACTGCAGTTTTTACAAGTTAGTTTTCTATTTGAAGCTGTCCAATAAATGTTTTGTACAAACCAATTTCAATCTCTAAATTGCCCATAAACTGCTCACTCTGAGTACTACTCCCAGTACTTGTTACTTGTAATTCAGCAGTCAGCCCTTCAGACTGGTCAAGCTGATCATATGGCTTGCTTTTCTTCCATGAGCATTGAAGTAATCCTACAAAACCCCAAGCAAAGGAAAAATTGGGAAGCTGACTAGGTAATAAAACAGGACTCATGGCCTTAAGCTACGCCAGGGGAGGTTTAGACTGAATGTTAGGAAGAGGTTTTTCATGGAGAGATTGGTAGCTCATTGGAATGGTCTGCCCAGGGAGGTGGTGGAGTCACCACCCCTGGAGGTGTTTAAGAGAATCACAGAATCACAGAATCACAGAATATTATGAGTTGGAAGGGACCCGCAAGGATCATCTAGTCCAACTCACCATCTAACACCCGTAAAGAGACCGAGAGCACATCGCAGAGCATAACACCAACCTAGATCCCTCACAGTCTAGCAGGCCACTCCGAGCCAGAGGGGGCCCAACGTCATCCAGCCCTACACCTCCCAGCTAGACCATGTCACTAAGCTCCTCGTCCAGTCTTCTCTTAAACACCTCCAGGGATGGTGATTCCACCACCTCCCTGGGCAGCCCATTCCAATATGCAATTACTCTCTCTGTGAAAAACCGCTTCCTAATGTTAAGATTGAACCTCCCCTGGCGTAGCTTGAGGCCGTGCCCTCTCGTTCTNAGGTCCCTCTGGAGGGCCTTCCTACCCTCCGGCTGTTCAACATCTGCCCCCAGCTTAGTATCATCCGCAAACTTGCTGATGATGGATTCAATTCCCTCGTCCATGTCATCGATAAAGATGTTGAACAGTACTAGGCCCAACACTGACCCCTGTGGGACTCCACTGGTGACTGGCCGCCAGTCTGATGTTGCACCATTCACCACCACCCTCTGAGCTCGCCCTTCCAACCAGTTTGTAACCCAGCATAAGATGCTCCTTTCCAGCCCAAGTTTCACAAGTTTCTCCTGAAGACTCGATGAGGAGCTTAGTGACATGGTCTAGCTGTTGGGGTGTTGGGCTGGATGGTCCTGTAGGTCCCTGCCAGCTCGGAGTGGCCTGTGAGCCTGTGAGGGATCTAGGTTTATGTTCACCACTCTGGGGTGTGCATTCAGTCTCTGTACGGGTGTTAGCTGGTGAGTTGGACTAGATGATCCTTGTGGTTCCCTTCCAACTCGTTGTATTCTGTCATTCTGTGTGACACAAGCCTAAGGGGACTGGTAAAGATATGAATGTCAGTGAGGATATACCACTAAATGGTAGAAAACAGTGTTAACTCGGATGTTAGCAGTACAGGACAATGAACAGCAGTTCCCAGAGAGGAAAGGCAAGTAAGTTTATTTTTCCTATTCTTTATTTAGGAGGATGGTCAGATCAAGATTAAATTCATGTTTGATATGACAAAAAATACCTCCTTTCCTATGACAAGTAAAATAATTTCATTTCATCAACATTTTAAAAGTTCATTTTTCATTTCTTGACGTATAACAGGACTAGGCCCTTCACAGATTATTTATTTCAACCATCAGTTCACAATTGTTCACTTTCCTACAATCGGGTAAGAAAGTAGTGAGGTTTGTGGAAAACCATGAACATGGACTTTTCAACATTTCTCAAGGAAAAAAATGAGTTAATCTAAAAACATTCTTTGACCTATTGATACTATGCTGATACTGCCCCTACCTCAAGCTCCATGTTCTAGAAGATACAGAAATACCAAATATGTGATATCTCCTTCCTCTCCCCAAACAGTTGCCCTAGAGCTGAGAGAGAAAATAAAAATGTTATTTCTTCATACTACATGTACGTTTAATCACAGTGCTTTTTCCTTCAATTTGTCTCGAGGCAAAACAAAAGTTTAGAGAGGACTAAACAGGTCACAATACATCTTAGAGGTATGCAGACGGGCTAGAAAAGGACATAAAGGTATAATTGGCAAAGCAGAATAAGCAAAGGGGGACTCAGCAGAAGGACTAGCAGAAATGTAGGTCAGAACTAAGGTCTTCATGTCTATGAGGGCAAGCAAAGACAGTCTGAAGCTACAGCTGTCACACAGAGTAAGTGTTTTTCAAGGTGTGATTGTGCACGTGACCATTGGTGCTGAAGAAACTCCAAAGAAATTACTGTTCAATAAGAACTGTAACTTCTGTAGTGGGTATCAGAGGAATTAAGTTCTAAACCACTCTGGCATGTCTAGTTCTGCACAGAAAATTATATTAAACAAGATCCATAAGTACTTCTCTTCCAGGCCTGTAATCATTATTAGAGGAAAAGAGAAACTTGAGGTAAGAGAAAGGAAGTCCTAAAGATCAGGCATTTGCTTCATTTCAGATAGGCAGGGTTTTACACGATTGTGTGTGCTTACATCCTGCCAAGGTTTCAGCAGCTTGTCACAATGTTTGCTGCTTCAAACACAGCAGTGGCCCAGAGCTCCCCAGGGTAGAAAACACCCTTGTTCAAAATGCAGACCTCTAATCCAGAATCTGCTCCAGACTCAGTTCTTTTAACATGTGGTATTTTGGCAACCTTGCTCAGACAGTTATCTGTGAATGTTAGAGGAAATAACATGTTGAGGAACAAAAATAACCCATGAAAATATTCTTTCTCTGATGGGTTAAGATTTGAGAGATATTCATGATAGATTTCCAATCCCCAATGATGAAGAGAAAAATTTTGCTCCAGCAGAAAACTATCACGAAAAAGCTTGGTAGTCTGAAAAGCAAAAGTTGACAATAAAAGGAATTCTGAAGTAAAAATAGCACCAATCTTTGTTCTTCCATCAGTTAGTGGCAATATTCATCACATCCCATAATACAGGTGAACTTTAATTTTACTGACTGGAAAAATGGCATTCTTCAAACGAATTTTGTTTCTGAATAGGTAGCAAAATATTGTCATCATGTGTGGACACATACTATAACTTTTCTGGTCCTTATTTTTCACAGATAATTTCAGCCTCTAACAACTAGATAAATGTGATCGTGTGCAAAATACTGTTACATGAAAACCGGAGTATCTTAGATTACACCAACACAAGAAAGGAAAATATCATGCTAGCAACAATAACAAAACTGTTTGTCCAATATTACTGAATGCACACATTTTCAACTCCTGTGGATGGTAGCTATTGTTCAGAGACTTCTAGAATAATAATACATTGTGCATGTAACTCTGTTAAGAGACATAAAATAGGGATGAGACAGATGATCTTTTCAACTTTCAGTCACTGGATTCTTCTCAGCACTTGGTTTCCATAGTCTATCCATTTCATCTGGTCACTTGGGATGTCAGCAAGCAGTGATGATACAAGTACACAGTCAGGTGCAGCTATTTACCAAGCACCATGCTACACCTATTGCTTGAATAAATCTGAACAGCATCTTAAAGCAAAGGAGACACTGCTGCAGTAACATTGACAGAAGACCTAGCTATTAAGCTGTCTACAGAGTCTAGTATCAGTGAAATGTTTGACAGCCGCAGGGACAAATATGTATTAGCAACATTGCTTAATCCATGTTTCAAGGGCAGAATAGAAACCATGCCTTCACCCTATGCAGGAACAGATTGCTAGAAGGATACTGTCATAAATAACAGTGCTGGAGGCCATACCATTATGCACCTCCTCTTCTCCCTCATCCTTCCACTTAGCTCCCCTAGGCCAAGTATATCTCATATAGCAGAAGATGCACAAGCTCCTGGAACACCACAGAGTGCAAAAGAAGTAATCACAGCCTACCTATAGTTCCTTGGTCTTCCTTTATCAGCTCAGAGTGGGGCATAACTCCCAAGAAAAACTCAATTTGTCCGTATCATGGGAAGAATCTGTCCATTATGAAAGGTCTATGGATGTCATGGGAGACCTTTTCATATGCTGGGAAGTGAGAAGTTGACTTTCGAAAAGATACGCTCTAGTTCAGACAGGAATTAATTCAGCAAAGCCTATGGTCTGTGTTAAGCAGGAGGTCAGATTTGATGATCATAGCGGTCCCTTCTGGCTTTATAACCTATAAAGACTAACTACTTCGAGGGGGGGAGAAGACAAAGAAAGAAGCCAATACCAGTATTTTTAAACCTCAAAATTCCCCACCATACAGTATGTGCTCAGATTCCTTTTTCAGATATGTGTTTGGCACTGAGATATATCGAAGAAGTGGGTTTAATAAACCACAGCATTGAGAACCTCTTTCTTAAGGGAGTAATTTGAAAAGCTTAGCAAGTTATACAAGCAACATGTAGGTGACTCTAAATTAGCCTCATGGAGGGGACTGCAGAGGAATCTATCAATCAAAATTCTTACAGTAAGGTGAGGAGGCATATTACCAAATGTTTGCTTATATTCCTATTCCCTTTTTCCTTACTTCCCAAATATTATATAAAAGATTTTCTCTACTCTCCACTTGAATAATTTGGCAGAAGACAAAAACTGTGCGAACCTCAGTTCTGTGAGAGCTTTTCCTGAAGCTTTGATTCGCCTGGGTTCATAAATCTCTGGGTTTTCCTTTAAGGTTTAAGGACATGTGAGCTGAAAAACTGCAAACTGATCTCACATTAATAGCATAGAAAATTACAAAATTACAAAGCCATAAATGGATTTACATTTGCAACATAGGAACAATGGACTGACTTTCCCTGTAGTAACAAAAATCTATTGCCAGGCACATTTACTATATACCCAGAGCACGTGTGCTCACAGATACACATGCAGCCGATTTACTTGCTGGAAATTTGTGAGTTAATCCCAAGAGTGAAAGCTCATAGAAGTAAACAATTTGGAGAGTATTCTTTCTCAAAGCATCCTTCATTTCAGGCTTCTAGATTATTTCATTTTTATTTTCTCTTGTAGTACTGAATGCTAAATCAAACCCTCACCATGTAAAACAAGAAATCAGTCAAACTACTGAGTCTGTAATGCTTATGTTTATACTAGAATATTTAAACAGAAAATACAAATCTCAGATTTAAATGCACACATTCAGGTAAATTCAGCACGTACAGTAAAATTTAGTAACCTCTATTTTCTCTGCACCCATTTCATAACACAGGAAGCTCTTTTCCAGAATAACCTAAAAGGTTCTATTTCACTCCGATAAAAACAATTCTTCAGGGGCCAGAGAGGATAATGTATTTACTTCACCTTTTCCATTCCAATATTACCTGTGATACAAAAAGGGAGGGGTCTATCTTACTTCTGACAAATTTTTTGGCTTGTGAGAAATCACCCATCCCAATTTCCATCATTATCCCTAGCCAGGCACACCTTGCAGAAATGAGTATATGTCTCTGCTCTTTTTATCATTATCATTACAGTTTTTATCTGGGTGATAAACAGAGAAACTAGGCTTATGCTTCATTGTCTTAAGTGTTAAGCTTTCTCCTGATGTTGGGGCCCCACAGGTCTTCTCAATATGCCTCGAATGGGTTACATTCAGGTTAGATGGAATCTAAGAAACCACTAAATGGCAACAATTAGATTTACAAAATTGAGCAAAGATGCATAACCAGAAACAAACCATTTTCTAAAAGATTTAGGAGCATAAGAACACAGACAATTTCAAAATCCCACTCTTAAGGAATTCTATCCCCGTGAGGTACATGCAAGTTAGACATATATAACGAGACTCATGATAATGCCACACATTTTTCAGGTTCCAAAGCCATGCAAAAAGTTCAGCAAAAGGGCTCCTTCACCTTCCAGCATTCTATAAGCAAAACCGCAACTGTAGAGATAGGTAGATCCTCCTCTCCTGAGCAAGAGTGACAAAACAGCTAATCTTTCCCTTTAGACATTGAAGCTTCAAGATGTGTAGCCTTGAAGGTCACTTGAAGGTGATCCATTACCTCCACGAATCACTGTGCCGCACTTTCATAAGGATCACACTACATCTGTCACATGAGTGTGTAAGAACCTATGATACCTGGTGCTATGTGTAGGGGGGAAAGACATTGTAGGTAGAGACAGAGACAGGGCTGCCTGACCAGAACGCATCAAATCCCCTTACCCCACATCTCCGTAGGGGTGAAGAGGAAAAGTAAACACTTATTGCCTGAAAATACAGCCCCATTTCCCACTTCCCAGCTGTATGCATGTACTCAGCACTCTAATTTCAAATGTACGTGCTCACAAACTCACAACTACTAAGTCTCCTCTAAGCAGGTCAGGGCTCTGCCACTCTCAAGACAAGTTAGTAAAGAGCTACTTTGAGCCTTCTACTGCAGTCAAATATCTTTATGAACTGGTGATTTTATGAATGTTCATTGGGAAAAACTTAGATACTTTAGCATAAGAAATGTGTGTGTAGAAACTCATGTGACTGGCAAACTTTCTTCCTTCCAGGTTTTGGCAACAAATCTGCTGCTATTCTGGGGAGGTCAGTGAAGATCTGTCAGATAGCCATGGGGACTGAAAGATTTCTAAGCGTCAAGTTCTACAGCTTTGCCTTCACTAGCAGCACTGAGAATCCTAATGCAAAGGTAATAGAATCACAGAATCACATAATATTCTGAGCTGGAAGGAACCCACAAGGATCATCGAGTCCAACACTTAATTGAATGCCCACACAGGGATTGAACCCACAACCCTGCAAGGTCATGTAATCATCTTTTTTTTTTCCTTTTTTTTTAATATAATGACCTAACTCTCTATCCCACCATCCCATTATCTAGACCATGTCAATGAGTTCCTCGTCCAGTCTTTTCTTAAACACCTCCGGGGGTGACAACTCCACCACTTCCCTGGGCAGACCATTCCAATGTGCAATCACTCTCTCTGTGAAAATCCGCTTCCTAACATTAAGTTTAAACCTCCCCTGGCGTAGCATAAGGCCATGTCCTCTTGTTCTGGTGCTGGCCACCAGAGAGAAGAGATTTACACCCACTCGACTACATCTTCCCTTCAGGTAGTTGTAAACAGCAATGAGGTCACCTCTGAGCCTCCTCTTCTCCAGGCTGAACAACCCCAGCTCCCGCAATCGCTCCCCACAGGCCTTGTCCTCCAGTCCTTTCACCATCCTTGTTGCCCTTCTCTGGACCCTCTCAAGCAGTTCAACATCTTTCTTAAACTTGGAGACCAGAACTGGACACAGTACTCAAGATGTGGTCTGACCAGTGCCATGTATAAGGGAAGAATAACTTCCCTAGTCCTACTGGCCACAATATTCCTGATACAGGCCAGGATGCCATTGGCCCTCTTAGCCACCTGGGTTGACTGTTGGCTCATATTAAGTTTTCTGTCAATCATTACTCCTAAATCCCTCTCCACTTCACCAATCTCCAGCCACTCCTCCCCCAGGCGATATTTGTGCATGGAATTGTTGTGTTCAAAGCGAAGAACCTAGCACTTGGACTTGTTAAATCTCATACCATTAGAATCTGTCCATTTCTCTAGCCTATCAAGGTCCCTCTGAAGGGCCCTTCTACCCTCTGGCAGTTCAACATTTCCCCCGAGCTTGATATCATCTGTGAACTTGCTAATGGTGGACTCAGTTCCCCCGTCCATATAATCAATAAAGATGTTAAACAATGCTGGGCCAAGCAGTGATCCCTGTGGGACTCCACTAGTGACCAGCTGCCAGCTGGATGTGCCATTACTTACCAACACTCTCTGAGCTTGTCCATCCAACTAATTCCTAATCTAACACAGAATGCTCCTATGCAATGCACACTCTGAGAGTTTCTTCTGAAGCTTACCATGGGAAACTGTGTGCACAACATCCACTGCCTTTC
>WEKX01028463.1:4933-24141 GCA_013390025.1 Pitta sordida | reverse complement strand
AGGTTGTTGCAGCCTCTCTTTTTTCTCTTGATGTATTTATAAAAACAGTTCTTGTTATCCTTTACAGAAACGGCTAGTTTGAGTTCCATCTGGGCTTTTGCCTCTCTAGTTTTTCTCCTGCATGACTTAACAACATCCTTAAACACACCCTGACTTACCTCCCCTTTTTTCCAAAGGCTATACATCCTCTTTTCTTCCCCTAGTTCTTTCAGGAGCTCCTTGTCCATCCAGGCTGGTCTTGTACCCCTCCAGTTCATTTTTTTGGCACAATGGGACTGCCTGCCCCTGTGCCTTCATGAGCTCATTCTTAAGGTATGTCCAGTCTTCCTGGACCTCCTTCCCATTAAGGGCTGTTTCCCATGGTTCCTCCTAATTAAACCCTTAAATAGTCTGAAATCTGCCCTACGGAAGTCAAGTGTGGAGGTTTGGTTCGTGCCCTTCGTTGTCACACTATCAATTGTCTCATGGTCACTGCATCCCAGGTTCCCTCTGACCACAACATCGCCAACCAGTCCTTCTCTATTTGTAAACAGTAGATCAAGCACAGCCTCATCCCTGGTAGGCTCACTCACCAACTGTGTCAAAAAAATAATCATCCACTGTCTCTAGGAACCTTCTGGACAGCCTCCTCTCTGCTTTGTTAAGTTCCCAGTAGATATCAGGCAGATTGATGTCTCCTGGAAGAACTAGGGCAGCCGGTCTTGAGGCAATCTCTAGTTGCTTAAAGAGTAATGATCTCTAGTTACTTAAAGAGTAATGATAGTTTTATACCCTAAATTATTTATTCCCACTTGGAATGGATCTAGTAAACACAACATTTAAAAGTGACTTTGTCTTCCTATATGAGAGTTCCCAGTGGTTTTAGACCTGTGAAGCAATAGGGAGAAATATCTGCCAAAAATTTCTTCAATCCAGGAAGCATTAGGAAAAAGTCTCAGGAAAGCCTAATCCCTCTGTATTTGTAATTCAGAAAAGTCTGAGTCTCCAAGCCCCTGGATTCTTATGTGAACTGAAATCACTGATCTTTTTAAAAATTCAGTTCTCCCTCAGAATCATTTGAAACACTCTCTTCTTGCTGCTCATTTGAGCTCAAGTAAAATCAAACAAGCTTTATTTTTCCCACTGCCAGTGAAGGCATGCCTACGGCACAGAGAAGCTCAGGCTAACATGGGTGATAACAAATCTCTTGGCATGGGCTTCAGATTAGGCTGTGGGATCCCACCAGAGTTTTCAGATATCTGCTTGGATCTCTAGTGCCTCCTGAAGCCACCAGTATGCTTTTTCGCCTGTTGCTAAAATTCAGCAAATTCTGCAATTTTCTGGTCAAGTAACTCAATAAATGTGGATCACCAGCAGTAAGCCAGGTTTTATGAAAGGCAAGACGGACCAGGTCTTGGCAACCTATGCTTTACTATCAGTGGCCAACTTTGCTTTCCAAGTGTGGCAAAGTTCTGGCTAAAGTAAATATATATAAATAGCTGCATATATAACTAACTGCAGCAACCGGCATCAGGGAAACAAGTGGAGGAGAAATCAGTGCCCAGCAGCAGGCGGAGAGGGGCTGATAATGAATGACTGATGATGATTACATGTAATTTTTTACTTCCTGCAAAATGATAGATACTGGCCAAGTCAGCTCCACAGCACCAGACTTCTGCTTCCACAAGAGGTGAAGCATCCCGCTTCAGGAGGTGAGCTGCCCTGGGCGTCTACAGGGCATCTTGCATGCAGTAGCTCCTGGGCCACCACCACAGTCAGCATTGTCCCTCGGCAGAAGTAGTCAAGGGAAAAGAATGGCAAGGGGATGGATTCAGAAGGGAAACGGGAGGAGAAGAAACCCACATAACAAAAGCTTTTATGATTAATGAACTGGAGATGAAAGGAGAGTCTACATACACACTTGGAGAGGAGGAAAGGATGCTCACAAGCTTCCTCCATGACAAATGTGGGCAAGAAACAGGGAGGAAAGAACTATTAATCAGTGGTACAAACAGATTTTTTTTCCCTCCAGGAGAAGTCAGTCCATGTAAACTGTTGAAACCACTGTTTCCAGCTTGCCCTTTACACAGGTCTGCTCAGCAGGTCCCACCGCTTTGCAATAAGCCATTGCCCTTTAAGTCCAGATCATCCTTTATCTCCTCACACAAAGTGGAAAAGAGTCCTAAAGACAGCACATGAGTAAAAGTCTTCATGTTTCAGCTGGCATTGTTATTCACAGTGCACCTTACAAGCATGGCTACCTGCCAGTCAAACAAATACTGTTCTACTGAGTCCCCTAAACAGCCATCTGATCCTTTTCTAACTGTTGTTTAGAGTTGTTTAGGGGTGCCCATGGAGTGATGATTAACAGCCCCAGGCGCTGTGCAAGCACTTGGAATATGCATTTCTTAGTAGTAGGGACATTTTTTCTTTCTTATTTTTATTGGTTGTGTTTTATTAGTCACATTGCTCTTCAGCCTCCCTGCAGCATTGGCGGCAATGCCATTAACTAGAGATGAAGGTGCATGTCCTCCCTTCATGGCTGAGGTGAGGTACCACAATAAAAGCAATATTAATAAACAGTACATTGCAGGAAATTAATAAGCAGTGAACTGATGAATTGTTGTCAGCCAATTGTGACTACAGAATAGGTAGCATGCTTAATATCAAGTCATTTCTTGTTTTGGTTGCTAAGAAAGTACTTAGGCATCTCAATAGAATGTAGTAAAACAGACTGGAGAAGGCACACAAATATTAAAGGAAGTCCAAGATTAGTCAGAGCTTGTAATTACCTGACAACTGGAGCACCCTTCTTGATCTGACATATGTAGTGTTACTCCCCTGCATCAGTCATAAGAAACATTGTGGAAATATTGTTGTCATATGATGAAATATCCCTTCCTCTTACCCCAGTATCTCAGAAATTTGCACAGCAGGACAAAGCCTCTCAGTATCCCAGCAGTTAGATACGCCTTTCCATAACCATTTAACAAACGGGCAAGGAGAATCAGAGACTCTTAGAAGGTCTTAAACAATATACTGAGGTGAAAAAAAAAAAGCATCTTCATGCACCTAGCCTCTCACAGAGGAATAAGGATATCTGATTTTTAATTCTTGGCTTTGTTGGGAGCCTCATTTTTTCCCATATATAAAATAAGGATGTTACTACATCTCATCATAGGTACATAGGCCCTACATGATGACAATTAACAGGCCATCCACCTAAAAGGCACTTCCATGTCACTGCTATCACAGTTTAATACTAAGCCATGAACATCACTTTCTATAGAAGTGGAATCTCAGGTAACAAATTCTTCAGGGGTGAGGACATGCTTTCCTTGCACACAAGTGAAGAACAGAGCACAGAAGGGGGTTCATTTTGTCTCGTATTTTTCAGTGCCGCTGCAAGCCAGCCAACAAAGAGTATGAGCACGCAAACAGAATTCTCCATGTACGATGGCTGAGGCACACAGGCAGGGAAGACTTTATACACCACCTGCAGCTTTGCAAGGACAAATAAGAGATGGTACCACGGCTAATCCCTCTTCCTCCCTCCTCTCAGTTTCTGGAAGTTTCTGTAATGCTTTTTGGCTTTCTCCTTTTATTAACTTGTTTAAAGGCATAACGGAAGAAATTATGTGAAGGAAAGAACTGAAGATTATCATATTTCCAAACATGCTATTAAAAAAGATAAAAATTCTGATCCCAGGAACTTCACTGACTAAATTGTTAAAGGTGGGGGAGAGGAGGGGGAACCCTTTACAACATCCCGTCCAGATGGTAGTTCCAGTGCTCTGTGGTCAGTCTGTTTATTAATGAACATCTGTTTTCCTTACAAAACAGGGTGGACCTACTACTATAAATTCTCCTTTCATATATTTCTTGGAAAATGACATTAGGAGTTATTCACTGTCAGAGAGATAAGCCAAATTTGTTTTTAATTTTGGAAACTGCATATTAATTATAGCATTTCTGTCACTTACTAGATTATTGATGAATGTATGACTAAAACATATTGCTAGCTGAATATTGAAAAAAACAAAATATGACTTTGTCTTTGAAGATATTTGGCTCCAGTCCCTTTAGTTGTCCTTTTCTTTTAGCTTTGTGCATAACTGGATGAATGCTGTTGGTAAAGATGATAATGGACATCAGATTTCAAAGCATTATACACTTAGTTCTAGAGGTCCCTAAAATAATCAATAAATTTCAGCCTATCCCTCTCTGGTCATGGATAGGTTTTGAATGGAAAAATGGATTTATTGTAATTCAAGGTAAGTTCCTCCTAAGATGTAACAATATCTTATAATTTAGAGAATGTTATAAATTGAATTACATGGACCATAGAGATTTGGTAACCTAAAGGCAATTAAAATTTGAAGACAAACCAGAATTACAACTACAGAACCATTTGTAAGGCAACATTTTTATTACAAATGAGAATGTGATGGAATATTTCAGTCCAGTTTCAGAATTTTAAAACCCCACAATCAAAAGAAGTTGAAAGGGAATGTTTTGATGCCACAAAAATAAGGTTTAGATTTAAATTCAAAAAGATTTAATTGTCTATTAATTATATCCACTTTCTAAGTATCTGGAAACTCAACTCTTTAAAATGTCTCTTTTAAAACTCTGGTGCAGAACAATAGTAATCTCACAATATCTTTCTTTTTGTGCTCTGAAATTACCTTAATAAAGAAACAAGCTTGGAATTGGTACACCTGCTTATGAAAAAGTTTCAAAGTCATACTAAAGTGATTTTTGTTTGTTTGGGGGGGTATTGTTTTATTTTAAACAGAAAAATGTCATGCCTTTGAAGTTTTAAGAAATACATATGTATGCATGTACGTGTCTGCATGTGTTGTACAAGCATCTCTTTGTTTCTATGTTCAGCCTGAACAACTTATCTGCAGTTTAATGGCTATTACTATGACACATAACAGGTCAAAACACTGTGAATAAATGACATATTAGTTGTCTACTGGAAGGCACAACACTGAGGGCAGTGAAATTGTGCTACTTAGAAACCATGGTTCCTTGCTAGCTTCAAACTATGCGATATAGCTACCATAAAACTCAGCTTTTCCCCTCAACCAGTAGTATGAACTTCAGTTAAAAAAACACGAACAAGATAAGCAAAATCCAGACAAAAAATATGGGTAAATCATTACATTGTGTTGTCCATCCGGCAATCTGCTCTTTCAGAAAAAGTGTGGACATTCCCGTAAGAAATAAGTTAAAGCAGAACTGAACTTAGGAGAGGAGATCTTGGCAAGGCATTTGGTTTTTATCAGCTGAGGATGTGGCTCCCTCTCCTCTGACTGCTTTCTGTCACAGGTAATCGAGATTGCCATAGCGGGAGTGAGATAACCTCATACAAGCAGGGAGGGACTAACTCAGGTAAGGCTGCATCTGGAAGCCCCAGCTGGTAAAGACACTGAGCAAGCCCCAGACAGCCTGCAGTGGCAACCAGTCAACTTCCACCTTCCTCTTGCCATCCCCTCCTGCCCATTCCTCTCACTTGGGAGGATTGCACCATTCAACAAGATACTCAGCAGTGGACAAGAGTTCTCCCTCTAGTGCAACGTTGTCACCAGAACAGTTTTGATGTCCAGCCTGAAGTTTTAAATAAGCACCCAGATATCTAAATGCCCCAATCTATATCCACAGAGACTTCAGGGAGGAAAATTAAGCCTGGGATTGCTTTTATCTACAGAGGATGAGCACAAAAAGAGTTTTAAATATCTTGATCTTAAATGTTACTGAAACTGCAAGTGTAAAACCACACAGAAACGTCTTCTTTGAGGAAGGCTTGCAGACGAATCATGGAGCAGAAACTGCTCTCGGGTCTGCTCCAAGTCCATTATAGATGGCACAAGTCATATAATTTTTCTGTGTCTCACTGCCACCTTTGGACTACTCTGCTCAGGCAGCAAAGTGTTTCCAAAAGGAATTGTCTCTGGCTGTGTCTGTGTTGCTCTGAGTTCAGTGGAGCTCCGCTGAAGCAGTATTGTAACTATTTGTTTCTCTGCTGCAGAAGCAAATCTTTAATTATAAGCTTAACTGAATGGCCCCAAAAAGTGGGCAGAGCACCATCTCCTATGCATATACATTTAATAAAAATTGGACTGGATGACAGAGCTGTTAAAGCTTGCATCTTTCAGAGAAAAATTAAACACAATAGGATATTTCAGGATTTTCAGCGTCAGACCGTGGAACCCCTGCGCTTCTGTGTGTGAGACACATGCATTTTTAAGCCCCAAGGTTCTTTCAAAAATCCTGGCCTCAGTAGTTAACACTGCTTTATCACCAATCAAGGAATCTTTTCTAACCCTAGGGGAAGTCAGTGTGATCTCCTGGATAACACAGTGGCCTGGAACTGCACAGATTTGCTTCTAATCCCAGCCCCACTATTAGTTAACTGAGATGACCTTGAGTACATCATCTCACTCCACACAGCTTTAATTCCCTGTACGAAAATGGAGACCCTGACAGTTATTTCATTTTTAAAGAACTTGAAGATCTACTGGTAAAGATGTCTTAGGTAACAGCCTAATATTATCATTAATAACTCACAGTCCTTATGCAATATTCTCTGTGCCAAAGATGGAAATCATTCAATTTGCAGAACTGCCATTAATTGCTCTCTTCCTGTTAAAAAGGCAGTATAAGACTTGAAAAACTCTTATAATAGAAGTAGTGAAGGCAAAATCAAGAGCAGGTTTCATGTGAGACTGGTGCAACTGTCTGCAACAGAAAGAAGGTAGGGACACTGATCTGAGCAACTTCCTCCCCATACTCTTTCAGAAGTGTCTTAAATGGACTTAAAATGTTCTTTTCAAGTCCTCAATTACCAAGTCTCTGATTAAGCTGAAAAATATTTTGACCCTTTATGCAATGTCAGTATTTTAGTCACAATTGTAATGTTTTTTAATTAAAAGCAGACTTTAAGATGTGCAGCTTTTCTCTTTCTTCATTGACGCCTTGAAATTACAAGTTACTAGGAAGCTGCAAAAGAAAGTAGTGTCTTTGCAAGGGTATTTAAATGAAGAAGATTCAAAAAATGGAAACTTACGTGTGCAAAGCAAATGTTTGGTAGGTAAATTGCAAACGCTTCTCCTAATTCCATAATTAGAAGTGAAATGTTCTTTAATGTGCAGAAATAACATTCAAGCTATGCTATTTTGGAACTAATAATCATATACAACTGCATGGGGCATTATAGCTAACAAAGTTTTTCCAGCTAAATGTATCGCCCACATCTATCTGCCTTATTTTCCAGCACCTTGGCCTTTCAATCCAGTCTTTATGCTAGCAATTTGAGATTGAGTGGAGCAATAGTTACTTACCTTTTTAAGGAAAGAGTTTGCAGCAAAACTGCTGAGTAGCTCAAATCATTCCCATACTGAACAGTGTATAATAGACTTCTTTTTCTTTTTTGTTTGTGTCAAATAGAAAAGCTGGAGATGCGACTGCTTGATTCCTTTAGTCCTGAAAGGCCCTAAATTCTTTCCAAACTCACACAATGTTATGCAAACTGACAGGGAAAAAAGCAGAGGTCATCAAGACCTAGCAATGTGCACTAGTTTTGCTCGCAAATGAAGGAATAAATTTATCATTGCAGAGGCTACATTAGTTACTGTAGACTTGCACCACTTCTAAGATTTCTCGGGGGGTGAGAATACTGCTTACCAGAGCCAGCTTCTCCATTAGGCTTTTAACCGCAATGCTTCCTTGTTTTCTTGATGAAGAGATAGATTTAGAAGCATAGGGAGGGAAGCAAGCACACAAAAACCCCACTAACCATCTAGCTAAATTAAACTAAAACCTGGATGAAGCCTCAATGGGAAGCCTGCTGTATCAACCTGATCTTGAAATGAAGAAAAAATTAATTATGTGATGCACAGCAGTGAAGTAAGCAACACCTTGAAGTTAACCTGGACAAAATTATTGATTCAGCAGAAATACAAGCACTTTGCTTTACCCTTTCTTTTGTTCTAGTGTTAGCTTGGACTGTTGCCTGACCATTTCCAGCTAGCATTTGGTTCATTTGCAGCTGTTCTGAACGTGCACTCCTTCCCAACAGTTCACAAAAAACTCTGATCCCATCCCACTTGATGTGTTGGTTTAGGAGAAAATACCATGTGTGCATAAAAAAGTTTCTTGTAAACTTACCAGAGCAGATCTTGCAACCAGCCTGAACCTCCAAAGTGGATGGCTCTCTAAGTCTCTAGGAAAATAAATAGAATTGCTCTAGCAGTTTTGCCTACCTCTGCTCCAACAGTGCCAGTATATCACTAGCAACAGATGAGCCTTCTACTACCTAAAAATGTCACAAATTGCTCTGTCCTACACAGGGCCATCCCCACTTTTACATGCTGTGTAAATGGGAATCCTGTCTAAGAAAAATGATTTAGACTATGCATGTGAGTTATGCAGGGAGCACACAGCCATCCCAGCTGCAGCAGCACACTTTACACAGCTACTGTATTACTATTCTGATCTTCAACCTGAGAGACCTTCTGAACAACAGGGTCTGCCTCATTGCTCAAAAATCTTTGGGACCTACAGCTTTGCTGACCAGAAGCTCTCTGTTCTAGATCCACTGTGCAGATCGCAACCAGCACCTAACTCTTGGGACACCTCTGCGCTGAGGACTGGTGCTGCTGGTGCACATTAATACACATTTTCCTGGAGCCATTCTGCCTCTCTGCTCTGCTACAGTCATGCCTCCTGCTTGCCTTTCGTTGCCACCTTTCAGTTAGTGACACTGCTTTAGATACTGACTTGAAGATCTGAATCCTTAAATATTTTGGATGTATGTGGTATGTGCTAGGTATGTGTTCAGTAGTATTGTTTAGACTGATAGAGGCCTGAATTACATGGGATCAAGCTCCGCCAGAAGACACTTCATGTGAGGATTCTTGGTTCCATATTTTTTATTTCTCTCTTTGGTTTAGCAGAGCCAAGATTTATTGACCTTCAAGCCATGCTCCAAAACCGTGCTGTTATCCTTGGCTTTTCTCAAGGAGGTTACAGCAGCAGACCAAGATACTATGGAAATTTGTGCTGGATACTTTTTCAGATGCTGAGCTATTAGAGTCTCTACTTGATAATTACTGCTGTTATGTTGGAAGTTTCAGCTGATTGCTTTTATATAAACCAAAAATAATCAATCAACATATTGTTCTTTGTGGACCATGATAAAATCCCATTATTTGTTGGTGGCTCATCTTTTTTACTTCAGTTTTACTTTACTTCTACTGTTTTACAGGAACATGAAGGAAATTAAGATACATTTGAAAGAAAATATTTACCTTTTGCTTCTTACTTGGCAGACTAGTCAGGGCCAAGACATGGCACATGGGAGGTTCTAATCAAGTTGTTCTTTTCCTGTCCTCTACTTTCCAACAATGAAAACAAAGTAAAATTTTCCACTGTGTCAATTAAGAAGAAAACAACTTTGTCACCAAGGGAAAATAAGGCTTTCCTCATCAGCACTGCAGAGTCCTTTCAGCTGACTCACAAACAAGCCTGAATAGCATGATCTCACTCTGCAGAAAGTCCTAAGAGCTGACATCTGGTGGATTGAAGAGTGTCAACACTAAAGCATTATTCTCTATGGTAGGAAAAACATTACAGTCATGAGGCTGGAATGAAGATACAGAACTCCAGGGGTGATGATGCATTATTTCACTTTAAGAAGAAGTGAAAATGTAGATTGATCTCTGAAAAGTTTTCCTAGGAGTAAAGTCTGTTAGACTGCGAAATTGCTTTAGAACAGACAGAGTCTGTAGTAGAGGGGGAAAGAAGTATAGTCCAAAAGAACCCTATGAAGCCCATTGGAGAATTCTGTTGTATTTATTAATTCTAGGAAAAAAACAAACTGGGCTAGATTAACGAAAAGAGTTAGAGTTGGCACTACAAACTTTGTCACTGATATTTTTGCAGTTTATCTTGGCACTTAATGGAGATGCCAGCTATGGGTCAGGTGCCAAGCAGTCTGCTACAGATAGAATTTTAAGAAGATGGTGTGGTCCACAAAAATAGCTTCAGACAGCTCAGGTGAATTACGCCCATAAGCAAAAGAAGAGGCATAATACCTGCTCTTCAGACAAATTTAAGGGCTTAACTCTAGGCTGAAGCTTAGCATTTTTCTTCCCTTGAGTTCTGAAGCCATGTGGCATTCCCTGGATATTCAAGAGGCAAGTGAGAAATCAAGCCTCAATTTTTCCTTCACCAGAGTGGCGTTTGATTCTCCCACACCCTAACTGGCCACTCCAAATTCCCATATTAATTAAGGTATAAGAGGAATAATTAACTTCACGTTATAATTTCTGGACAACATAATGTATTCCAAGAATCCCTAACATATTAAATCCTAGCTGCAGATACAACATATGAGTTCTACTAGGTCTTAGGCACAGGTTAAGCTGAAAGTGATTTCACATTACCAAAACAGCAGATTCTGCATTCAATTCAGAAATAATAGCCAAGAATCTATGTCATGAATCTGAGGGTATCTCTAGCATCAAACCAGAGCTCTGAGGTATAACAAGTCAGACATGAGTATCTACAAAGACAGACACACAGATTTTCCCCTTTCCCAAGTTATAATTACAGTAAATGGAAGTGTAAAACCTTGAAACAGAACTACTTTCCTAACTTGTACTTTCAACTTCCGACATTTGACCTTGGACTATCACTACTTGAAAATTTTCCACTGCTAAAAAGCTCACATGTGACTCTCTGTCCCTCTGAACATCAAACTGATCATGCCAAACATCATGACCATGAGCATGATTTGAGCTTCTTCTTCTCTAGTTCAGAATTTTCAGCTCTAAACATAAAGGAAACTACCATGAACAAAGAAATCAGTTTTCCTATCCATGAATCACTCACCAGCACCGAAGTTTTCTAAAACATATTGCCTCTCAAAATTGGTTTGAGATCTGGAGTAGAAGTACAATATAGGGCAATAAATACGAAGTTGACTAAAAGAGCAACAAGCATACGACCTATGCAAACCTTGACGGTATTAATATATGATACTACAACATTATTATTTCAGGTAGCTAACTCAATTAAATAATGCTAAGTTCTTTAGTGATAAAAACCCAGAAAAGTTAGTCAAAGTTGTCATTGACGATGTCTATTTTTAACACACTCAGTCCCCTGGTGCCACTAAGTTGTCACATGTTAATTAATGACTACATAAATGTAGAGAGCTTTATATTTTTTTCATTTAGAGAACACAGACTGTGTTTCAAGGAAAACAGAAAGCTCCCCAACCTGAGCTATCCAAAATGATTCAGAGCAAAATAATAGGCACAAGCTCCATCATTAATATAGCAGGGCAAGGACACTTAGCATGACTTTGTTCAGAAAAGGAGGCATACCATTCCCAGTGAATAAAGTTAATCAATTCTCTAGGCCTTTTTTTTCTCCATGAGTTACCTGTTAAGTCCCAGTTGCTTCAACTTTGCTTAATGTAGCCCTTGAATACTTCATAAACATATGGCACAAATATTAATGAGTCACTGTTGCCCCAGTGAAATTGGTCATCTAACCAAATGGCTCTGTTTGCATTCCTTGATTGGATTACCTAATTTTCTTTACAGAAGTGTCTAAAAATTGATTGTAGCTTGGTTTCTTTCAGGAGGTTTTTTCATTACCAATCCCATCTTCACCCAAACTACCTATCTTAACTCAACACACTTAAAATGATTTCTTAACCCTTATGTTCCTGTGCAACAAGATCATTCTTTGTCTCCAGTTTTAATTATTGACCTATGATAATGAGCATTGCTATAGTAACTTTAGCTTGAATGTCTCTCATGAATGTTATTTGCACACTTGTGATTAACACTGTTTCCTTCCTTAATTTTGATTGGTCAGCTAAATATTCACAAGTTAGAACCTAGAAGAGGGTGCGTATTCCAGTAAAACAAGCATATGTAGAGAGATGGCGGTTTTTTATATGTATCTTTCTGAAGGCAAAAGAAAGACCTTGCATCTATAAAAACCTGAACTGCACATGACAACAACCATTTCTCCTAGAGTTAAATGCTAACACTTTTAGATAAACAGAACTTATTTTTAATAACACCATCTGCGTGATTCTGATAATGTTGAGGGAGGAGATCAATTTATCTTGCATTTTAAATAGAGATGGCCGCTGGCATAAAAATCTAGATCTAGCTTTTAGCCACACAGTTATCAGGGAATTTCACATTCAGGGTAGTGCATCCCTCACCAGAATGTCTACATAATACCAACGGACAAGTGCTAGGAGGTGACATAATGGTAGCACAGATCAGTTCCTCCTTCTACTCTAAGTATACAGCATGCCCAGATGGAGCACAATGCAGAATTGCCCCAGAGGGGGAGTGGACGGGATTTCCCACTAGGAAAATCAAAATTATTGTAGGTAAAGTCAGAGAAAATGAAATACAGGTTTTGTATACCAGCATTTTACTCCTGTGACCTTCTAACTCATTGACTACATCCTTTCCACAGCATTTTGATTACAGAACTTAGATTCAATCTGTAAAGGCAGGGAAAAAATGGCACACTTCAGTAATGAAAGACTCCATATGCACAAAGTCATCACATGAAAAAAAGAGGTATCAACAACCAAAATCCTGGCATTTGTTAATATTTAAGTATTTAAGTAAAGATCAAACCAATATTCTTTTAAGGTTTTTTCACCTAGTGCCCATGGTTTGCAGGTGTGAAAAAAATGGATCTATAAATAAGCTGCATAAATTTCTTTACATTCATCTCTCAGTTGGGCAAGAGGACTGCAGAGGAAAAATGGCTGCTGTTCTTGCCAGACAGGACACTGCAAATTTGTATATATAAAGCATGCCTTGAAAACATAGCCAAGCTAATTTATGTACCAGAGGCAACAGGGTGTTGCTGTCACCAGCAACATCAAGGTGAATTTGGTCCCAGGTGTCTGAACCTCACTCAGGTATCTCCCCACAGCGCTCCAAGTGGATATACTGCACAGACGCGCACACACCTCCTGCAACATGTAGCTAGGTGTCTAAAAAGAAAAGCTGATAAACAGATGCAATGCTGCAAGAGGAGAGATTGAAAGACAGTCGAGAAAGACTCTGATACCTTTGCAGCACTATCATGTGCGTGTGAGCACTATGTGTGAACCTGACAGATGTCAGGCAGCATCATGGAAGGAGAAGTGGGTATGTACACCTAAGAATTTTTCAGTAAATTGCCAGATACATCCATGTCTCCTGGCCACCTCAAACCAGCTCCTACTCCATAAGTGAAACAGCAGCTGTTTAGGAGGGTAGGACCACCAACGCTGCTACACAGTAAAGGGAATGGCTCAGAGCACAACAGCATTCATGAAGAAAACAAAGACCAAAGGCAAAGCAAAGGAAGACGCATGTATTTGTGCTCAGTTTCCTGTGTTTGGTTGTCGTGTTACCCTCCTTGAAAGCGTGGATCAAAAAGGACAGAACCAATATTCTTTTAAGGGGAAAGGGGAGTGGGGAACTGCACAGGGCAGACCTGCTGGAGCTCTGCACTCCCTGAGCCCAGGCAGAAATCCATGGGAAGCTACAGGGAAGTGAGAAATCACTGCAACAACACATTTACTGCACTAGTTCGACATTGTTTATCACAGAATCAGCATAATAAAAAGTGTCAATACTTACCACCTGTCTAAAATACGCAGTAATAATAAACAGAGTTACAGGGCATATTATGGTCAATAATGAGATATTAATTTATAGACCTGGAAGGAGGGAAGGAAGGCAGAACCTTATGGGGGCAAAGCTTGCTGGGGATGAGGCCAAGGCCTTTTCTTCTCTGATGAGAATGGATGGAAAATTGAGTTGATTTTTTTTTAATGTGGATTATTTTTTTTAGTCTAAAAATAATACCCTTGCTTATATGATCAAGTTACAGAAACAAATGCCCAGGATATTACCTTTCCTATGTCAGCTGGCAATATCCACATGAGACCATATGTTGATTTTGTTCAGAATTTAAAGCAAATTATTTCAGGCATTGTGTATCAGGGGTGTCAGGGCTCCCTGTGGGTCAGGAAAGTGGAGGATCCCCATGGGGGTCTGTCAGAGCAGGACTGGGCAGACAGGGACATCAGGGCAACCCCATCTGTGGGCACCAGGCACCTCCTTGGTTATGAGGAAAAGCTGGTCCTGAGCCATGGGCCTCTGGGTGGACCTGGTTCAAGGACCTGTGGCCAGGCAGGATCAGGCTGTGGGGAGCTGGAGACAGTCCCTGCTGCAGCACTGCAGGGGTAGGGGCTGGTGGCCCTAAGGTTTGACATGAGGGCCTGGGCCTGGGCAGGGTAGGAGAAAGCCAGCAGGTTGGGCAGCGACAGGAAGGGCTGTGGATGCTCTCAGGGTCGTGGCAGCCAAAACATGCAGTACTCTCACCCTAAACTCTGCGTCATTGACTTAGCTTTTTCCCTTTACTCTAGAACTGAACTAGAGCTTTTATAGGGTGATTTTCTCTTCTCACTTTAGGCTGTTTCTCCTATGGAGAGTGAGTAGCCATCAATAAGCTGCCATTGCCACTAGTGCCATCCTCCCAGTAGAGACAGGGAGGTCTCAGGATGCAAAAGGCTCTACCACTGCAGCTTAAAACCCAAGTAAAACTTGGTTACTTCTGATGTGGGCTCACTGCCTAACAAAACAACTTAAATTCTCTCTGCACAGAGGCATTTTTACCTACAAAGTCCAGAGAGCCACCTTCCACCCATGAATAAGAGTTTTTTTGAGTATCTCAGTATGACAGAAACTGTAGGTAGTTGTTATAAATGATGTATTTAAATAGAGTTATTCTATTTCTTAATTTAAAAAGGCAACAACTATCTTCCAGGGCAGGATTTTGCTTTTTACTCCCTGCAGTATATACAGAAACCTGCTGTGGTCAATCAGCTACCCATAACTTCACAAACATCACTGGTTATCTGCATAACACAAAGAACTTATATTGTGTTTTTCCTTTATGTTAAAGTCAGTTGTAAAAATACTATCATTTGAAAAGACCAGAATATGCATAGAGTGTTAAGGACTGGCACTGGGTCACTCAACAAGTGCATGTTTTTCTATATTATAGTGCTGGTTAAGAACATAGTTGGCTGGGAAATTTTCAACAAAAGGCTTATTTTTGGCCACAAACTGTCAATTAATTTAATGTCATGGCCATCGAAGCCATTCACTATTTTCCAAAACCTTATGTGACTCAGGCACATCATAAGAAATAACTATAAGTTTAACTTAAAATAGGAGAATATTTTTCTACCATATCTACAGCTTCCTACGGATAGACATCCACATATAACTTCGGATCTGCAATGAAAGTGGGAGATAGTCTTATACATAAAGACATGCCACAGGTTCTAAGGGCCAAGCAGATTAATGGTCAGGTTTCTAGCCATGTTTTGACTAACTCAAACTCATTCATTTTGAGATTTTAGCAGAGCAAATAACTTCTAGCAGTCATATCAAACACAACTTATTTGAAATACCTATGGCCAGATGAAAATCTTCCTGCGATGTCCGATTCAAGAACCATAATAAGGACATTACAGCACAACTGAAAGTCCAAGGAGAGGAAAACCCTGGGATGATGCTATTTAAGTGTAAACACAAATATTGCTGATGGCCTTGAAGAAAGATTGGGAGCTCCCGTTCTCCTTCAGCTGTTATTTGGGTCAGTGATTATACTCATTCATTGCTTGCCTGTACATTCATGCCACCTTTCTGTAGCATAATATGTGGTGTCACTCTTGGAAACAATATAAAGTCTCACATATTGGAGAATTTGAGAGCAGATGAGTTCTAGAAATCCCACTTGGGAATTTTCTTGGCATGCCACATGAAGTCAAATGCAAGGTTTCCACATTATTTGTCCTTCCTCTTTAGTTGCCTCAAAATTATTTAGAATCAGCCTCATTGTCTACCATTTATGCTCTTTCTTTCCCCCACAAGTACACACACCCCCGTGCTGCCACACTGGTGTGTGCATGCATCTCTCCAGCTGTGTCCTGGAGGTTCCTGGGAGTCTGAAGGGAATGCTCATGAAACATGACTTTCACAGATTCTCCGTCCATCTGGAACACTAGGGCAGCATATGGCAGGCAGCACAGTAACTGTTTGTGGACATGTCAGACATTTTTGCCTTGTGTATTACCTGATTAAGGTAAGAGAAGACATGCTGATATAAGCCTCTTTCTCCCACATTACCCCTCTCCAATTTTATTTTTCAATTTAAAAAGAAAAGATGTTTGGGTCAGCCTTGTAGGGATAGTATCCTATGAAAGGTACAAGAATGTTCACATAAACATTCACATTGCTGATACAATTAAACCAGCTTTGCATAGACAGAGATAAAAAAAGAAAGGTGTGCAAGGGAAAAAGGCGTTTTAATATAAATTGTAAGTTATCCCTGGGGCTGGAGAAAAAGGTACAGTTAAAAAAAAAAAAAAAGATTAGGAAATAATAACTAAAGCTGCATGCTTTATTACTTCAGGTAAAAATATCTTATGAATAATATAATCATTGTCTCTGGTTATTGGGTATGAAAAAGATAAGTGTAATCAGCGTACTGTGATACAGGAACATTAACACTTTCACATTGACTGGATACAGACTTAGAAATGAGTTAAGAATCACTGGGTCATCTAAGTGGAGGATTATTCTACATACAGGCCCCTAGGTCAATTTAAATTATTTCATTTATCTTGGTGACCGCAGGGGCCTAACCATCCCCGTGCCTGCATTTTTATCTTGCAGTTCTGCTAGTGTAAGTTTAATTCTGGGGGATCAGAAAGGCTAAACTAACAAGGCAGTGTACCAAAATACAGGCACTGCCTCTTGTAGGGTTAATAGTAGAACCACAAAGGGAAATGACTCAAATTATACCAAGGACGTTTTTTTACTCAGCAGCCTTAATCAGTATTTTTTTTTTAATGCATTATTATACTAAGGGTCCTTTCAGTGCTCATTGGCTTGTTACAAGCATTAGAAGAGGGGAGGATGCACTGCAATTAATTCCATGTCTTATCCTGAGTCTTGCCATTTTCTTTGAAGAGAGTTGGGAGGAAGCAGACAGATGCAGCTGAAAGCTGTCCAAAAAGTACTGGGAAAGAAGGTGAATAAATTCATTGGGTTGCCACATTTTCACTCATTTCTTTCATAAACAGTTGGGACCAGTAGTCGTTTAACCTCTGTCTGTATTTAGTGTCAGCAGAGGAAGGGCTTTTGTAACCCAGCCCCATTGCTAGTGAAGACCAGACTAGTTTCACTAGGCTGGGTCATTATGTGTAATACTCATATTGATGTGTTTTGGAACTCTGAAAATTTAGCACTTTAGTTTTTTCTCATCAGGTGAAAGATTTTAAGATAAGTACAGGTTAGTAACATTTCTCTAGAAATTTCAGCTTTGATGGCTTTCTAGTGAAGATAAAGAAAGAAGAAGACAGAAAAACAGGGACAAAAAAAAGACACCAAAGCACTGATGATACAAATCAGGGAAGAGAAAGTGGCTACAGTCTGTCCTGAATTACTGACAAATATAGTTGTTCTTCAATTTGAGTTTAAATTGGATCAGCTACAGCCAACGGTAAGATCATCTTGATCCCACAGACAGAAAAGAAAAGCCCGTTCTCAAGGTATGTAAACTCTGGTGATGAAAATAAATCAATGACATCTATTTGCTGATATACTATGCAGCCAGGCTGTGAAATTTCCAAAGGCCTTGTGCTTGTATTTTCTGGGAAGTTAGGAAATTCATGTTATCCATTTAGTCATACTATACAATGGATCAATAGATTTAAGCTTTGCATTGGTTTAACTTTCGGTGTGAAGCTGATATTCACAGAATCACAGAATATTATGAGTTGGAAGGGACCCACAAGGATCATCTAGTCCAACTCACCATCTAACACCTGTACAGAGACCGAGAGCACATCCCAGAGCGTAACACCAACCTAGATCCCTCACAGTCTAGCAGGCCACTCCGAGCCGGAAGGGGCCCAGAATCATCCAGCCCTACACCCCCCAGCTAGACCATGTCACTAAGCTCCTCGTCCAGTCTTCTCTTAAACACCTCCAGGGATGGCGACTCCACCACCTCCCTGGGCAGCCCATTCCAATATGCAATTACTCTCTCTGTGAAAAACCGCTTCCTAATGTTAAGATTGAACCTCCCCTGGCGTAGCTTGAGGCCGTGCCCTCTCGTTCTGGTGTCGTCAGCCTGGAAGAAGAGGTCCACACCCATCTGGCTGCAACCTCCCCGCAGGTAGTTGTAAACAGCAATGAGGTCCCCTCTGAGCCTCCTCTTCTCCAGACTGAACAGTCCCAGTTCCTGTAGTCGCTCCTCATAGGGCCTGCCCTCCAGTCCCTTCACCATCCTCGTTGCCCTTCTCTGGACCCTCTCAAGCAGCTCAACATCCCTCTTAAACTGGGGAGCCCAGAACTGCACACAGTACTCAAGATGAGGTCTGACCAGCGCTGTGTACAGGGGAAGGACAACCTCCCTGGACCGACTGACCACACTGTTCCTGATCATAGTTAAGGTACATATTTCCTCTTGTGTTGTGCTCTTTGAACAAGTAAATGGTAGTATGTTACTAGATCTCTGCTCTGCCTTCAGCTATGAAAATCTTCAGCTGAAGTTTAGTGACCAAAAGCCAATTTTTCAAAAAGGAGATATTACCTGCACTGAATATCTCCCTACTATAATAATAAAGCACGAAAAAAAGCAACAGAGAATTAATAGTCATCAGACCTCCTCATGTGAAACATTATACTCCTAGTTTGAACTGCACCAGCAGCTAAACAAGTACCATTCAAGGCAACGTTAAACATGGTGCAGACATTTACTTATTGGGTAGGACTCAAAACTTAATACACATTGCTCTGTAGCTCCAAATAGGAAACTATGCTCAGGAAAGGAAACTATGTGAGGAAAGTTGGTTCCCCAGAATTTTGCCTTTTCTTTATCCAACTTACATTATTTCAGTTCTAAGTTCTAAGCATAATAACATCCTGAACCTGAAAGATAATTTACCAGAAACAATCAACTTTTGTCTGTTTGCTGCCTACAGATCTGTACCTGCTCAAGGTTGTGTGTGGAGTGATCCAGCCTAAGCTTGCTTTAAGCAAGTTCACAGAACATTTCACTCAGGGAGTTTGTTTTAAGTTAAGCCAAAACTTGATTCAATG
>WEKX01028461.1:0-12347 GCA_013390025.1 Pitta sordida | reverse complement strand
CCCCGGCTCTGCTCCATGCCGCACTGGCCCGCTCCCTTCCTCTTGGGGCCACGCCGTTTCCCCCGCCCTGCTCCCCTTTGTTCCACTCGGGGCTGCGGGGACAGCGGCATGGGTGGCTCCCCGCACCCATGTTCCCGACCGAGTAGAAAAGGGGTTCTTCCTGGTGGGGGGTGACTGCAGGCACTGGGAAGTGCTGACACAAACAGTGATACACAGCACGGTAGTGCCGAAACAGCTCAAGAATGCCAGGGGGCCGTGTAAAGGTGCAGGGCAAATATGCGTATTAATGAGCTGCCAATCAACACGGACAGCGGACTTCGCGAAGGAGGGTCAAGACCCATGGTACTGCAGTATAGGAGACCAGACGGTACTTGAAGATGTTCTCCCTTACATTTTTTGTTTTGAATAAAAAGAAGAACACTCCAGAAAAAAATTATATTATTTTTGACACTAGTTATCAGAAAGATGGAAAACACGAGGTCTCAGTGACATGCTAACTCAGTTACTGGATCACACAATGCCTTTCAAGGCTTGAGCTCTGTGCTTACCAATACCTTATACATAGCTTAATATTATGTCTCCTTTCATAATCAGAATTTAGCAAAAAAATATGTGTCAGTTTGCTAAGAAGTGAATAAAGATGATGCAAAACCTATTTTAAGTGGGTATATCCAATACTAAAAGTTACATTTTAGTGGTTGACAAACATTTATCACTTCATTTCACAGTACAGTAAACAACTCATAAGTCACTGGCTAATTTGATTGACAGTATCCTCGGGCATTCTTCAGAAATCATTTAGTGTACTGCACTAAGTCAGACTTTCAGGGTAATTGACCTCAAGAGTATGAGTCTGCTTAAAATGAAGGGAAAGGGGAAATCAAAAATGTGAGGACAATAAATTATAGAAATTTTTCATTTGAGTAAGTAACTACTTTAATAGCTTTCTCTAAGAACTGACTGTAGTCAATTGAACATCTGCTTTCCAGCTGTGTATATTGATATATTACCGAGGTTTTATTCTCTTCTACTTTAAATATATCCAAAAGTTTTTCAGAGCTCCACTACCTGACTTTCTGACAATGCCTTGATTGTGAAAGATATAAAAATGTCGAAAATTCTGTAGGCCATTTTATGCCCAGGATATTATTTTTCAATTGAATCCAAAGACAGATGTCCATGAACAATTAAACCATTCTCCAATCACACCTTGTTCCAGCTGGGATCATAGAATTAAAGGGAAATAAGCCATCATGATTCACTTATTGCTGGAGTACTTAGTGTTTCCTGTACTGCTGATAGATTCTTATTAAACAATCTGTCGATGGAAAATGAATATTGTCCGCTGCTTGAACTTCTAAAGTTAGTTCTTTGATACTAAATGTGATTTTCTTCTCTTATAATAATTCATACACTTAGTGACTGGCTTCAGAAATTCCCATTAGATGGAGACTGTGTTATCTAAAGCTTACTAAATCCCATGTCAGGTCTCAGGGAGTTTAGCAGTAAAGTAAAACACTGTAAAGACATGTAGTGAAAAGAGGAGCTTGCTAATAAAAAAATATGTACCTTGGTTTCTCTTCTATTAAAGGAGATAGGCTTATTTCTTCCCCCCACCCCCACACCCCTACTTAATATGAAGTTACCTTTTTCACCTTCCTCTGCCACTGTTTCTTGTTTGGCAGCCACACAGCTCAGATTTAAATCTATAACAAGGGGCCATACAACACGTGCGCATGAACCAGAATATCATCAGTATGTTTATGTTTTAGTGATTCACAACAACTATACTCCCATTCATATGAGGAACATTAAATTTCCAGACTGTGTCCAGAGAAGTTGCCAATAAAATATTTCTGTACTTTGTAGATAGACAATTTATGATTTTAAGGTATATATTCTGAAAGAAATGCACACTCTCACCATGTCCCCTGGACACAATAGAGCAGACACAAGCAACTTTTGTTTCAAAAAGCTATTACAGGATTGAAGGAGAAAGCTACTGATTGATATGTTTAATTTTATTAAATGGTACCAAAGAAACATGATCACATTTTTCAGAAACACCAGCAATTAAGAGGACACATCAAACTTTTTAAGTTATATCTCTTTTAGCCGTGATAAATTTTTGCAAAATGTTGATACATGTTAAACTTCTGACTATGCAAATTACAACAAAGCAAGAAGTCATTTCCCTTAAAATACTGAGATTCTCAAGACATCTGAGGAGACAAATGAAAGATACATCCAAAAAACAGAAAGCTGATGCAACTGTGTTTCTTTTTACTATTTCAAATCTGTATTAGGTGCAATGGTTTACATTACACACTTCTTGCACATGTCTATGCATACTTAACTTGAAAAAAATAATACAGAGTCAACTTCTCCTCACAGGCCCCAGCCAAGCAAATCCTTTTAAGCAAATCTACCCTGAACCTGTGAACATTTAAATCACTTAAACATGCGTGCTATTTCCTTGATGTCAATATTATTATCCTTCAGCTGAATTTAAGCATGTGCAAGTTCAGGGTAGTTTTATTTAGGATCTATTTTCCTGTAGCAGTGAGCACTAACATGACTTCCACTTTCTTTCCTGTCTGCCCACTGTTTATAACAGAGAAGAACTTTGTAGGGACAAGTAACTATCTTTTTTTTTCTAGAATAACTGATGTGTTGGAAAAAGGAGTGCACTAGCCTTGCTTCAGGCTTGAAACAGAAACAGAAAAATTTTGCACAGGTGTAAGTTTATACAAGAGCTGTTATGTCTTGTCCATCCCATCCTACCTTGTCCATGCCCCACTCCCCTTCTCATTCTTATAGGTGCCTCAAGAATATGCGAATAAGACACATCCATCTCCCTCCTCTTTCCCACTTTAGAGCACTTGGGACTGGTAACTATCCCTCCCCACAGCCTCTCACAAGACAGGGGAGCAAAGGCAACCATTTCTGAGCCCTCTCCAACTGAGGAGACCCTGGGGAATCTGTGGGCTTCCCTTCAGCCATGCTGCCACCTTTGCTGCCACTGCTGGGCCGCTCCCACTTGCACCGGTGCCATGGGGAAGCTTGCCCTGGGGTCGTGGAGGGGTAGATGCTTGGCAGATGCTTGGCTTGTGGCCCTGGGGGCTTGGCGGCTTCTCTCCTTGAGAGAACTCGGTGGCTGCTCACCCCACAGTCCCAGAGGAGGTAGCAGCCCACCAAGGAGGACTCCTGTGTCCCCAGGCTCGGCTTGATGGGGATCCATGCCACCAGGGCTCTTGGAGCTCAGGAAGCCTCAACTTTGCAACCCTGTGCAACACCCTCGGGCCCCTCACAGTGGCAGGTGGCATCGGTATTGGAGCTTTGTTCCCTTTAACTTTGGTGGCTGCCATATGTCTGCCAGTCCCAACTGCGGGAGCAGCAGTGGTGTCTGTATGGACCTCCCAAGCAGAATGCTGCCTCCCCCTGCCGTGCTGGGGAAGGGCGTGGGGGAACAAAAGCCTTCCTTCTGCGTGGTGTCGGCAGCAGAGACACATCCTACAGCTGCTCCGTCCCAGCACACAGCACTTGCCCCAGCACTGCTGTGGCCAGACCAGGGATGCTGTCCTCGCCATGCCCTGTTCTGTGTGCAGAGTTGGAGTAGGCAGCCTGTACATAATCCCAGTACCTCACTGACCTAGANAAGTCCCTGCCCTGGCCACACTCTTTTCAGGGGAGGGAAGGGGAGATAAGAAGAGAAACCTATTGTCTCTTCCAGTGAAAAGGAGAAAAGTTTTACCATAGAACAAAAGGGCTCTCCCCATGACACTCACCACACTGAGTGCCAGGACAGGGCCGTGCCACAACCATTGAGCACTCCCATCAGCCTTCTGATAGGACATGCGAGCAAACGGAATCTTCTGTGCCCCTTCGCTGTGCGTAGGGTAGAGTGGGAAAGTAGAGGGGAGCTCCTGCTGCAGAGTGAAGAACTGTGAGACCACTTACCCTTATCAGGCACCCAGCGCACCTTATCAGGTGCGCTGGGTGCCAGACTCCTGGGGACATGCAGTGCTTGGCGCTTGGCTTCTGTTGCAGTTAGCTTTGCTGGGGCCACCCTGCATCCCCTCACTGTGGCTGGCTCGATACTACTGGCATATCTTCCATCTCTGGCTAGGCTTAGAATGNAGTGAAGAACTGTGAGACCACTTACCCTGGACCCACATATTATCAGGTGCGCTGCGTGCCAGGCTCCTGGGGACACGCAGTGCTTGGCGCTTGGCTTCTGTTGCAGTTAGCTTTGCTGGGGCCACCCTGCATCCCCTCACTGTGGCTGGCTCGATACTACTGGCATATCTTCCATCTCTGGCTAGGCTTAGAATGACAGGTCCCTGCATGTCTGCATCTGCCACGACAGCCCTAAAGCATGCTGTCAAACAATGCTGCTTTGGTTCCCATGACAGAAACATGGGGGGCAAGAGGGGGAGGGCAGGACTTCTGCGGAGCTGTCTGGGTCTCAGTGTCCACCTGCAGGGCCAGGGCACCTGACAGTGATGCATCCACCCACGGGGCCCCATGTGTCATCAGGCAGTACCCGGCAGGGCTGAGTCTGTCGCCTAGGTGTTTAAAGGCACAGCCCTGTGCTTGAGCCTGTCTCTGGCCAGCTCCAAACAGCACCGGCACAAATGGTAAGAAGCCTTTGTCATGCAGTGGCATGTAAGCTCTCCAAAACTCATATGGCACCAAAGTCTGGGCAGTGCCCAAGAAAGTGAGAGGTGTTGCCCCTCATTGCACAAGGTATGGCGATCTCTCCCCACGGGGGAACCAGCCCTCTGCAAAGCAGAGGTACTGCACATGCATTGATTGGGAAGCTCCACAAATAACTGAATAGTATTTGCTCAAAAGCAATCCGTGAATATATGAATACGTAAATCCAGAAGCATGAACACACAAGGTATGATTGTATTTGTCTCGCAGAAAGAACTGCTGAAGTAGCACTTCCAAGAAAATTAGATTCAGAAGAGCTAACAGATTTTTCCTTTTTCTATTTTTTTAGCTCAAACCAGATATAATCCAGAAAGAAAAAATCCAAACTTTTTTATAATGATAAGATCTAAAAGGTAAAAACAAAAATATTGGAATAAAAATTCTTCCTGTCCACTTCATCTCCACCTGGAGCCAGCTAGGAATTTAGTATTCATAATACTCCTTGTTAAAAACATATCAAACTCAATGAAAGGTCATTATAATGATATTCAATACTTCCATCCAGAGATTCTTGCATTTATTATGGAGTGTGTGTGGAATTGTGAGGAGCTGCAATACAGAAATTTAAAGCAAAGCTTCCATATTCACACAGTATATAAATGGCAGAAAAGAGAATTTTAGAAATCTAGATATTTTGACACACATACTTAACCTCAGACCTTGTTTCAGATCAAGAAGTTCATCTGCATTTAAGGTTTGAGATATTATACCCGGGTATTTAATTTATTAAAAAGTTGTTCTCTCTTGAATATGAAACAGCTGAAAACATCTGCTAAATAGATCTTGCTTCCTGATGAAGGAAAGAATATATTTTTAAGAAACTACTTATTCTTTCCCCAGATACGTTATGTGTGGTGAAAAGATACATGATAGTTATTGTTTTCAGTCCTCTGCATTACTTTCCATGTTTCTTTTTTGTTTTAGTCTTGAAAANGTTGGCAAACCAGTGGAGTAATAGCCAGTGATCCTTTTCTGAAATGTCCAAGGGGCTGCAGGGAGATCCAATGGTTGGCAGGGGAAAAGCTGTGCTGAGATGAGGAGTCAAAGATCAACGTGGTCCTGGGCAAAATGGCAGCAGTAGGGATCACAGGTTCACAGGTTCATCAGAGGTGAAAATGAGGCGTCCTCAGTCCAGAAGGTTCACAAACCTCCCTTCCTGAGGCCCAGGAGCTGTAGTTATAGGGCCTTGAGTGTCTCCCATGTCGCATGCCTTGTGGGCATGTCTTCACATGTCATTGGCTGTCACTCAGCCTGCTCCAGCCCTCAGGCCCCTGCCCTAGTCACATGCCTTGCTGGGAAGCGAAGATTAAGACGCAGGATCCTCCATTGTTTGCCAGGTGAAAAGGAGAAAGTCCCTGCCCTGGCCACACTCTTTTCAGGGGAGGGAAGGGGAGATAAGAAGAGAAACCTATTGTCTCTTCCAGTGAAAAGGAGAAAAGTTTTACCATAGAACAAAAGGGCTCTCCCCATGACACTCACCACACTGAGTGCCAGGACAGGGCCGTGCCACAACCATTGAGCACTCCCATCAGCCTTCTGATAGGACATGCGAGCAAACGGAATCTTCTGTGCCCCTTCGCTGTGCGTAGGGTAGAGTGGGAAAGTAGAGGGGAGCTCCTGCTGCAGAGTGAAGAACTGTGAGACCACTTACCCTGGACCCACATATTATCAGGTGCGCTGCGTGCCAGGCTCCTGGGGACACGCAGTGCTTGGCGCTTGGCTTCTGTTGCAGTTAGCTTTGCTGGGGCCACCCTGCATCCCCTCACTGTGGCTGGCTCGATACTACTGGCATATCTTCCATCTCTGGCTAGGCTTAGAATGACAGGTCCCTGCATGTCTGCATCTGCCACGACAGCCCTAAAGCATGCTGTCAAACAATGCTGCTTTGGTTCCCATGACAGAAACATGGGGGGCAAGAGGGGGAGGGCAGGACTTCTGCGGAGCTGTCTGGGTCTCAGTGTCCACCTGCAGGGCCAGGGCACCTGACAGTGATGCATCCACCCACGGGGCCCCATGTGTCATCAGGCAGTACCCGGCAGGGCTGAGTCTGTCGCCTAGGCGTTTAAAGGCACAGCCCTGTGCTTGAGCCTGTCTCTGGCCAGCTCCAAACAGCACCGGCACAAATGGTAAGAAGCCTTTGTCATGCAGTGGCATGTAAGCTCTCCAAAACTCATATGGCACCAAAGTCTGGGCAGTGCCCAAGAAAGTGAGAGGTGTTGCCCCTCATTGCACAAGGTATGGCGATCTCTCCCCACGGGGGAACCAGCCCTCTGCAAAGCAGAGGTACTGCACATGCATTGATTGGGAAGCTCCACAAATAACTGAATAGTATTTGCTCAAAAGCAATCCGTGAATATATGAATACGTAAATCCAGAAGCATGAACACACAAGGTATGATTGTATTTGTCTCGCAGAAAGAACTGCTGAAGTAGCACTTCCAAGAAAATTAGATTCAGAAGAGCTAACAGATTTTTCCTTTTTCTATTTTTTTAGCTCAAACCAGATATAATCCAGAAAGAAAAAATCCAAACTTTTTTATAATGATAAGATCTAAAAGGTAAAAACAAAAATATTGGAATAAAAATTCTTCCTGTCCACTTCATCTCCACCTGGAGCCAGCTAGGAATTTAGTATTCATAATACTCCTTGTTAAAAACATATCAAACTCAATGAAAGGTCATTATAATGATATTCAATACTTCCATCCAGAGATTCTTGCATTTATTATGGAGTGTGTGTGGAATTGTGAGGAGCTGCAATACAGAAATTTAAAGCAAAGCTTCCATATTCACACAGTATATAAATGGCAGAAAAGAGAATTTTAGAAATCTAGATATTTTGACACACATACTTAACCTCAGACCTTGTTTCAGATCAAGAAGTTCATCTGCATTTAAGGTTTGAGATATTATACCCGGGTATTTAATTTATTAAAAAGTTGTTCTCTCTTGAATATGAAACAGCTGAAAACATCTGCTAAATAGATCTTGCTTCCTGATGAAGGAAAGAATATATTTTTAAGAAACTACTTATTCTTTCCCCAGATACGTTATGTGTGGTGAAAAGATACATGATAGTTATTGTTTTCAGTCCTCTGCATTACTTTCCATGTTTCTTTTTTGTTTTAGTCTTGAAAAAATTCCAGAGATATGGTCAAAAATCAAGTCCTTTATAACATCTTCAAATACTAGTAAGTTGTGTCCAGTAATGGATCTTCTTACTCCAAAAAGATAAACCTTGCATTATTTGTAACAAAGTGTACTGTGAGACACAAAGATGGAACGTGCACGTTTCAGACTTAAGTTGTCCAATGCTTCCTCTGCAGAGTTTTTTAGTGGAATAGGAGGAATGTCCCCATAGATATACTGAGAATTTAGATATAACCACTCTCTGTAAGTCTCTCTACACATTTTAACATCTTAGTGCCATGGGGGGTCCTAAAAATCTTTGCTAAAATGACAATAAAAATGTTAAAATGACAATAAAAAGCAGAAGCTTTAAAATATTTTAAATATTCTATATTTTCTATGCATTTACTGAACTATTAACACTTAAAATAATTTGTCCTCCCTCAGCATTAAAATACTCAGAATCTTCAAAATGAATATTATGGAATTATACTGTGGATAAGATTGTACAAGACCTGTCAAAAAATCATAGTTGATTTGGATATTTGGATTATTGATAAACAGAAATTTTATGAAAACAAATAGATACACATTTTTTGACTGGAAAGAGAGGGTCTAATAAATTGTTTCTTGTTTAACATCTGAATCAGAAGAGTGACATACTAATTGGCATTCAAGGGAACACTGAGGTAGCAAAGTATTGCTGCAGGAGTGAATGTTAACAGCGTGAAAGATTTACACTTACATCTGGGAAATTCACGGCACATTGGATGAGCTCCAGCAGGTAAAAAACCATTGTGTGGGAAAGGCAAATAATTGTATGTCACAGGACCAAAGAGTTCTTGAAATGTTAGAGGAAATTACCACACAAGTTTAAAAGAAAGGTTTTTCCCTCGTGGAAAGCATGCACTGGCTGTCACAGGCGGCCACTGAAAGAGAAGACTTTGTGTCCTACGAATAAAAATGTCAGGAGGCTATTGCTGAAGCTATTAGGAAAGCAGGCTGCAGCATAGGGATCACACTGCACTTTGGTATATGAGGTAGACTTACAACATGAGGTTTCAAACCAAAGCAAATTCCCACAAGAGCTGTGGGCTAAAGAAAGATTCATTTATTATGTAGTTGTAAGATAGAGGGGATTTTTTAGAAAGTAGTTTGAGGCTTGGACTAAGCATCAAAGCAGAGTTTTGTGAGACATGTAGGAGGACGCAGTTTATTGCCTTGCTGCATGTTTGTAAATAAAATTTGATTTGGTTAAAACAGCTCTGTTTAATGATCAATTGCTTTGGTAGTCATACTCTGAAGACATTAAAAAAAAAAATTAAATAAAAGTTTTAAACAAAACTAAGTCTTTTATACCCTGAAATAGTTCAGATGTTAATTAAACTGTCTTCAATCTACCTTCAGATGGTAAATTTAGGGTCTTCAGCAAAAATCAAAGGAAAAACTCTTCTTGCCTACAATGATAGGAGCTTGCCAGGATATTTAGGATCAAAAGTCAAGTGAGCAGGAAGAATAAAAATCAAACACTAACTTCAAGATTTGGAGTCTTGAAACTCCTTGAGATTAGCCTTTCTTCGTTTCCTTTGAAATTAATGATGGCAGACAGAATTGATTTAGATAAGAATGTAGTAAATTTAACAAATAGAAAATCTTCAACTCCTAATCTATGAACACCTAATCCTGAGAGATTAAGTTACAAAAACCATTTCTAGGATTCCTTTTTCTGTCTTATTTTTTTAATAGAGCTATATCTTAATGAAACAAACAACCATTTTTCAAGGATAAATTTATCAAAGAAAAAAAATTACATTTTCTGTTCTGTAAATTAGATACATACTCTAAAACTGGGTTTTAGATGATTTTATATGTTAGTACATAACTAGTACATGGTCTGTGTAATGTAATATGAACATATTCACTGCAATAGAAGCTACTAATCATCTACTTTAATGAACTCCTGCAGTTTATACTGGAATTTGAGGTAAAAACTCAAAAAAAAGATCCTGTTTCTGAAACTCATTTATTTGATTAAAAACATAGAGATTAATAATTACCCACATAATATACCTCAAAGAATTTATGTGATGATCACAAATGTCAATGGCTTAGTGATTTACGTAAATAAATATACTTTTGAAAGCTAATGTTGATCCATGACTCCATTTATCATAGTGTGTAGGATGTTAAGACGAGAAACCTGGAAGAGATCTCAGAGTTGTCTGAGAGTGGGTTAGCCTGTAAGGACATATGCCAGGTTCTGACTCCCGCCCTCAGGGCTGAAGGATGGTCACCACTTTATTTTATCTGTTGATACAGATTACATTTCCTTCCAGAGCTTTACAGCTCTTAATGAATTTTTAGAACTTCTCCTTAGTTAACATATTTATGCATAAAGTGAATCTATAACTCCACTTTTAAAATCTATTATGGTTTGAGAAGGAGAAAACTAAATAATACTGATCCTGCTGTCTCTCTAAAAGCCACTCAATGCTATGCTGAAGCTGTATAGTACTTGTTGTCTTTTTTTGGATGTTTTTTGTTGGGTTTGGGGGTTTTTTTTAAGCATTCCTGATTATGAGGACAAAATATTGTAAATACAGGAACAGAATAAAATTTTTTGTCCAATCACACTTTTCTCTTTATCTCAAATAAAGTTTTTAAATTCAAAAACAGCATTTTTTTTACAATAACATAATGTTTAGAATTCCTTCTTCCTCTGTCACATGACATTAGTCTTTAGACATTTTTTAAACCTAGAGGGTTTTTTTGCCTTTTTGTAACGCATATACAGAGCGTCCCTGGAAGTTGCAGTGAGTCGGATCTGGGCAGGTCCCGTGAGTTATGCAATCTGTGAAGATACCGAACCCATGAATATTCAATTACTTTTCTCCTGTCCCCACACACTCTCCACTAATTATGTCTAGAGGGCAGCCCTGGGAGTCCTGGCTCACACCCTAGCACCTCATGAAAGCAGATGCCTCCCAGCCATGGAATCTGGGTCCAGGATGTTATGCACACGTATATGCAGATATTTAAAATGGAAAACAGAAAGAAATGGAATGTTAAAAAACACTGAGAGTAAAAGTTCACCACCAGTATAACCTGGTATAACCTTGTTACACATGAAAGAAAGAAGTATAAAAGAAGCAGTAGAAATTACAATGAAAGTGTAGTCTGGGCTGCAGTCTACTCTGTGCAATTACCCCAGAACAATTAATAAGGAATTTGAGGGAACAAACTTTCAATCTCCCTCATTTTCACACTTTGAAGCTTTAAATAGGAAGTTCTAAGTCTTGTGTCCTGTGATTTTTCAAAGGCAACTCAGTTTAGGAGAAATCACAGCAGAAAACACGTTCTCTCAAAGTTTTCAGCTATTTACAATCAACAGATTTTGATAATGCATAGAAACATCATCTTAATAGCTTAAAGGTCAAAATGGTTCATCTGCTTAACTTGTAGTCTCCTTTTCCTTGGCAAAACTCTTCAATATAGCCATGGCATAAATAAATAAACAAAAATTAATATAGAAGAGTTAATTTTGAGCAGTGAATGTTCTTTGTTTGGAGAGACACAGTGTAAAATTAAAAAATAGGTACAGTCATATCTCGCTGCGTTGCATTCCCACTTTTGCTTTTTTGGACCCTTGAGGGGTTTTTTTCAGCGAAAACTCTTGATTCCTTATGGAGCTTCCCAGTCTGTGCATGCACAGTACCTCTGGTTTGCCGAAGGGCAACACTGGTGCTTCGCCAAAGGGCAGCGCTGGCACTCCCTGTGGGGTGGGATGACCACGCCCTGTGGCACCGTGTTGTGGGCCTCTCGCTCATTTGGAGACTGCCTAGAGTTTGCTGCCCTATGAGTACTGGAGAACTTACATGGCAGGGAAGGTTCATAGTCCTGCCGTACTGCAATGCAGCATGGTTCCTCAGCAGTGCAGCATGGTCCTGCTCTGTGGTGGCAGGCGGCCCGTGACATGGTCCCATGCCCACTCCATGGAGTAAGCTGACGGCAGCACCATCCTGTGCCAATCCAGAGAGGGACTCTGTGGCAGGAGGGTTGGGGAATGGCGGCAGTGGTGCTGGGCATGGCGGCAGCTTGGGTATCCTGGTGCTCTGTAGCAAATGCATGGCAAGTGCTGTTTCCATGTGCTGCTGCATCCCCCACAATTAAACTGGAGATGCAATAGCTGTAGTCCACCCTCAGGTTTTCACTGCTATCATAGCCCACTCTTGAGCAGTTAGTGCATCACAAACTGCTTGGAAATGGCAATTGTTAAAGCCCAGTTCACAGAATCACAGAATCACAGAATCACAGAATATTATGAGTTGGAAGGGACCCACAAGGATCATCTAGTCCAACTCACCATCTAACACCCGTACAGAGACCGAGAGCACATCGCAGAGCATAACACCAACCTAGATCACTCACAGTCTAGCAGGCCACTCCGAGATGGAAGGGGCCCAGCGTCATCAAGCCCCACACCCCCCAGCTAGACCATG
>WEKX01028454.1:116257-126414 GCA_013390025.1 Pitta sordida | reverse complement strand
ATTCTGTGTGTGATTCTGTGTGTATTCTGTATGTGATTCTGTGTGTGTGAATCTCGCATGAGGAGCTGGAGTCTGCTCTGCATGTCTCCCAGCCATGTGTAGGGCACTGAGTTGCACTGGATTGAAAGGTCTCTCCATGGTGTCAACTCCCGTGGCAACTCAAGACTCAGGTCAGGCTTTGGAGGAATGCAGGGTAGAGGCTTCATGACTCACGTGATGATTGGCTGCTGGTTCCTTGGAGGCTGGTTTTTCTCTCTCTCTTGGCTGCTGCAGAAGGCACTCGGGCTTCTGGTGGCTTTTCCATGGTGGTGGTGAGGGAGCAGAGATGAGCAGCAAAGCAAGCAGAGTGAGGAGCATGAGGTGTCGAGGGACGAGGGGAAGTGACGAATGACCACCTGCAGAAAGCAGCATTCCTGCCCCCCTACTCTCTCCTCCTAACTAGCAACTGTGCCTAGATGCTTTCTTATAGGATTTTCTTCCAACTTCACCTGTAATTTGTCACACACTCTTCTTTGGGTGTTTTAGGTGATAAGAGGGGCCCAGGGCATATTGTTAAAATACCTTTTGAGGCTCACCAAGTGATAACCATTCCTTGAACAATAAGAGGCAAATTTTGTGCATTTTCAATTTAGAATTAAGCCCTTAAATGGCATTCTAGTAAAATACTGTTTCCTGGAAAGCTTCATATAAAACAGGCAAGAACTTACTGTTAGCAACAACATGGATTCTGCTATACCCTTATGCTCCCAGCTTTCCTCTTTATGTAGCGATGTACATCTGCCAACCAACAATTCAAAGGGGAAAATTCATTAGAAAATTCTTTGTAGTGAAACCACTAAGATCACATTCATTACCATTCTTGGTAGCTATTTCAGCAATATAAAGCAGGCATCATGCTGACTACCCTACTCCTTTATACTTAGGGGTCTATTGTATTATTAAAGCAGTGGAATGTAGTAAAACCACACCCATTTTAATGTTCATATAAAATATTCATCTCTATTGGATGAATGTTTTAATTTTTAATGCATTGCATAACATTCCTAAGTTTAGTGGCAGGGGTTATAATTCAGGTTGTTTGAATTTATTTCCATTTTACATACGACAAAATACTTTCTCTTTGATTTCTGCAGTAACAAGAAAAACTATTGAGACATCTACAGCTTCTGTGCTCAAGAAAGAGTAAAAATGTGTGCTTAATGACAAACACAGTTTTCATTTTTTAACTGGTATATAAGAAGTACAGTACTTTAGGTCTATTTTGCAAAAAAAAAAATACAGGTATGAATCCTATCTCAGAAGTCTGATTTCTGTAGGAAGGTAAAGCAGCATCTCCAAGAGATCCCCAGAATCTGAGGATCAAGCCTACGCAGCATGCCAATGAGCTCATAGCCTCACTCAAGTATAATTCTCATAAAATATATATACTGGGGTTGGGAGAATTCAGTCACTCTTGCTGACACTTTTTCCTTCTTCAATTTTTCTGATTTTTCTTCCTTTTCACATTTAAACTTTTGATTTAGATCTGATACCTGATATATGTTAAGGACAGACTTTTTTAAAAAAAGATAAAGGTTGGAAAGGGGGGAGGGAAGGACAGGGAAATTCATATATTAATGAAAACAGAAATTTACCTCTTGGTCAAGGCCAGAGCTCAGCTTTTCTGAATACTGTGCAAGTATATAGCTAAGAAGCCCTTCCCTCTGTGTTTGCAACAGAGGGCAACTCTTCTGCTTGCTTCTCTCACATAGCTTCAGACTGGAATGAGCTAAATAGTCCCACTTGGCAATGAGACCATAGATGCAGAGAATCTAGAGAAGGAAATGATACAAATGATACAAATCCTCATAGCGTGAAGTGTGCCCCTTGGAACTCATTCCCTAAATCCTGACCAAGATTTTGGAGCCTTTATGTATTATGGACTCCCATTTAGCCAGACAAACGTCACAAATCAAATTACAAAAGATGTCATAATGAATTACTGGTTTGTAACCTGTGTTTGAGACTATAAATAATAGGCAATGACAAGCAAAGACTTAAAGCTAATATTCATAGAGAATTGTCCTCCTCTGCATATTATGTTTGTTTTCTCCACTAGATTTTCCATATTTATGTTCTCCCTTTATGCAATTTTCTCATCTGTGTACCACGACTGTAGGCTGTGGACGTTCTAGGGTGAGGCTACCTGTTATGGTTTAGGGGGTTTTCTGCTGCTCTGGCAGCGAGGGGGTNGAGGAGCTGGAGTCTGCTCTGCATGTCTCCCAGCCATGTGTAGGGCACTGAGTTGCACTGGATTGAAAGGTCTCTCCATGGTGTCAACTCCCGTGGCAACTCAAGACTCAGGTCAGGCTTTGGAGGAATGCAGGGTAGAGGCTTCATGACTCACGTGATGATTGGCTGCTGGTTCCTTGGAGGCTGGTTTTTCTCTCTCTCTTGGCTGCTGCAGAAGGCACTCGGGCTTCTGGTGGCTTTTCCATGGTGGTGGTGAGGGAGCAGAGATGAGCAGCAAAGCAAGCAGAGTGAGGAGCATGAGGTGTCGAGGGACGAGGGGAAGTGAGGAATGACCTCCTGCAGAAAGCAGCATTCCTGCCCCCCTACTCTCTCCTCCTAACTAGCAACTGTGCCTAGCTGCTTTCTTATAGGATTTTCTTCCAACTTCACCTGTAATTTGTCACACACTCTTCTTTGGGTGTTTTAGGTGATAAGAGGGGCCCAGGGCATATTGTTAAAATACCTTTTGAGGCTCACCAAGTGATAACCATTCCTTGAACAATAAGAGGCAAATTTTGTGCATTTTCAATTTAGAATTAAGCCCTTAAATGGCATTCTAGTAAAATACTGTTTCCTGGAAAGCTTCATATAAAACAGGCAAGAACTTACTGTTAGCAACAACATGGATTCTGCTATCCCCTTATGCTCCCAGCTTTCCTCTTTATGTAGCGATGTACATCTGCCAACCAACAATTCAAAGGGGAAAATTCATTAGAAAATTCTTTGTAGTGAAACCACTAAGATCACATTCATTACCATTCTTGGTAGCTATTTCAGCAATATAAAGCAGGCATCATGCTGACTACCCTACTCCTTTATACTTAGGGGTCTATTGTATTATTAAAGCAGTGGAATGTAGTAAAACCACACCCATTTTAATGTTCATATAAAATATTCATCTCTATTGGATGAATGTTTTAATTTTTAATGCATTGCATAACATTCCTAAGTTTAGTGGCAGGGGTTATAATTCAGGTTGTTTGAATTTATTTCCATTTTACATACGACAAAATACTTTCTCTTTGATTTCTGCAGTAACAAGAAAAACTATTGAGACATCTACAGCTTCTGTGCTCAAGAAAGAGTAAAAATGTGTGCTTAATGACAAACACAGTTTTCATTTTTTAACTGGTATATAAGAAGTACAGTACTTTAGGTCTATTTTGCAAAAAAAAAAATACAGGTATGAATCCTATCTCAGAAGTCTGATTTCTGTAGGAAGGTAAAGCAGCATCTCCAAGAGATCCCCAGAATCTGAGGATCAAGCCTACGCAGCATGCCAATGAGCTCATAGCCTCACTCAAGTATAATTCTCATAAAATATATATACTGGGGTTGGGAGAATTCAGTCACTCTTGCTGACACTTTTTCCTTCTTCAATTTTTCTGATTTTTCTTCCTTTTCACATTTAAACTTTTGATTTAGATCTGATACCTGATATATGTTAAGGACAGACTTTTTTAAAAAAAGATAAAGGTTGGAAAGGGGGGAGGGAAGGACAGGGAAATTCATATATTAATGAAAACAGAAATTTACCTCTTGGTCAAGGCCAGAGCTCAGCTTTTCTGAATACTGTGCAAGTATATAGCTAAGAAGCCCTTCCCTCTGTGTTTGCAACAGAGGGCAACTCTTCTGCTTGCTTCTCTCACATAGCTTCAGACTGGAATGAGCTAAATAGTCCCACTTGGCAATGAGACCATAGATGCAGAGAATCTAGAGAAGGAAATGATACAAATGATACAAATCCTCATAGCGTGAAGTGTGCCCCTTGGAACTCATTCCCTAAATCCTGACCAAGATTTTGGAGCCTTTATGTATTATGGACTCCCATTTAGCCAGACAAANGAGAGAGAGAGAACTTTATGGAAGGGCAGAGAGATGGTTCCTACCCTGGATCTGGTCAGAAATACCAACCTGCCTGGTTTACCCCTACCCTATGTTCCCCCTTTTTCTCCTGGTGGAAAAGGGAATATTACATCTATTGTAAGAGAAGGAGGGGTGGGGGGAGAAAGGTTGCCTTCTAAATGATGCTTCCCTTGCAGTTCTGAGCTTGTTAGTTAGAAAATAAACCCTTTATGTTCTTTACTTATAGTTTTGCCTTGTTTTCGCCTGTAACCAGGTTTATTCTCCAGTTTCTCTCCTTCAGGAGAAGTTGGGGTGGGTCTCTGGCATCCAGCCAGGGTCTAAACCACGACACTACCTTTATTTGAAACCTGGCAGATTAGGGCCTAGAAAAGATTTGTAGCCACAAGAAAAATAAACATGATTAATAAAAGGATTTAATTTTATTGAACTTTTCAACTTAAGAACCAAGAAAATGATTTCATAGGCTATTCTGTTTACCAAATGTAGTACAACCAGATAGGTTTTTTCCACCTCTGACAAGTATATTTCTGCATATGTTGGGATGCTGGAAATATTGTGATAAAGGACAGGTTTGTTTTGATTTCTTTATGTTATTTAATGTGTTCAATCCAACAGGATAAAAGGAATTTTTTAAATCCTGCAATATATGTCTGGTTCTTTACATAAAACTAAACATCATACAACTGCATCTAAAGAATTTACAAGGTAAGGGGGAGTTTCAGAAACTTGTTCTAAGATAAAGCTGCCATGTTAGAAGAGAAAGATAGCTCAAGGCACACACATGTGGTGGAAATGTGGCAGTGTATCTGGAATATGTCCTCATAAATACCACTTCTGTATTGACTAGGTGAAAAGCCCTAAGACATCAAAGCACACTTTGGAAGGACATAATTTCTCGCAAAGAACAGCTTAGTGAATATGGAGTTTAGGTCCCAGAAAAAAAAAAAAAAAGAGAAAGGAAATTCATGATGCCTTGTAAAGTAGTCAAATCACCTAAACATTCCTCTGTACAAAAACAATCCCTTTTGCATAGGTTTCATTTGCCAATATTAACTACCTTTATCCCCTGTATATTCATCATTACCATCATATCTGTTTTTTAGAAAAACTGACATGGAAGAGTCTGGTAACATGATGGTTAATTTGTATTTCATATTTCATATTTTTTACAATGTCCTTCTTGCAGAACATGGTTTTGGAAAAGAGGTTGGTGGAGAGCAGGTTAAAATCTCTGGGACAGGCCTCAGGCAATTCTAGTGCAATGGGGTCTCCTTGAGGGCCACGGTAATATAAATAATAATAAAATGTTAACAATTATGCCTGCCAGACTTCCTTCTTCAGGATATTACTGCAGCTCATCTGAATGTGCTTTGACCTGCCCAATGCTTTTTATTCCCTATTTTGGGAAATATTTGTTCCTTCATACATATTTCTGACTTGCGTTAAGAGAGACATCAAATGATTGAACACATTTAACCTTATTTTTGGTCAGCAAAAGTTAATGATTGTTGAAGACTTTCTTTTAGTTCTTGGTTTCACAGAAGCCTCAAATTTGCTAGCATAAAATCCAATACGAAACTTTCCCTCTGAAATCTTGGTAAAGTCACACCTTTGGTGATTTACCTAAGTACCATCCAGATGCAATTGCTGCAAAATTTATAACCAGAACTCACCATTAAGTAAATCCTTTCTTCAACAACAGAGAAACAGTGGGCGTTTCCACCCAGTTAAGCGGAATCTACACATTCTCTTTTATAGCTCAATTCTAACAGTGCCCTTTCCAGAGAAGACTCTCTTTCCTGTCTGTCTTCGATTATTGCTGGGATGGTGCCACTATCATGGTCTGTGTGCTGCAAGACCAAATCTGAGTTTAAGCAACACAAAAGAGCAAGTCCAGCTCCTCAGTCACTCCAGACTTGCATCTGACAGCACTTTGGAAGTACAGACCTTGCACAAACTGCCAATAAAAGCCAATCTTCCCAACTGCATTCCTTTAAAAGCCACTATTGTTCTCATTCATGACTGAACAGCTCAGCCTTCATATTGAAAGAAAAAAAAAGAGTCCAGGCTGCACGGAACAACTTCCAGACATTTCCTCCACCCTTAGAGCATTTCAATCCTATTGTAACGCTTTTGTGTATAGTATCCATGAAATGGGGATGATTGTTATTATTTTCTCTGATAGGAAAAAATCTCTCTGATTAATGCCAGCACAATATTTCTTTAATCTTTTAAAGAAACTTTCTGTAGGTATTAGCACGCACAATTAGAAAAGCAGAGCAGTAAATGCATGAAAGCCACATTTTTACTAGCAGACAAATAAATGATGGATTAAATCTGGTGCTGCTCCAGCTTCTTTGGTAATGATCCATTTTCACTGTGATCCCAAATTGTTTTTTAAATCATGTTCTGGCCTTCAAGACAATGCAAGGGGTTATAAATTATTTTCATTTTTCTCAGTGTTATCCTGGAAAAATAATGAACTCCAGGAAGATGACAGGAATGGAAGTGTTTTCAACATAAAGACATCTAGATAGCTCTTTTCACTTATTTCTTATGTTTCTTAATTTATCCCTTTACTAGAATTACTACCTAAAAAACAAGCTACCAACTTCCAGTGGGCTAGAAACCAAAATGAGGGCATAATCCTTATCTGGGAGACATAACATGCCAAAATACAAAGCAACTTGACAAATAAATTAGTGAGCTATAAAAAAACCTGTCTATTTTTAATATCCATATATCAACTGCTTTGATTTTTAGACACATGTATTTTAGGAAAAGAAAAATAGGGATAGAGATTATTTATACAGTAATCCCTCCAATTTTGCAGGGGTTTGGGACCGGGAAAATGCCACAAAAACCAGATTTCTTGAAGAGCAGTGGATCATACATATGCAAATAAGCCACGTCCACAGCCCCATCCCCTCAGCCCCAGTAAGCGTCAAGATGTGAGTCTAGCGTGGCGGCTGCAGTATCACCCCACCTGCAGCAGGCATGGGTAGAGCTATGCCACTGTGGGGACCGGGGTCTTCCTGCGGGATGAACAGCCTCTGATCTCTGGCTTGGAAGCGAGCCTGGGCAGAGCCGCACTCCACTGCTCAGAAGCCAGCCCGGGTGGAGCAGTGCTGCTGCAGGAACCGGGGTCCTCCTGTGGGACAAGCAACCTCCGATCCCTGGCTCAGAAGCGAGTCTGGTCAGAGTCGTGCCCTGCCACTTCGAAGCAAGCCTGGGCTTGGGGGACCGGGGTCTTCTTGTGGTATGAGCAACCACTGATCACCCACTTCCCCGTGGCCCTAGCACCAACTTGACATGTTGTGTATAAAGCTTCCCTACAATTTTATGGATCTTTACAACACTCTTATATGCTGGTGCATGAGCGACCAGCACCTGCCAGTGCTGATGCTCCGCCCCGTGGGGCTTGCCTGTCCTGCCCCACTGGGCATGATGGCCCTGCGTCCTGGAGCAACAGAGGCACTCTGTGCATGTGCACACAAAAACTCTGCCAAGAATCAAGGGAAGTCTATAGTGTCTTTGCTGGAAAAAACACTGTGAAGAGGTGAAGCCACAAAGAGGTGAGGGATGACTGTATTACACACACAGAATCAGAGAAGGGGTAAGGTCAGAATGGACTCTTAGTCCCTGTTCAGGTAGGGTCCTCCAGAGCATGTTACTCAGGATTGTGTGCTTAAACATTTGAATATCTCAGTGAGGGAGATTCCACAACTTTTCTGGGCAACCTGTTCCAGTGCTCAGTCACCCACACAGCAAAGAAGTCTTTCCTCATATTCAGGCAGAACTTCCTACGCACCAGTTTCTGCCTGTTGCCTCATATCCTATTACCTGGCACCACTGAGCTCCATCCTCTTAACATCCTCCATTATTATACCTACAGACATTGATAAAGTCCCCTCTCATTTCTGTTCTTGAGGTTGAACAGGCCCAGCTCCTTCAGCCTTTACTTGTACTAGAGGCGATTCAGTCCCTCAATAATTTTTGTTGTCCTGTGCTGGACCTGCTCCAGGACCTCCATGTCCCCCTTGTACCAAGGAGCCTAGAACTAGACACAGCACTCCAGATGTGGCCTCACCAAGGCTGAGTAGAGGGGCAGGATCACCTACCCTGACTTGGCAATTCTCTTCTTAATCCACCCCAGGTTATCACTGGTCTTCTTGGCCATACAGTCACACTGCTGGCTCATGGACAGCTTGTTGCCTCATATTAACATGTACAGTTATACCTCCTCCATTGTGAGGAAAGGGACAGGCCAAAGGCCTCGCAAAATATTATTCTCGCAAAGAACGGCAGGTCGTTAATATGCATGCAGGCCATGCCCATTGCTCCACCCCCCGGAACTCCGAAGCGCTGCGTACAATTCTTTGCCCTTCCTGTAGTCTGTCTTTGCACAGGGGAGCAAAGGGAACCGTTTCTGAGCAGCTGCTGTGACCGCAGCCCAAACCCCGCACCTCTCCCCCCCCAGCCCCCCGACCAGGCCGGACCCCAGTGCTAATNTGCTGCCATCGCAAGCCCTCCTCCCCATGTCACCGCCTCTCGGCAGAGCATAGTCAAACTGCGCATGCGTCAGGCAGCTGGGCTCGCAGACGGCTAAATCATATTTGCGAAAAAATTGCTTCGCAAATGGGCGAGGTCGTGAAGGAGAAGTCGCAATACAGAGAGGATTCACTGTATTTTATACATATTAAAAATCCCAACAAACTGGTTTATCTGTGGTAAACCAACAGAGATGGGAATGTCCAATATCCATGGGCAAATCAGGTGCTTTGCTTCCTAGTGGAACAGGGAGAAAAGTACTCTACCATGCAAGAGAAAAATCTGGTAGATTCAAATACAATTACTAAAAAAAAACCAACCCAGTGAGTAAGAAAGTATTTACAAGAAAACACTAAAATAGGAAAGTGTCTTCAGTCCTGCCTTCTGGTGCTTAAATGCGTTTTAACTATGAGGAAAACCGCCCTAAAAACCAGAAGCCTCTGCTAAAGTTGAACCCAGGCTTTTCATCAAATTTTTCATTAAGAATGGCCTATGGAAGATATAAAGAAAGCAAGCTTCTTTTGAGCACACTCAACAGAATTATTCCCTTGGTCCTGGAGCATTGAAAGCCTTCTTCCACTTGGAGGAATTCAAACTCAAAGTTCCCATGAAGCTGGAGTGGGAGCGTTCCTCAAATACCCCAATGAAGCTGTGAAAATCAGTTAAAGCTTACTTTAAGAAGAAGCATAGAGAGAAATAGGGATGTGGTGAATATAGAGTACACTGATTAGGACATTCAAATGGGAGGAGAGTAGTTATTATTTTTTTTACCAGGTTAAAAGTCCAATCCATATTCCCAGCAAAGAGTACTCCCCCAAAAAGCAGAGACACCTAAGTAGGTGGTCCATACAGCTCTGTGGCGAGCTAATTGAACTGAATTGTTGTCCCAGTCAGTAATCTTTGTCCCAATGAACAGGGCAGGCAAGCTGGGCTCCATTCCCTGTTTGCTTGAGCATTAAAGATAGCACAAAGTAAGTAAGTTAGCAGCATAAATTAATGACCAGTAAAGCACTTTCCTCAGTGGTGCATCCACTGCAGATCACACAGAATCACACAGAATATTATGAGTTGGAAGGGACCCACAAGGATCATCTAGTCCAACTCACCACCTAACACCCGTACAGAGACCGAGAGCACATCACAGAGCGTAACACCAACCTAGATCCCTCACAGTCTAGCAGGCCACTTCGAGCCGGTCATCCAGCCCTACGCCCCCCAGCTAGACCATGTCACTAAGCTCCTCGTCCAGTCTTCTCTTAAACACCTCCAGGGATGGCGACTCCACCACCTCCCTGGGCAGCCCATTCCAATATGCAATCACTCTCTCTGTGAAAAACCGCTTCCTAACGTTAAGATTGAACCTCCCCTGGCGTAGCTTGAGGCCGTGCCCTCTCGTTCTGGTGTCGTCAGCCTGGAAGAAGAGGTCTACACCCATCTGGCTGCAACCTCCCCGCAGGTAGTTGTAAACA
>WEKX01028454.1:77705-116206 GCA_013390025.1 Pitta sordida | reverse complement strand
CAATATCACATACCCGGGCCCCAGGAAGGCAGCAGACCTCCCTGTGGGATGGGTCCGGCCGACAGATGGGCCCCTCTGTTCCCCTCAGAAGGGAGTCCCCGACAACCACCACCCTCCTCTTCCCTTTGAGACTGGAGGTTCTGATTCTCTTAGTGGGTGAGGTTGTTCTTATAGGTGTACCAGGTGGGGTCACTTCCTCCATGTCATCCTCCCGATCCCCAAAGTCCAGTACCCCAAACCTGTTCTGTAGGGGCAGCTCACAGGGTGGCATCTGGAAGGGCGGTGGAGAACAGGGGAGGGATGCCCCACCCCCACGGGCGGGGACCTGCTCCCACTCCTCCTCATCCTCATGGGTGCCATCTCCCACCTCATGCTGGGGCATATGGGATGTGTGAGGAGGGTCCCCAGCAGAGGTTGGGAGCACACTGTCCACTTCCTGTATATAGCTACGATCTTTCCTCAGTTTTTCTACCTCTTCCTTCAGATGAGGTGATGTTTGCTAACATTTGATAAGAAGAGAAGAAACTGAAATAGATCCGGTAGAAATTGGATGAATTTTGTCTCTACTGAAATATTGTGAAAGCCAGAACCCACTACTTTGGTCACAGTCTCATTTAGTCTAGATTCTCAGAATATTAGCAAAATATTAGCAAAAACACACTAATTACTGTGTTCTGCCAGGACAGTGACAGACTAAATGACTCTTTTCACAGGGGAATTTACAAGGCAATGAGATAAGAGGGTAGTTAAGAAAAGTTTGATAAGCACATGATGCTGGTATATATTTCTTCATGGTATGGAGGTTTAAACTGGCTGGGAAAATCTGTAGCAAAGGGACAAACAAAATCTGCTATTCTAATCTCTGGAGATGAATAATATAGTAAAGCACTATCTACCTCAATCTAAATTTAACATGAGGGATCCTTATTGTTTTTATTTAGTGGATTAACAGTGGCCTTATGCAAATATCCTCTTGCGTCTCACTGTTTCCTTCCCTATTGCCTGCTTTTCCTCTACAGCTGGGAGAAAGCACCCCTTGGTCCCACAAGAGTGTTCACCAGGTCACGTTGCACTTGGCCAAGGACCCTCACCTCAACTGAAGCTGAACACACACATCTTAGACATTTTATAAGGCTAAAATATATGGGTAATGGTAAACAGATTAGGAAGTGGGAAGTATGTAAAACCATTCCTTTCCTGCCACCCATGCCTAGTTCTTCTCTAGATGCTAGAAAGGAACAAAGCCCCTATTTCTTGCTCTCTTTCTTATTCTTTTTCTCCTTATTTCTCCCTGCTTCCGTCTCCACCTAGACAGATGTCCCCTGGCTACTCTCCCAGTGGAGCACCCTTCAGCAGATCCCAGGACCGATGCTCCTAGATCACATGTGTGAGGAACTGGCCTCATTCAGATAATCCTGGTGACATGTAGCCAGCCACTCTGCATACAAAAACCTGGAAGTTCCTAATGTGCTCAGCATGTGCAAGCTGATTAAGTTTTGCCTACAGGGAAACATAATTGTCTGCATATAGTTGGAGGCAGTAAGAGGAGAAGTTATTAAACATGGTATGAGGGATTTTATTAGCAGTTATAGGATGGAATTGAGAGAGCTAACACTTGAACATATGGAAAAACTGCCCGACAGTGAGATCAACTCTAAGTACGAAAGGCGAGTGTAAGGAAGTGGAGGAAACCACATTTAAAATTAGACTTAACATTAGAAAATGTGCTTTGGGGAACATGCCTGCCCAGAAGAGAGATGTGCAGACTGATCAAATAAAACCCTTCTCTCTGCACCTAGCATCCTTGGATCTGAAAACAGATCCAATCACAACAGATATAGAGTCCATCATTTGAGGCTTTATGCTGTTTCTGCTATGATCAGGAGAAAAATCTTTTTTAATATATCTAATGAGCTACTGGAAACTGTACCCGAGTCCATAGTCACCTAGAAGATGGGAACACCAAACAAGGGACATGAGGCATCTTTGCACTGATCAAGGCCAAAGAACACCTTGCAGGATTGTAATATTTATTTTCAGACTTCCCATCACCTGGGGCTTTGTCTAAAGCTTTCATTTTGCATTTAGTATTTTCTGAGTGGAAAGGGGGTGAAAGGAAACTCAGATGTGTGACATTAAAAAAGAAAATCCTTAAAATAATGTCCAGAGTGTGGAAAGTGCAAGCAATATATTCTGCTTTTCTTCTTTTCAGTGTAAGGGAAAGAGATCTGTCGGGAAGGTCTGGCTTGGTTATTTTTACAGCTACATGACTATTGCTAAACACAGCTTGTAGACACCACTGACTGGAAACACCCACCCACTAACTACATATTTATTGTGAAACCAAGGCAATAGCAGAAGGCACCAGGGCTGCTCTTATCAAGTCAGCTGGGAACACCAGCAATTTTCATGTCCTCTCAGCAGCCAGGAGATTCTGCAGCTCCAGCTCAGCAGCAGAATCCTGGTTCTCAGCAGATACGACAGTGCAAATATGGCAGTAGGAAGGCTTGAATTAACTGTCAGACATTGCCTCAGGACACAAAGATGCATAGATTTTTCCATTCCCCTTTTATTTTCAATCTCTCTACCTAATCCCACACAGCAGTTTTAGTGAAACCCAATAGGTCACTGGTGAGTTGCTTCCCACAGCTCCTGTTTTCTTCCTCTGTAGACAGTCTGAAATGGAGCAGCTAAAACAGGTTTAAATGTCTGACACACAAATACCAGAAAAGAGCAGAGGTTTGTCTGGATACATTAATGGGCATACTGATTTCCATGACCAAATAGTGCTTTTTAGGAGGTAAACATGGAAATGGCTACAGCTATCATTGCAATTTGGTATTTTTGGAGGGTATTCTGGTTTTAGAACTAGATATTTTTATTTTTGAAAAAAAATCTCTGTGGTTCTATTTTATGCCAAATTGCAGTTTTACACCCTCCATATATGTAGTCTAGTGGTGTCTTTTGCCTCTTGCACAATTTTAATCCACAAATCAAGAGTGTTTCACTGTGTAAACACAAACCAAAATGAGGCAAACTGAACTATTGCTGTTTCCAACCAGCTGTTCTATCTCAGTGTCTGTACAAATCAGTTACACAGCTGAATAAGTCTTTGACGCTTTTTCATTAGAAAATCTTGGTTAAGATATTCTGAGTTTATATTTATCATTGTTATTGTTACAGACTTTGGCAGCAGTACATGAGGAACTCAGAGAAGGTAATTTTCATTATTTCATCCAAATAATAAACATTTTCATCATGCGTCTTGTAGAAAATATTGTAAGTACAAAGCTATGGGGAGTTGATGGAATACTTACTAACCATTATATCCAGAAACCAATTGTAGGTAGATACTAAAAAACATTCAGAAAATTGTCCAAAGAATTATGAAGCTATGTAACTTCACTGTTGTTGAAAAATACCCAATAATATTTGCATTACACTCAAAAGTTGCTCTTGATAATACAGTTGGGTCTCCTATATTGCAGACCCGTGGTCTTAATTGGGGTCTGTGAAGTCCTAATTCCGTGTTGAATGGCAGCTCATTAATATGCAAATTTACCCCGCACCCTCACACAGCCCTGCACTGTTTCGGCACTGTGTCGCCATGTACCAGTGATTGTGTTGGCCCTTCCCAGCGCCCGCAGCCACCCCACTCTGGGAAAAAACCCTTTTCGGCTCAGCCAGGGACACAGTTTCATAACTGCATGGCGGTGGCTCTGGGGGAGTGGCCCTGCCGCCGTGGGTGCGCAGGGAAAAGGGGCCTCCTTCATCGCTAAAAAATCATGCTGCTAAGAGCTGAAGCCGCAATATGGGGGGCGCGAAGTGCAAGAAGGCCGACTGTACTCCTACTCAAATGCATAGTCAGAAGAAAGTCAGGAAACACTACAAGTTTATGTTTATTCTTTGGTGAAAAAAAAAAACAACAAATCCCAGTGTGTGTTCACCTCAGTGTTTTATGTTTTCAGACAGTCTGTAAGTGTAATGGATTTGTTTTCACTTCCATGCAATCCGTTATTGCTGTGGAGCACTTTCCTAGAAGGCTGTTGTAAAAGAGCTATCTCAGCTGTCCTGAAGTCTTTGTTAACTCAATTCCATCATATTTATGGACATGAACAGAAGTTACATGGTGCCTATTTTTTCTGCTGTGCTCCTGTGTCATGTGGTAGTATTAGCAAAGGATTGGTTAGAGAAGAAACACACTTTGGAGGTCATGTCTTGGATGGCAGGCTGAATTTAACTTTTTAATTAAGTGACCCTCAGCAAGTAATTTCATTTTGCACATCAATTTTTCCTTATGGGTGTCATCTGTAATATCCAGGACACTAAGATTTCTGGGTGGGTAACACTGTTATTAATTATTTGCATGACTCACATCCATGTAAATTCAGCTGCATTGAACACAGTACAAAACTGACAAACACATATACAGATTTTTACGAGTGACAGAGTAACAATAATCCATAATGCAAACATTAGCATTAGCAGTCTTTGATGACTCTTGCAATAAAAAATCCTGAAGGAAGCAGAGCTTTGAAAATAAGACAAATTGATGAAATATCCACGAAATATTACTTAATCACAACAAGCTCCTGCTCACCAGCAGATTGTTTTGAGAAGTTGCTATCTGGAATATCTGAGCTAAGGCAGCTGTTTCCAGCCACCCCACTCCACAGGGAGCTCTGCACGGAAAGAGTACAGTAAGGATATTTGGAGACAGCCAGTGCCTATATGATGTCACCCTGAAGCAATCAGACATCTGAGTTTTGTTTTGATTTCATAAGGTTTTTTTTCATTAACAAAGCCAAATGTCATGTTCTGTTATCCTAGTCCTTCCCACAAAAAGATTATAGCTGACTAGTTTATTAGGGGTCATTTTTTTATTAACAGTGCCCACATTTCCTTCTCCTTAGAGTATGAAAGGACATTAATCTTCATTTTTGTACTGATTAGCCCAAGGGTTTTAGCATTGAATACTTTATGCATGGATAACAAAAGAACTGTCAGCATGATATAATTAAATTCTCTCTCACTGACCCTTAACATGTTTAATAGCACCTCTTGCAGTGACATAATTATGGTAAACTGGAAGGAAAGCTTCCAAATTCAGTCAGATCTCCTGGATACTAGCTTCATTCCTCTTTCCTGAGCACACAGCTGTTAGCATTGCTGCTGAGATATATTTAAAGAACCTTGAAAGAGTAACAACTATACACCCATAACAATATCAGGTAGAAAACCCTACTTACATAATTGATGATTTCTTAGACATCAAAGACTGTTCTGCAAATTTTTTCCATTTAGAACACAGTATACAGGATTTAATCAAACTAATCTAGTAGATGTCTCTCTGCTTTACTTTCTCAATAACCAAATGTTCACAAACAAATATCAATTACAAACATTTCTGATTAGAGATAATCGAAGAGTATCAATGTCCCAGGCCATGGGCTTCAGAAAAATGAATACTATCTCAGGTCATTTAGAAGTAAGAATCAGGAACAAATATAGAAAAAAATAATTACCAAAGTAAGCTTTGGGGCTGTCTGTCATTCTCACACACAAAGTAAGCCAGAGTGCTGATTGCCTGGGGTCTTGGGAGAGTCCATCCTTCAAATGTGTGAGAGGGCCAGCTGATATGACTGTCACAGATACAATATATGAATATTTTTCTTTTTGCTATTTGCTTAACGTAACCTATTCTCAGTTACAATCCCTACATGTATGTATAGGATATATAGAATTGCACATACAATTTCGAACTGAAAAAGGCAAGGTTTTTGTTTAATCAAATGTTCTCTTTCACAATGAAGAACTCCCATGCAATGGCAGCTGAAATCATCGCATACACCATAACAGCTCCCCTCCCCCAACCCTGCCAATATTATCATTGAAAATAACTCTGAAACTGGTTTGCCATCTGCATCCTCTGCAGGTCCATTTCCTGGCTATTGATTTACCAGAATTTCCTTCCCTGAGTGAGTAGAACTGACCATGCACAACTAATTTACTGACCAAGTGAAAGAGAAGACCTGCATTTCAAGGAACCTCATAGCTGAGCAAGTGCAGTCACCCTTCTGACTCACACCACCAAAGCTCCATTCTCCACAAAGAATTTTTCTAGACTTTTCCTGCTGATCAAACTATTCTGTGATAATGTGAAGCAGGAATGGAGGTTTCTTGGTGGCTGGAGGCAGACATGATAGCACTCTTGGTTAACAGATGTTTTTGCTTTATCAGAGAATGATCTCAGCTTCCAACCTCTGAGTTTCTCATGCTAGGCGAAAGTCAGACAAAATCAATGTAGCAGATAGATACTTGAAGAGTGGGAGAGAGTTATGTTTCCTTTAACATAGGCACCATCAAGAGCTCAAGACAGCTCTGGAACATTCATCTCTCCTTATTGCTGTGAGCTTTTAGGATGGGCAAACGCCATTTTCCTGGCCTGCTCCACAGTATGTGTAGGGCAGTTTTCATGGTTATTTTATGCTTCCCCAGCCAGATCTAGGAGCTGGGCCTTGGGCCAGGAATCTGGCTCATTGTCCAAAAATGTGATTCTGACTTGGACTTTGTGATGGGTGAAGGAGCTGTGCTGACTTTCCTTGGGGAAGAAAGGAGTTTGGCCAAAGCCTTTGTAACACAATACAAGTGTAAACCCCAAAGCTGGAGAATGCATTGCGATAGAAGGATTTGGCCAGCCCCATTTATATCACTTGCAGCATTCCAGGACTTGCAGCTGTACCAAAATTGTATTTCATGCAAGTGCTAATAGATCATCACTGTGTTCACAACCATGAAAGGCCACAGGAACTCTTTAACATATGACCTAGAGCAAATGATTCGCACTCCCCTTGCAGCTGTTTGCTCCTACTTTGGAAGAGCATTAAAAACACCGAGAGAGCAAGGAAACAGGCTTTGTGCTGGTATCCTGCTTGTGAATAGTCCTTCCCCTCTGAAACTTTTAAGAGTGGAAGGGCACAGACTCAGCAAGGTCCCCTTCCATGAGCACTGTCTCTATGCAAACTCTTAGGTGGATACAGCTGTAATTATATGAGCTGTTTGCATTTTGTTTATTTTCTTGATTGTTATATGATTGCATAAGTGAAATCCACTTTAGTACAGTGGTAAGTGTCCCTACCTGGCGTGTGGGAGACCCGGGTTCGATTCCCGCCAGGGAGACAGTGTTAAGAGTTGGACTCGATGATCCTTGTGGGTCCCTTCCAACTCAGAATATTCTGTGATATCAAGTAATGTTTTTCATTATTTATTTCTTATCCTTTCAATTTCCACAGGAAAAAAATGAACACAAGAAATCTAATAAGCAAAGAAAGGGAATCACATTATTTCCAGGGTCTTCTGCTCTACAGGCTCAGGACTAGAAAGAGACAAAGGTAGATAGGATGCTGAGAAAGCAGGGATGTGTGCTTCCCAGTTAGACTGTTTTATCTTGCACAGCAATAATCTCTAGGGCAGGAATGGGACACAAGACTCCCTACCAGGCTGCAAAAGCCTGAACTTTTGCTCTCTCTCCCCCATTCATACTCAATCCTTGCCCTTCTAACACCACCTAGATTCAAGAAAAAGAATGGTCAGAGTTGAGAAAGTAAACAGTGGTCTCTAAAGGAATTTTCTTTTTTTTGGGGGGGTTAAGTAATCACTATTTTACAAAAGATGACTTTTAGGAGACGGTGCTTTAATGGTTAACTGGTTACCTGGCCAATCTGTAAGAGAGGATTTGAGGCTTTCATTCAGACCAAGACATCTTGTGAGTGTCTCTGCGCTTGCCTATGCTCAAGAGAGGAAGTTCATCCCCACTGCTCCATTTAAAAATCTATGCTATTCCACAAGTAACTAGAGTAATAGGTAAATTTATTTAAGTAATCTGCAAAATAATAGTATTCCTTAAAAGCAAAAAAAGTGCAGTTAATTTTCTGTGATTCTGTGAAAAGAGAGAGAGGACTGCAAGAAGAGGACAAACAACTGTGCATTTACAGCCTCCAGATGCAAAGAAGCCAGGGGTTTCCAGCAGGGTAATCAGTTTTGCTAATGAGATAGCAGCAACCTTTAGGAACAGGAGCCCTGCTTTTTGCAGTGAACAGAACTGCAAAGCTAGGTGAGGTGAGACAGGTCTGTTCTCACTCCCCAGCTGCTCTCAGGAGAAGATTTTTCTGCAGACAGACCTATGGCTAAGAACAAGCCTACTTCTACAGGGCAACACACTAAAACCCCTTAAATGTTTTTCCCTTCTAAGGAGGTTACTTTTTCATCCAAGTGAAGATGGAAGCAAATGAATGGACTCTCCATTCAAGTCCTTTCAGTCTCATTTATTTTTAAATTAAGTTTGACTTTGTGACAGCTTCCCTTTCATGCTCTGTTGCTCTTTCAGATCTCACCTCTTCCCCCTTTAGCTGTCAAAGCTCTGCTTTCACTCTCTGGCTGCTATTAACTTGTTAGTGCAAACCCCAGACCACAGTCTCTACCTCACAAGTCTTTTTCTTCTCCTTGGACTGTGCTTATAGACTCTCATCTTACTCAAATACAATGGAAAAAGACCACTCCTTATTTTGGCTCCTGTATTTATGCTTCCATTACAGAAACAGTCTGCTGAGAGTCAGAACAAATGTGCGGGTGTGTGGATCTGCACATTGCACAGCAAGATACTTTGACACCTCCACTACACTCACAAAGACAAAAGTATCAAATAATTTTAAGTACTAATTGTAATAATTTAAGTATGAATTTGACTCCAGAAGGTCATTTACAATGACTGTGCTGGAAGGTACTAGCCTTGATTCAGGCTGAAATAGGTGACTCAGGGTGCTAGGCTCCCTTCAGTAGTGTCTGACAAGAGAAACTTTTTCTCACTATTCAGATGTTATCAATAGGATACCGTGGAAAGACCAGAAAATGCTCTGCAGAAGCTCTTTACTGGATCATACATGTACATGAAAATGCCACACTTTCAGCCTGTTGAATCACACATTTTTTAATGACCACGTATGGGACCTGAATCCAAAAATATTTTGGTGTATTAGTAAAGCTTTTATTTGTCTTGAAATCATGTACTGAAGCACTCTTCTGAATCAAATCACTTCAATCACTTTGTACTTAATGACTGCCAGGTACTTTTCTAAAACAAAAAGAAATAGTAGTTTTGATTCAGGTTTGTTGTTTTGTTGTGGTTTTTTCTCCTCCTCAGAGTGCTCTGGTGCTATCTCAAGTACATACATTTTTCCCTCAAACATGACTGATTTATACATTTAAAGTTAATAATCACTGTTGCATTCAGTTAAAGCAGAAACATCATGAAGTAAACTCACTATGAATGGCTAAAGGGAGATGGACTTGCAGACACGGGAAGAAACTTATGGGAAGAAGGTGCTCTAGGTGCTTTGAAACTCCTGAACTATTACAATCTTTCCAATCTCATGATCATGCTTAAATATTAGCCAAACTTTCAGGTGCAATTAATGTGATGACAAAAATATTACTCAGTGAGTAATAAACAACCGAAAAAGATAGCAGAGAGTAGCAACACCACAGCGTTCTTAAGTCCCATCAGAGCTACTTGTATGACCTTGACTTATCTGAACAGGGAGTCTTTTGTGATTACTCAGTTAAACAGTTGTACATTTTTCATCCAGATAAACCTACAATTGTCTCTGGAACTTCTTAGAAAACACTAGATGAAACAAGCAAACAAACAGAAACCCACAAAAGAAAAGCAAAATTAAATTTCTTTTTAAAATGATTCCATTAGGTGCCTCCCAGTCAAATGGACAATGTTTACGGCATCACTCCCAGTGACCCAGTGATGTTATCATTTTCAGAATCACTATTATTTGTAGACATAAGTATTACAAAATATATATTCCAATTACAACCGATTTTTCAGACTCACAAGAGCACAATAAGAAGTCTTGTGATTTAAGTCTCAAAACACTTAAACCTCCCTATACCTAGTCCACACTTAATGCCTTAAGTCCTTGATGTCCCAAGCAAGAACAGACACGCAGCCCCTTCAGATATCAGTGGAATCTCCTTTTGTCTAGGGACATTTTGAAGTTCCTTGGCAATTTGCTTAAATTCTTGGAGCAGTCTCCAACTCCTGATCTGGTTATACTTCTCTCTTGTTTTTGAATCAGGACCACTGGGAGGAATCAGAGCACTTGGAGTGTGACAACTTGACGTTCCTGTTACCTTGCTGTCCTTTTATTGCTATGTATTATGCTTCTAACATTGTGATCAGCAGTACTAGAAGGCAATGCAATACTCAAAACATGGCAAGCTGAAAGTGCAACCACTTCGGTACCCAATACAGAGAAACCCTGCATATTCGCAGTATGCATTTTCAATTAGTATTCAATTAGTCGTGGTTGGGTTTTCAGTGAGTTGTGCAACCACACACGTGCACATAACGTCCTGGACCCCAGATTCCACGGCCAGGAAGCACCTCTGATTTACTAAGGTGCTACAGTCTGAGCCATGCTCCCAGGACTGCCCTCCAGACATAATTTGTGGAGGGTGCGTGGCTACGGGTGGGGGGTAATTGAATACTCATGGGTTCGGTATCTTTATGGACTGAATAACTCACAGGACCTGCCTAGACCTGTCCCCCCATGACTTCCAGGGGCACTCTGTAGTATAAAACCACTGAAATACTTAATAATGCTGTGGCTCATTTTTAAAGAAAAAAAATAACTTTTTTACAACACACACTGGATACTAAATTTATGGTTTGCCTGTGAGGACATTCAGTGATCCTTCACTAAAAGGCAGTTCATGGGGGAGAAATGCATGCCAAATTAACTAAAGAAGTGCCCAAATTCTCATCAATTCAAACAGGAAATGAGAGAGGAAGAGTGGTTTTTTTTCCTGCACATCTTTTCAAGATCAGTTCTTTTAACTCCAGATTTAGAACTCCTTGGAACTAAGCCCAGTGGAAACAATTGAAGGATTTACTATTTTTTCAAAATAAATATGACTCTTGAGTATACTGTAAAAGTACTTCTGTGGTTATTTTATTCCTTTTTTTTCTTTTTAGAAGAACAATTCCTCCTCTATCCTGCTTTCACCAAAAGGACAAAGAATAACTTGGGCTCTGTTAATTAACAGTGGTAAAATGTTTCTTGACTTAGGAATTATTTTTAATTATTATATGGTATTTCAAAAGAGGGTTGATTAAAACATATGTGTTACTACTGTATGTACATAAATCAATTGCTAAGTAAATGAGGAGTATATCACAAGAAAGGCATGACTTGGAGATGGCATCAGTCTCTCTCTGTTTCCAATTATACATGTTCCAGGCCAATTCCCACAGTTTTCAGGGGGAGAGGAAAGAGGTACTCTCTGTATTGGTAAAAGCCAAAATATTAAAGGGAATTATTTTGTTGACATAAGGCATCCAGCATGAGCAATATGGTAGTTACATATTTGGGGCGCTTGAATAAAACTAGGTGTGTGCAGAGAGGTCTATGTCTTTAGATCTATTGCATAACTCTGCCACCCAGCCCCAAGAATAGATGTGAAGCTGCTCCAGTCTGTGCCTCAAATGCCTTTCCTGACCAAGGTAATGTCTTCTTTTCTGAGAGGTCTTGCTGTGCTTTGTTCTCATCTGTCTGTGATGAAAGAGTTGGCTGGTAAGCTAACGTGATCATGCTGGGGCTCATGGCTCCTGGACAGGCTTTTTTGTGGTGACGCATTCTCTTTCCACCCTACAGCCAGCAGTATAGGAGCTCCTCGGTGTTCATTAACCATCCAGACTACGTATGGTGGAAATGCAAGCACAGTGCTACAAGACTTCATTATTTGTCAGCTTGATAAATCACCACAGGAAGAACTGGGGGTAAGTTAGTTTCTGATGAAACTTCTTTATCTGATAGAGGTATGTTTTGTGCCACATCCAGTACTCTTTGGATCCAGTGCATATGTAGCAAAGTGAGAGCACAACAGTCCTTTGTCCCTTAGTTTGCAGCGCTGGGTCCTGCACTGACTTAATTCCCCTCCACAGAAAGCCACACTAACTTTCTAGACTTGCAGAGAACTGAGGTTGAATGGCGTGGACAATACACTTCCGAGGTAAAAAGATTTATGAACTACTCAAAACTGTGGTTCTACACATAGAAGTCACTGAGGCAACATTCTTTTTACCATGAGCTGGTTGACATACAAAATCAGTTTTCTTCCAAAGGAAAGTCCAAAGCTGCACCACCTTCAAACACAACTTGTTTGTCATTAGCAACCAGTGTGCAGCAACTGACATCAACACATAGTTAATTCCCATGACTTCAGACCTCTGCTAATTCCAGAGAGGTTAAATAGTCCTTCCACAGCATTTGAGAAGACAATGAACTGAACAAATTCCTTGGCCTGTTATTTCAACTCTGCTGAAATTAAAGTTGTGAGAACAATGAATTCTGTTAATAATAAATTATTTATTATTATTAGTGGCTGTTTGGAAAACTTTAAATGAAAAAAGGATTAATCTAAAAACAGTGTTTCAGTGAAATACAAAACCCAAACAAAAAGCAATGCACATTTTATTTTCTCAGCTTTTGAGGACCCTTCAAAAATGTCATTTGAGATGAATGCAAAACACTGTTTTGTTGCTTCGGCTCTAGATGGCTTTGTGTGAGCAGGGGCACTGGGCCAGATGACCTCTGGAAATGACTATCAACCTCAACCATCCTGTGCTTCTATGAAATGGTCAAGTGAAAGTCAAAACTTACCTAAGTTTTTTCCACTGCCTCCCATTAATCTACCTAATTTGATCCTTTAAGTCCTCAGTCCCTCTGGTGTAACATAAGGCACCACATATGAGATTCTGACAGAAAACTTTCTAAACCAAAGATATAATACTTCTCCCATTCCTGAGACATTGCTGTTCTTCAGTTTCAAGTACTCTCTCCACCCCTAGAAGCTGCATCTGCCTTAAATCAACTACTTCATGGGTGGTTGTGTTTTTTTAGTTGGTTTTGGTTTTATTCTTATAGAAGAGGATACAGTATCAAAGGAAATAAGCATTGAAGATTTTTCTCTCACATAGCCTCTTTCCCAACTTGAAAAAATTAAAACCCCAAGCAAAGAAAGGCACACTGCCTAAATGTATTACAGTGATACCAGAAAACAAATGCAATGCAGATATATTTCCCCCCACTTCTTTCCAAAAGTAAACATTTGTTATGCAGTGTTACATGTCTGTTAGAGTGTTCTGTAGAAAGTAATTTTTTCACCTTACACAGGCCCGCTTTTTCCAGAGTTACATATACCCCCATTGATTGACTTCCCACTATTTGAAACATGCAAAATGACATAAATTGGGTAGAAGGAACAAGTGATATTAATAGGAGAAATTGTATTTGATTCTTAAACTTTGTATCTTTAAGACCTTGTTTTAAAGAATTTAATCATGTTACTGGAAAGCCTTTGAAAGACATTAGCATGATAGGATTTTTTCTCTTTTGTTTGTCTCATTCTCATTCATAGTCTTTCATGTGACTTACAATAATGCATTGTTTCAATCTGTAATTTATTGCTGCTATCTCCTGTAACACCTTGAGAAGAAACAGGATCAGAGATTTTTTCAACAGGATGAACAGAAGTGAACTCCACTGAACATCACTCTTGGGACAACAGGGAAACAAGCTCGAACATGAAGGAAGGACCTCCAAAACAGTACAGAAAAATACAGCTGTGAATGTCTTCAAAGGGAACTAGCTAAGAAAAGCCAGTAAATGCAACAACTTTTTTGGCAAAATATGAAATTATACTGTAATGCAAACCTGTTTTTAAGGTACTTTTCCTTCCAATACATCTTACGCTATACAGCCCTATGTAGGGAAAAAACCAACAAAACAAAAAATGAAAACTCCACCTCTGGACATCATATGTTCTAAAAGTCATTGACTGTTTCTATACTCTTGCAGCTCTTCTCTTTTTAGTTGCTTGAATTTATACCAACCTCAGATCAACTCAAGATATTAGAGAGAAAATGTCATGGAATGAACAATTTCAAGTAGGATGATATTTCTACTCAATATAGAGAATACACTAGAAGCTAGAAGACATTACGAGGCAAACAACTCCTCATTTGAAATCTTGTGGTATTAATTACTATTCAAGCTGACAGTTTAAAAACAGAAAAAAATCCAGCACAAAGTCTCATAACAAAGTAAAGTAAGTTTCAGTACTGTTCACGATTTTGGCACTGGCATGGTAAGAAAGTTGACTTGGTTTTATTTTTTAACTACAGGGACAAAAATAAACACTTCACTGTTCGATCACTGAATCTTCTTATTTTATATTTGGAAATCTGAAAAATCCTTTGAAAACCTTGTCTGTCACCACTAGCCCAACGGAAGCTTGTTTCCTAGGCTGATATGTTTTCTTAATGAAGGCTATTTCAATCTATTAATCACATCCTTTGGTAAATATTACCTATGAAAGGATTTTATCTCTGCATAAAACCCAGAAGCTGAAAACTGTCTTGTATTGACAACTTCCTTTGACATCCACCTATCACATACACAGGACAAAACCTGTGAAAAAGCCCCATCTTTTAAAGACACAAAACTTCATTTGCTTAAGAAATGGGATGTCACAGGTCAAACTTCAAACCATTTAATATTTCATGTCAATACTGTAACAAAAACAAACATAAAAAGATACACTACAGTATTAACTTAGCTGCTCCTTTCCAACCAAGAGAACACTGGTTTTAGGGGCACTTAGACTTTAAGTGAATGGAAACAACCAGCAATCCGTTTTCTGGAGGTGATTCCCAACTCACTGATGTCTCACCTCATAATTTTTTTAATGAAAGCACCCTAGTAAAGTCTGGTGCAAAATGGAGGCCAAACTGAGAGGCATTCACCATGACCTAGACCACAGTTTTGAGAAACGCCGTATAGACATCTCAGTTTCACTCCTGGACATTAGCTAGTGCTTTTTTAACTAAATAATTATTGACATGTGGGTGGAAAAAAGAAATGGAAAAAAAGCTTGCCTCTTGGACATTAGCTAGTGCTTCTTCTACTAAATAATCATTGACATGTAGATGGAAAAAAAGGAATGGAAAATTAGCTTTCTCTTCATTTCTCATTCAATTGCTTCCAGTGTTAATCCCCAGCTGAAGAATTGAAATCAGTCCACCTTCCTGATACCTGTTTACTTGGAAAATATTACTCTTATTTCCAACCTTAAAATATTTTGCATCCAGAGCTTTCATGTTGTCCTGGTTTAGGTTTTTTGCTTCTCTGGCAGTGAGGGGGTTAACAGCTCAGCTCTTGCCTGGGCCTCAGTCACTGCAAGTGATTCAAGGTTAGAGAGATAGGCATGCCTCTGTGAATAAACATATTTGGGAGAGAAGAAAAAAAACCTTCATAGCAAGATGTAGAGAGCCGGGTCAGGTCGTGTATGGAGAAGCTGAAAGCCATGAAGGCTCCCCCAGGCCTACTAGAGAAGGGCTAGGAAGAATTCCAGGCAACCCGCTGCTGTTTGTGGAAAGGAATATGGTGCAAACCTATGGAAGAGAGAGAGAGAGGAACCAGTGATGCAGAATCCACTGAAGTCACGACTGCAGATGGAGAATCATGCTGCAAAAGCTGCAGATGTTTTTTCAGAGCCCAGAAACACAGAGCTGGAGCTGAGCTCGGCAGAGATCCTTTGGACAGATGTTTTGTTACAGAATTGCATTGTGGTCAGATCTGAACTATGTACTCTGTCATGGGCTCATACATGGAACAGCAGAGTAGCACTTAAAACACTGCATCCTGTGCTGTGACTCTCGGATAACAGAGAATGGAAGAGCTGTCGTCCCTGGGTCGAGATCTCACTTGGGAAAGGGTCATGAAAGACTTTTCCTCTCGTGAGAGAGAGAACTTTATGGAAGGGCAGAGAGATGGTTCCTACCCTGGATCTGGTCAGAACTTGCCTGGCTTATTCCCTACCCCTGTTCCCTCTTTGTGTCCTGGTCGAAAAAGGGAATATGAGATCTGTTGTAAGAGAAGGAGGGTTGGGGGGAAAATGTTGCCTTAAAATGATGCTTCTCACATCAAGCTCTGATCTTGTTAGTTAATAAAAAAATCCTTTATATTCTTCACTGGTAGTTTAACTTGCTTTTGCCGGTGACCAGTTTTATTTTCCATTTTTTTTCCTCCTGGAGAGGTTGTGGGTGAATCTCTGGCATCCAGCCAGGGTCAAACCATGACACATGTTTAAATATCTTGTTTTTAAATTGAACCTACATATTTTTCTTCATTTGATTGCTAGTGCAGTATAACAAACTTTTCGTATTTTAAACAAATTAACATATTAATTTCAAACCTGTGCTATTTTGCATGTAAATAATCACCAGAAGTATAGAAAAAAACCCCAAATTACTGGCAAAATCTAGTCTCCAAATGGACTTCAGATATTTTCATAATCAAAAAATTCATTATCTCAAAACCAAGGTTCAGGAAGAAAATCCAACTTGAGAGTAATGGTCACTCATGTTCTTATAGCCTGCCTAGAAAATTTATTTATAAGTTAATAATTAAAATAATTTTTCAGGCAGTGAAATTAAAGAATTCAGACCCAAACAACACTTGCCTAAGCGATCCACCACCACACTTTCCTTCTTGTATCACCAATACTTTGCTGGGGATTACATGAGTCACCACAGCTTTATGTAAATATTTTAAAATGGATTCAAAGTGCACTGTTTGAATTTTGTGCTATTTTGCAGTATATTGCAACAGTCTTGCTCCCTGTTGGCAAATACACACAGAGAGAATAGAACTTCAGCTACTATTGAAAATTCCTTTTCAGATAAACTAGCTAGAAGTACTGCTTTTGATCCAAAGTTCAGGTCACAGCAGGGAAACATTTCTTGCAGATCAGCTGGGTTAGGACTGCTGAGTGCAGGGTGGCAGTGGCAGAGCACTGGGAGGAGCAAGAGTCATGGCACAGGACCGCAGCATTGCTTTTAAGTCACAGGCCCGTAAGAAAAATCATAAATCTGAATACATTCAAAACATGAATTTATTAATCTTTGTAAAGCTCTTTTCCCAAGGCTCACTCTTAGTATTTGCTAAGCTGCTCAGTTACACTCTCACAAGGCTGCTGAAAGAAAAGACACTTGGTCCTTTAAGGTGAGAAGACTTAAGTTTAGGCTCTGAAACATGCCTGACCAGCTTACTGCAGGCGCAAGCGAGCTGCTATTTCCTTCATGTGAATCGCAACAGTATTGGCACTCAAAGCCCAAAGACCTCCTCTGCACAACTTATACTTGGGCAGAACAGAAAATCAAGAGGATGATGACTGTAAAGCACTTTACTCCTGGAACCAAGAGATTTTAGTATCACAGAATCACAGAATATTATGAGTTGGAAGGGACCCACAAGGATTATCTAGTCCAACTCACCACCTAACACCTGTACAGAGTCCGAGAGCACATCCCAGAGCGTAACACCACCTAGATGCCTCACAGTCTAGCAGGCCACTCCGAGCCGGAAGGGGCCCAGGGTCATCCAGCCCTACACCCCCCAGCTAGACCATGTCACTAAGCTCCTCGTCCAGTCTTCTCTTAAACACTTCCAGGGATGGCGACTCCACCACCTCCCTGGGCAGCCCATTCCAATATGCAATTACTCTCTCTGTGAAAAACCGCTTCCTAACGTTAAGATTGAACCTCCCCTGGCGTAGCTTGAGGCCGTGCCCTCTCGTTCTGGTGTCATCAGCCTGGAAGAAGAGGTCTACACCCATCTGTATCAAGGATTCTCTCAACTAAAACAACTACTGACTAAAGTTGAAATAAACTCTACCTCCCACAAGGGTCTTTTTGTATTTAAAAATTGAGAAAAGCAGCAATTATGTCAGCAAAAACCCAGAAAAGGCACATTTTTTCTATAATGTTTAGTAATAGAATAAGTACATGTGCAAATATCTACTAGTCAGGTATATAAAGTTATTTCTTGGATTAAAGTTCAATTCAAGATTATTTGTTTTTTCCAAAATAGTCTTCTCCCATTCACTTGCTTTCTTTATTGCCAGAGTCAAGAACAGGTATGTTAGACGAAAAAAAAAAAAAAAATCTCTATTTGGTTAGTTTAAAATGACACAAACTACGCTCTTCAAGGTGCCTGTGGTATGTACTCTGAATAAGTAAAAAACAATACAGCAGAGACAGCAACTGCATGGCACCTTAGAGTTTCATATACTAGATGTAAGACAGGCCAGCATTTTTGGTGTTTTGGGTTATGTATCAGTTTTGGGATGTCTCTGGGAGAGTTCAACAGTCTGAATTATAGAGGAAGTAAGAGATGTTCAATTCTCAACTACCCTAAAAACTCATTCTTACTGGCATTGAAACAAATGCAGCAAATCAGTAAACGTACCTTAAGTCAAAGCTGGTGTAACAGCCCCACTCACTGGTGCAATTTTCACAGAACAATTGTTTGCAATATTATTGCACAAAAGTAGAAAAATATTTGGATACATGGAAAGAAATTAATACAATTAATGTTGTTAAAAGTTTACAATATTCCTGGTTTAATAAACAGGAAGCTTGGCATACATTCATGTGTAGTGGATTTTGAAGGGTAGATGGAAAGGGGGTGTGGAAGACAGAATGGAAAGCTAGAGTCCTTTACTGAGGACAGAAGAAGAGCCTTTTTCTTTCCTGCATGAATTCTGAAGCTGAGATTGTAGGAGCTGGCAGGAATTTGCACAAGGATGAGTCTGAGATGTGAATTATGTAAGAATTCACAAAGTGCCAGACAGGATCCAGCAGTAATAGTACCACTTGCTTTGAAACATGTCTTATATTATTATTGGTTACTAATAGCTCACAGAAGGGTGAGTTCTTGTCAAACACCATTTTAAGAGTATTTTGCAGTAAAAAGGGCTAATGAAGCATGAAGTGAGAAAGATTTGGGACTAGTGAGTAATGCTATGTGAGTGTGGTCCAGCAAAACGTATCTGCCCTGCAGGAATAAAAAAATATATTGTAAATGGCCTTTATTGGGTAAGATGTAAGAGTTACATATGCAGTCAAAAAAGATAAAATACTCAGAACAAATGAAAAAAAACCCTCCACCATATGGCTGGAGAAAGAACAAGACGCTAAACCAAATTCTTTACAAATATCCTGGATGCTTGTTAACCATTCAAAAATTTGGTAAGTTGCAATGCTCTTCACTTTCCATGAGCAGTTTCTTGAAGAACATAACATAGTGGTTTACATGAGAAAAACACCAATACACAAAATAGAATACAGAAAGAAAAACTCTGTGTTAAAAAGATGGACTTTAACTAGTCCACACTATATCCAGTTAGCTCTATGACTAAGTATTATCTCTTTCATACTAAGATATCTAGTGGGTAAGAAATAAAACACGTTAGATGCAGGAGAAGTAATTTAACACCAACAGCTAAACAAATTTTGTAAAAAATGGCCTTTTCAAGTTCTTGATGGTAGATTAAAGTTCAGTTAGCTGTGCTTGACATCATAAGAATATTTTTTGATGCTTAATGAAACAGATTGAAATGAGTGTTCTGGACAGTGTTCAGGTCATTAAGTTGTGAAAATGTCAAAGGAATTAGGGTCATACAATCAAAGTGTAATGAGAAGTCCAAGTTAACACTTTTCATCATTGGCTCACTACCTGAAATGATTTTGAAAATACACTTTTTGGCACTCATTCCACATCATCTAAAGTGTGTTCCAACACTTGTCTCTCTTGTTCTGAGAAGGCTTAACTCCTGAAAACAAGGAACAGTTGTTTTTCAACTCCTTCAATTTCTTGGATGAAGAACCTCAACCTCCTCCAAACATAAATGGAAGCAAACTAGATTTAAACATTTAAAAAGATATAAAGGTTTATTAAATGAATCCAGATTTGATAGATATTACATAAATTAAACAGCAGTAAAGTTTTACTAGGGTTTATGTACAGATCACAGTGATTTTCATTGTGCAATGAGGGCTGACTTTGTAACTTTGAACAGTACTTACACATGTGACCTACAACAAGCAACCATCAACATACAATGTTACTCCAAGTAAGCCTCGCAAGCCTATCAGGTCAAACTAATTCTGCAGCACATAAATGCCTGCTACCACTATCACTACTTACTACACAACAGACTATTTATAAAGCAGTCAAGGTTTGCCATAGAAAAGTGCAAAACATAGAAAGTCTGTACACAGTACAGTACAAAAAGGAATCATGCCACAGTCGTTGAAAGCTGAAAAACAATTCTATAGCATAGGAAGCACTGCATCACAACTCTTCTGAATGGCAAGCAGATGGGCTGAGGAATAGCCATATCTTAATTGCTTTCAAAACTGCAAAATCCCTGTTCATCCATTTAAACATAGTTTAGTACCTCTATTTGATCCATTAACAATGACTTTCTACAGTGGAAGATCACATTAGTTAAAGCTCAGTAGCACACATGTTCATCGATCAAGCTAATTTACAGGAAAATGTACAGTGTGTTCTTCATTGATATAATGAAGCATATATATCATTTGGTTACAAGGCAATTGAGTTTACAATGCATGTTTACTACTTACAACCAAATTGGGCAATTAAAAATATATATATATAAAACTCAAAAATAAAGATTGTTTTTTCAATGTTTTAACATTCTTGTTCAGTGATGTAGAATAGCAAAGGCCTATGTGCTCTCTTGCAAGACAACAGTCCTTACACAGCAGTCTATATGCAAAATTATGCTACCAGAAGCAACCAAAACAAAATGAACTTCAGAGAATACTTTGTATTAATCGCAAATAAAAAAGTGTTCTAAGCTTCTTAAAAAAATCCACAAATCCAGAGGTTTTAGTGCAGTGTGTATCTGCATGAGCACTCAGAACTACATTAGTGGACCTTTAAATGCCAGCAAAGACTTAAAATAAAAGACTTACTTGTGCAAAAAAATAAAAAGGGCAGGTTACATGGATGGCTCATTAAGCCCAAGACTTAGAGAAAATAATTTACCATTTGAAATAATGCTTAAAAATGTTTTGGTTTTGTTTTTTAATTCAGGATTTGAATTAACAAAATTTGAAAGCAGTTTTGTACTAGAAAACATGTTGACGAGGCCAGTAGTTGGGCCTATGTACACATGGCTCTGGAAACAATGTAAAGTCAATAGACTAGGATTGCTAATAACATTGTATTTGTTTCTTTAGTCCCTGTAATGATGTCAGTGCATCCACTGCCAGCAATGGCTAAGATTCACAAAAAGAAAATCCAGTACCTTCTGTTGTTCAAGCATTCAAAATTTGTAATCAAGATTCAACTTCATTTCTCTGCTTTGAAGAATTAAACACAGTGCAGCTTTTAAATTTGAAAAAACCCTGTATCACACTTGCTTCTTGTAGTGTGTACATTTTTTAAATAAGAAACTGGTTGTGCAGTACTCGTATTTCATCAACTACTGTAAGCTTACATATTAAAAAACTCTCAAACTGTGCTTGCCCTCCTTAGACAAAATAAGGTTTGTTTTATCTGTGTCAGTTTTTCCAATTGATCTAGAATAACTAATCCTGCAGACACAAATACAGTGGACCAGATCCATTTTTTTTTCAAGAGAACAAGATACTTCACTAGGTTAAAATTGTAATTTCCTATGATCGTCCTGTGTTTCATTATACATTCCCACACAGTACTTAGAGTGGTAGCTGGGGCCATCAACTTGCATAACATCAAAACAGCTTTGTGATATTCCAGATATTCCAAATATCTAGATTTTGTTACACATTGTACATTTTTGCACAGTTATGCAATCTCTTCAAGTAAGACTTGCTGTTTGAAGAAACAATCTGATACCCTAGAAATTTAGAGCGAAACAAACGAAAATGGAAGTCACTTTTCTGAAGATTCCAGTTGCAGATTTGTCATAAAATTATAAATATGGTTATTTCATTAGCAATTATTAGAATGCCTACTTTGTAGGCATTTGGGATTTAGTTCAGAAAAACAAATCTTTGGCCTACATTTCTTACAGCATTTCAGGTCAAAAATGTGGAGAGCAGTTTGTAGGAGAGACTCTTTGTATGATCTACTTAAACAGCACTAGGTAGAGCCATGAGTAGTGAAACTCCAGTGAGCTGATGTGATTTTGGAAAAAAATATTTTTGGTCTAATTAACATAATTTTACTAGAAGTTATGTAAAATCATAATATCCTAAAGAGCATAATTGCAACTACTTTTTACAATTGAAGCACTTCAAAATCAGTTCCCCTATATTAACACAGGTGTCGCAATATGTAACATGAAAAAAAAAAAATTAAGAAAAAGATTTTGACTTGTATACAATCTACCTTCATGTTTATGTGCATTCCTATACATAGAGACATACATATGCACATAATGATATTTTGTGCTACTTAAAATGAAGCAATATTGAAAATATTTCCAAAAAACAGTGAATTTAAACTGCTAGAAAGATGTTTATACGGGATGAAAAAAAGAGACTTCTTTCACCTAAGGTTTGAAACGCTACACATAGGGAAGTCCTGGCAGCAGACTTTAGGAAAAAGCAGAAGCAGAGCAATCAGGCTCTACTATATATTCAGTCTTCCCCTGGATGTTCTGAAGCACTCAGTATTCAACAACAACTATTTCATTAATGAAAAAAGTTGTTATGGCTCACACTTTACATTTGGAGAAGGCAGCAAGCTTGAGACAGAGCAACTCATGTAAGAGCCAGTTAAGAGCCCTTTTATCAGTATGGGCTGAATTGCTTGTTTACAGAGAGCGATCACGCGAGGAATCTCATTTCAGACATTGTAAAATCACTCAAAATTCTGGTTTGCAAAGTGACATAATTATAACAGAACTTCACTTAACCATGAAGATGCATCTTATACAACAATAAAACACGCCCTTGTCTTTCTGCTTTCAAGTACTATGGTTGCAAGTGTGAGGCATTGGAAATTTTAGGTACAAATCTTCTTTAAAACATAATTATTTTTACTTTTTACAAAGAATTATAAAATGTATATAAGATGATGAAAAACTCATTTATCCTTTTTAAAGATTTTTATTCCTAAAGAACTTCTTGAAAAACATTATTTGAAAAATAAAAATCATAGACTCTGCAAAGTACAAAAATTTACATCTCTGCACAATTCCTGTGCCTTAGTTGTATTTTATTCATTATATACATATATACTAATTTGTGCTTTTAATTACACAAGTTTAGTATAAACTTATAAAATTAAGTCTATGAGTTAACTATGCAAAAAGGATTTAGGAATAGCAGGAAACTTAACCATAAATTAAAAAAAAAAAATCCTAAAACCACCATTTGACTGAGTCACCTTCAGAGAAGACTATCATTACTACAATTTAATAAACTAATGTCAAGTGTTTACAGCAAAAATTCATTCTTGCCTGCCTCCACCTTTTTAGGTATTTACTATGTATATACCAATACACATAACTGAACACAGTATTATTTTTAGCCACAAAGAAAATCTTCATTTACATATGAACTCCACCATTCTTCAGACTTGCACTTAGCACTTTGACTTCCTTCCAGTTTCTAAGACAAAAAAGGAACACAAAACACAAGGTGAAGTATGTGAACTGAATAATATGTATCAGCTTATCACAGTTATAAGACAAAATCCAGGGTACAGAGTTAATCTGATAATCTTATTTCTCTAACTACAGCCTGCATTCTTAATACAAAAACCTTGCCATTAAGACCAATCACATTTCCTTATTTGTCAAATCAATCTAGATATTTCTTTTTAAGACACTATTTTAAAAGATTTAAGGACAGGAGGGGTTAATTATCTCTACGCAAATAACTCTTCATTACTGTAGAAAATCAAAGCCTGTGAGATAAATGACCTTTGTCAATCCATAAGCCACTATAAACCAGAAGATGTAATTTCTGCATACAGTTCTCACATATCTATGTTTTCAAGAGGACCCTTTGGACGTACCTCATCTGTTGTAGATGTTGCTTTCAGAAGTTCTCAAAAATTTCTAGATCTTCAGGGGGTACTGGAGGCATCTTGTTCCAGTCATCTTCAGGATAAGCTTCAAAATTTGAAGTATCCCCATCATTGGATACTTTGGGTACTATGGGTGGCTAGTCAGAAGAAGTGCAACAAAAAAGTTACTATAGTTTCCTCAATGAGCTCCTCCTAATCATATTAATTCTGTGAAAGAACAATTAAACAAATGGGGTAGGGATTTACTGTTCACATACTTAGTTCACCTTTTTCCCATAATGAATGACATGAGAGAGAGAGAAGTTCGCAGAAGCACATACATACACATTCCCATACTTTGTCTATTTTGTAGTTAAATAATGTGGTTAAAAGGCACAATACAGATGTCTGTTATTAACAGTAGTTCTAAGTGCTTTGCAGATTGAAGGTAACTATGTACTGAAAAACTCTACAACTAAGCTTCCAGGCACATGCCATCGTAGCATAATTTGTCACTCTTCTTCCTCACTCCTCCTCCTGTCCATGGCCTATGAACAAAAAGGAATATAATCGTATTAGGTTCCTTTCAACTAAGAGTCTTCACAGCAGTGTGGGAAACTGCTTTCCTACTGAAGGAGGAAAGCCTCCTCTTTATTGCTTTTGAATAGATTGATTGCATTTAACGAGGTTGAAATTACTATCTCACACTACCTACTATGCTTTTTCCTAACTTAGCAATAAATTCAAGCAGTTAAAGAAATTGGTGCACTGTAACAATTTCATAAGGACAGCCATAAAAGAAGCTTAATTCAAATGGATCTTTTCTATGAAACCTGAAGGTGCCAAGAAAAGTGTCTGTTTTCTATTTCTTTCCTCAGAGGATTCGTTCAATTTCTAGTATTGCTCACCAGCTTCACAGTACCTATAGTTTTTCATTGTCTTATATCTAGCATCGAGATTACTTCACACTTTTGGCCTCAGGCTATGAGATAAACCTCCTTTCTGGAACATTTCACTGATTGCAGAGGTTAGTGCAGGGCAAACACCTTTTCTGTTCTCAAGGGACATCCATCTCTCTATCCCCTTCTCAGCAACTGAGAGCTTAACTATCCTTGTGAGTCCAACAGAACACTACGGAATGAGAAAACCTTACAGATGATCACCAAACTGGCCAATAAAAGTAATACCACAGACAGAACTATGAATAAGGTGCAGCAAGATGTTGTTCTGCATCTCATAAAAAAGATAAAAGCCTGTCTTCCACTACCTCATGAGATCTTATCTGTTTTTCTGGAGGCCTCAAAATAATGCCATCATCAGTAGGTTTTCAATAGGAAAGCAAAGGTCCCGGAGAGGTCGTACTTCTAACCCTCAGCCAAAAGCAGAGTCCTACTTTTGCATCTGGCAGTCTCAGTACACTGCCTAGATGCTTAGGAAATGTGCAGAATCTGCTCTGCTCCAGAGAACTGTCTGCTCCACTGTGGGCAATTCCTGGCACCCCCACTTCCCTTTAGGCATTTGGGCAGGAAAAATAGTCTTCTGAAGTGACACAAAAACCCAGAAAACAAAAGAAAAGAGAAAGCATGAATAACAAAATTATTTTTTTTCAGCCATTAGCATTATTTATATAATATGGATACTTAAGACCTCATTAGGATCAGGAACCAATGAATGATTTGCACAATAGGCAAATTCACATTTTTTCAGGGAAAATGGAGCATCATGTGGATTATTTTGCATTTTCAATCTCTTCATCAGTATGAAATACAGTGACATTGTGAAAATTAATTCTGAAGAATATAGGTACCTCTATAAATCACGAAGTAAAATTCTGACCCAATTCACATCCCTCCTCTGAATTAAGCAGCATCTTGTCTTTTAAGAAGTTAATGCAAATATCTCACAGATTAAGAAACAAGTTTTGGATTCCTAATAATCTGAATGTTACAGTGACTCCTTTTTAAAATTTATTTATAAAGTAAAAATGCCACACAAAGGATGTTTGGACCTGAGACATTTGATTGTACATCTAATCAAGTTTTTAATACTACTTTTCTGCTATTGATTTGGGAATACAGCAGGTTTTCATAAACTTCAGTGTAAAAACTTATGAAACAGGTTATCATCCAGTTTGTGTTCTTTGCAGATTTTGGTGAACAGAATTTACAGTAAATAATTTGAAAAATGTGACTTCATTACATGACAACTATATAAAACATCAACTGGGTGTAGTAACGATTAAAAATAAAACAAATCATACATTTAAAACAACATAAACTTATTTTTGATATGGAAAAAAGTCATCTACAGCACTGTATTAGGATGTTCTTTTACAAGAATACATCAAGAACATTTTAATCTTGTCTTTTTTTTGAAATGTAAAAAAGTAATGCAAACAAACAGAAAAAAACAACTTTATTGACTGCATATGGCAACTTCTGTTACAGAAAATCACTGCTGAAAGAAATTATACGAGTTAGAACTTAAGGAAGGAAAAAACCCACGTGGTTTTATTTCCAAAGGACTTTAAAAAGCATTTTGAAATTCTGATAGCTTTTGCAAACATCTGCCCTCATACAATGCTAGAATTCAGTGCTGTTAAAAAGTATGTTAGAATTACATTCATAAATCCTTCTCTTTCACCTTCCCTATTCCTCCTACTCCCATATGCTTTAGATTTTGTTAAAGCATTTACCTGAATTGAACTTGGCACAGAAATTTAAAGCCTAGAGGAAAATACTTTCAAAAATGTAAGAGCAAGGAAAAAAAATAAAGAAACCAACCCTCCAAATAAAAAAACACAAGTAATTAATTACTTACAAATCCCTAGTACTGAAAACTAAATATTGTATTAATTAATCAACTTCAGTAAACAAAAGCAGGGATATTTTCTAGACATTTCGTACGTAAACAAAAATGCAAATAGACACTGATACAATCAATTCTGCATTGTAAAAGGAAAAATATGCATTCAATTATTGAAGTGTTCATATAGACATGTAGTCATACACACATGAACACAAAGATGCAAGTCAACAAACCTTCACCAGATCATCTTAAGTGAATAAGGATTTGTCCCTGTGATACAGTATTTTGCAGAATATACCTTTAGTCTCCTTTGAGGTACAGCATCCCAATCTATAGACCTGAACCACCGATGTCTTTTCACATCATCTGCTCCATTCTTTAAAGAAAAAAAAAGTCAAAATAAATATTTCCTAAGTCATTTGTATGGCAAACCATGTGTAAGAATTGTAGTATCTAAGCAGACTAGTGGTCTACCTTTTTTCAGGTGCTAAAAGAATCTACAATTTCATAGTGCTAATTCCTTGGCAGACCTTGAGTTTCAGCAGTAAGACCCAAATGTTTTGGAGGGTGTTTTTTGTTGGGTTTTTTAGCATTCTTCTGACACAATGGAGATCAAGAAAAGGCTTTGAAGAACATACAAAACCATTCACTTGTTCTATTCACTTCTGCTTCCTCCAACATTTTATAAAATGCCTCTTAGTCAGATGTAATTTCTAATTCTTACACTAATAAAGAAAGTAACTGAGAGTTGGTGGTGTCTCTTAAATAAAAACGTGTAGGTAGCATATAGTTTTCTCAAATATTACAAACATTTAGTGCTGACAGCAAGAGATTCTCAGTACTGTTACAAAAGTAAATACATTTGTTTTCATTTTACATATACACTTAAAGGTGTATTTGCCTTGTAATGATTATTCTCTCTGGGATGCCTGTTTTGATTATGTACACCAGGAAAACAAAAATGCCTTTTTCTATTTTCATGATGAAGTTTGTTTCAAGCACAGACTCATTCCAAGGCATTAAACACCAGAGAAAAACAGATGGTTCTCTGCTTCAGGCCTAATCACAGCACAGCACTCAAGATCATACCACCTACAGCTCCACAGAATGAAACGTGTTATGCATTTGTTTTTTTCAGATTTAGCTCAAATGGGACTATCCCTGCTCAGGTCCCGTAAGGCATCAAGGTGAACATTATATCATCCAGTTCCCTCAAAAGCAGATCTGACTGAATGCTTCACCAGAAAATGTCCAGTGGAACTGACATCTTTTTAAACAAGTTACAATCATGGTAAACAATCAGATACATGTCTGACCTACTGCCCCTACCCCAAAACCTGCTTTTAATTAGAACTGGTTTAGATTTTGGCATTTTAGTCAATTGTAGGGAAAATCTCCAAAATAAACCTAACCAATAACAGACTAAAAACCACCAACACAAATACGAAAGTCAGCAAAACACACTTCCTAAAAGCTATGTCTGAATAAATTCAGGTTTGTTTTTGTTTTCTTTCATAATCTTTCATCATCAAAAGATATAAAGGCTTTCAGTGGTCAATCAGTTTAAATTTTCAGCTGATGAAATCCTCCTGCTTCCATCCCTGAAAAAGCCTGCAAAGGATTCTGAAGGATAAGAAAAATATTATTTCCTGATTTTTCTTACCAATCTAACTTTGTGTCACAAAAGACTCTCCAAGAAAACCCTGGACAGCTCGTTACAGCATTTATACTTTTATCAGTATGTTCAAAAAAACCTGGATGACCATGCATCTTTTACCTTCTTGACCTATGTTCATCTTTCAATGTGCTTTGGGAAAAAAAGCAAGCCTCTAATATACCCTATCCAGAGAAATAAAAATGTTAGCTGTTTCTAAAGAAAAAAAGACTATAAAAGCTAATTTTGGTATCTGCCACACTAACAAGAACAAGTCCTAAGGACAACTGGCCTCCTGAGCTGATAGACAGGGATGGAGAGTGGAACAGCCCCAGTCTTGCAATCCAGGAAGAAGCAGTTAAGAGACCTGGTGACCCACCTGGATCAACACAAGTCTATGGGACTAGACGGGATACATCCTAGGGTGAAAAGGGAGCTGGCAGAAGAGCTCACCAAACCACTCTCTGTCATTTATCACCACTCCTGGCTCACTGTGAGGTCCCAGATGACTGGAAGTTGGCCATTGTGATGCCCATCAAAAAGAAGGGCCAGAAGGAAGATGTCGGAAACTACAGGCCTGTCAGCCTGACCCCAGTGCCCAGCAAGGTTATGGAACAGATCATCTTGAGGGCAACCACACAGCACATGCTGGAATTAGACCAGGGGATTAGACCCAGCCAGCATGGGTTTAGGAGGGACAGGACCTGCCTGACCAACCTATCTCCTTTTATGGTCAGATAACCCCCCTGATGGATGAGGGGAAGGCTGTGGATGCAGTCCACCTGGACTTCCGCAAAGTCTATGACACCGTCCCACAGAGCAAACTCCTGGAGAAGCTGGCATTGCACAGCTTGGACAGGTGCACTCTGTACTGGGTTAAGAACTGGCTGGATGGTCAGGTCCAGAGTGGTGGTGAATGGTGTCACATCCCATTGGCAGCCAGTCACTAGTGGTGTTCCCCAGGGATCACTGTTGGGCCCAGTCCTGTTTAATATCTTTACTGATGATCTGGATGAAGTGATTAAGTCCACCATTAGCAATGACACCAAGTTGGGGGGGGTAGTGCGTCGATCTCCTGGAGCACAGGAGGGCTCTGCAGAGGGACCTGGACAGGCTGGATAACTGGGCAGAATCCAGCAGCGTGGGATTTAACAAGTCTAAGTGCCAGGACCTGCACTTTGGTCACAACAATCCCCTGTAGCACTACAGGCTGGGGACAGAGTAGCTGAAATGCAGCCAGGCAGAAAGGGACCTGGGGGTTCTGACTGACAGGAAATTGAACACGAGCCAGCAGTGTGCTACGGAGGTCAAGAAGGCCAATGGCATCCTGGCCTGTATCAAAAATACTGTGGGCAACAGGACCAGCGAAGTCATTCTCCCCTGTACTCGGTCCTGGTTAGGCCATACCTTGAGTCCTGTGTCCAGTTCTGGGTTCCTCAGTTTAGGAAGGTTATTGAGACACTGGAGAGCGTCCAAAGAAGGGTAACAAGGCTGCTGAAGGGACAAGTGTGCAGGTCCTGTGAGGAGCAGTTGAGGGAGCTGGGGTTGTTTAGTCTGGAAAAGAGGAGTCTCAGGGGAAGCCTTGAGAAGGGAGACTATGACTTCCTGAAAGGTTGTAGTGATGTGGAGATCAGTCTCTTCTCCCAGGCAACCAGCAGTAGGTCAAGAGGGCACAGTCTTAAGCTGCACCAGGGGAGGTTTACATTAGACATTAGGAGGGAGTTTTTTACAGAGAGAGCGATTTGGCATTGGAATGGGCTGCTCAGGGAGGTGGTGGAGTTACAGTCGCAGGAAGCGTTTAATAAGAGACTCTTCTGAAGTCATAGTCTAGCTGACAAGGTGGTGTTAGCTCAAAGGTTGGACTTGATCTCAGAGATCTTTCCTCACCTGGTTAATTCTGTGATTCTGTGAATATAGGATTAATTTACTCTGCCAGAAGGGTAAATTAAGCTGTGCTGAGTTTGTGTGGTGTTCTGACTAGCTTATTAAAATACTGGACTTAATTTACACACAGCTAACTTCTCACTGAACTACCAACCACAGCTACTGCACACCTGCAGAATCAAATAAGTTTGTCATACAGTTGTCATCATCTTGGCATTATAAATATTATCACATCAGGACAGCGCAGAGAATTCAGAGGAAAGATAGTGTTGTGTTCCTCCTTGCTATATCACAGATACAGGTGTATTTCTGAGGTAGGCTGGAATGTTATCCAGGACACATATTTTCGACTAGTAAACTACTGCCTTCAGAAGTCTGTTCAGATTAGGAGGAATAATTCTTCCCAGTGGAAGATTATTTCAGTGTGCTTAATCAGTCCCACCAAGACAGTGACCAAACATCATCACCAACCAGTAACTCCTGAAAATAATTTTTTAACTTCAAATTTAATTAGTGCTCCTTCTGGGATTAACAACTCCAAAGAAAGAACCAAATGAGCTGGCACCCTGTATAACAGGGCTTAAAACTATATTTCTAGTCTAATTTAAGTTTATTAATTTAGGAGGTGGCCGCAAAGAGGGAGAAAAACTGTCACGAAGGATATAGCATTAATCCACATAGTAGTATGATTTTCAGAAAAACAGGAACACATAGATTAATCTTTGCATTTAGGATTGCATAACCAAAGTAAGGTATGGGAAAGTGTAACTGTTTCATTCTTACAGAAACAAAAGCGACAAAAGAGCTGTTCTACATCTTTCCTACAGAATTCTTCCAACCTTGTGCTGTGTTCTATGTTACACCTAACATTTTACACTGACCTTCATATTTCCTAGTCTTCTTGTTCTGTCAACCACAAGCAGCTTCTTAATAAGGTCCCTGAAGTAAAGAAGATATGTTTTCTGTTAAATAGAAGTAATTTATATTTGACTCTCATACAAACGTTACAGAATATAGACATATGTTCCTTTAGCCCATTCATTTGCTCATATTTGAGGACATCTAAGAGGAAATGATGATAAAAAATAATCTGTTCTAAAAGAGTTCCTTATAGACTCTTTCAAGAAACAAAGGGAAAAAACCTTTCTCCTCCCCTGCCTCTTGCCAAGTAGCAACATTTCTTTCTTTGTATTTTTTGTATTTTGCTGAGCCTTCCAATTCTCAAAATGGATCTCAAACTTGTTTGTCAGAACAAACCTCTAACATATATAAAAAACGTAGATAAATCTGCACCCTCAACTTTACAGTAATTATCCAGAAAACCCATGGAAGCGCTAGTCATCTGCTTAAAGCTAGTAACACCAGTAAGCTACAATTTCACTGAAAACTAAAAGTATTCTCTGAGATTCATTGAACAGTTCTACAAAAAGATATATCAACAAATACAGAGACATAAAAATTTTCCATTTTAATAACAAAATACTTTAAATATTAATAACCAAATAACTACAACACAAATCAAAAGTGAGTAGTATAATTTACTGAATTGGGTTGAGAGAAAAATATGGCTTAATGTTTCTATAATATATTTCTATATGCTGCTTGAATTTTAGAAAAATAGCATTTTGGTCTAATTGCATAAAGAAGAAATGACAGAAAAGAACAGTAGTTTAACCATCCTTATTTGTACAATCTCCAACAGACCTGAGAGATGAAATACTGTATGAAATGCTGTGAGACTTACAGAGTATGGCTAATAATAATTTTTAACTCTACAAAAAATTAAAAAAAAAAGGTCAACAGCCTTATTTACAGAAAAGAATGCAAATATAGTAATGACACACCTGCCTCTCTCCATCCCTATCTGTAACACCTATTATCCCAAAATAAAAACAGTATTGTGTCACCTATCCTTGAAATCACAAAAGCATATGCATAACAAATAAATGAACTGAGAGGGAATGTGCTGGACTGTTTGAAAAGCTGTTGTATTTGGCAGGAGTACAATTCAAAAGTTCAACTGGAAAAATATTCAATTGCTAGATGAAGGAACAAAATAGTCCATATAGAAAGCAATTTTTAAAACTCTCATGGTAATTCCAGATAATTGATGTTTGAATTAGATTAAATCATGTGACCAACTCCTTTTACAGTCACTTTCACAGAAGTCCCTTTCTAGTTCTTCACAGATACCACCATTCCTTCTGGAAGATGCTACAAGAATGATTACAAACATACTTTAAAACAGAAGCGAGACTGAAAAGAAATTCAGAAACCCAAAAACAGATTCACAAGGTGTAGGTCCAAAGATCAATCGGTTTCCTATTCCGATACAACTAGAAAACACTTCATTGATCATTCTTGGCTTGCTTCAAAGTCATTAGAGAACAGTTAAGGTACGAGCTTGCTCAGGGCTACCACGCTGTCAATAAAAATGACACCTGCTGCATTCAACAGAAAAGGTATCCATTAAATTGATTAAAATAATAGATGGTTTAGTGCTTCTTTATTACAAAATTTATAAAGAATCACTTAAAAATATCATGTTAAAGTCAATTCAATAGATATGCTGTTGTATGTATTTGGGAAATCAAATTCTTACAGGAATCTGCTAGAAATAAGGTGGAAAGGCATTTAATAGTCCAGAATATGCAGAGAAGTAAGAGTCATACTATCTTACAACATCATCATCAGCTTGAATTCTACCAGACACATGTTTATTAGGACTACAAGTGTAAATGTCTAAAATATTTTCTGACATGGTATTTCAGAAAATCAGAATCTGGTATCTTGTCTTCTAAGGCAATCCTTTATAAACAGTGCTCAGGAGGTGCTGAGAATATAAAAAAATATAAAAGATAGTGTTGGGAGTCATGGACTTACTTTACATACAAATCCAAATGCCTCGGAAAATCTATTTTGCCAGCAAGAATCTTCTGATATATACCAAATGGATTGTCATCAAAAAACGGAGGAAACCTATTTTAATACACAAAATTTTTAGAGGTTAGAAGAACAAGTTCTAAAAATCTTAAAAGCTGTATTAGGTTATAGGAATTCCCCTCAGAAATACAGTGATCCCTTGCTACATCATGGTTCACTTATCATGGCTTCAGATCTTTGCGGGCTTTCTTCCGTGAAGACGTCTCAATTCTGCACAGCATTTTCCTAGCTGTGCATGCCCAGAGTGTTCCTGCCGCCCTGCAGGGCAGAACCAGCCTGCAATGGGGGGCAAGACTGCCATGCCCATCACGGCGGGGCGACTTGCTCGGGGTCAGTCAGACCCCGTCCTTTATGAGTGTATGCTTTATACACACTGTGTCAACCTTGCCAGGGAGCAGCCCACCATGGGGGCTTATAGACATGCTGCTGCTCTGGCTTTGAGCACACCCAGCAAGGGTCCCAGGAGCCCACATCACTGGGACCGGATGCTGCACCTCACACTCCTGAGGTTTAAACACATTTCACCTATCAGATGCCATCTTGGGACAGGCACCCTCATTCCAATCTGCAAATCTGTCTGATATCTAACATGAAACATGTCAACCCCAGGAAGGATGGAGCCCTTCAACCCCCAGAGGGGTTCGGCACCCCACTGCTGCTGCCACAAGCCGTGGAGTCCCCACAGCGGTGGCGTGGCCACCCCAGAGGACTCTCTGGGCAGGGAGGGGTCAGAAGAGAGTCCCTTTGCTCCTCTGTCCTGTCAGAGGGTATGGGGCAGTGCTGGGAATGCCCTCCCAGGGCTGAGGGGGCAGGGCAATGGGCATGGCTCATTTGCATATTCATGAACCACACATCTTTGTGGACTACAGGCTTTGTGGGCCTTGAGAAGACCCTAACCCCTGTGCAATTCAAGGGATTACTGTAGTTGATTATAATTTTCATTTTGGCAGGGCACCACAAATCAAATATTAACTTGAAAAATAATTTAAGGCTGCCACTACAAAACTGCAAGCATTTTTGTACACAACACATTGAATACAGAATCAAATATTAAGTATTACAATAGAATAGGAAATTACAGTATCACAGTATAGATAAGTCTGGAAAGGACCTTGAAGATCATCTAGTCCAACCTATAATCCAACTAACCTATCATCTACATCTAGATCATATCACTCAACACAAATTTACATTAATACTGTAAAAATACAATTTATCAAACAAATATTCAGTGTTAGAAGTAAAAAATGCTTTGCTTTTATCTATAAACCCCAGAGTTACACTTTCCAAAACAACATTACCATTTGTGGTCTTGTCTTGTAACTGCAGGCACACCCTTATTCACCAGTTTCTGGCTAAAGTGTTAAAGAACCCTCATATAAATATACGGTCCAGTTACTACTGTACTTCTTGAATTCAAGTATATGCTTTGCTAGATAAGGTTTTTGAGAGAGACAGACTGTTCAGAACTCTGGAAATGTAGCTGTCTTTCTGGGTGGGACAGATAAAGTGTTTATTTCATAGTCCTTCCCACGATAATCAATAAACCAACATGCAATTAAAATTCTACATGTACATTTTCTACAAGTTCTTAATGAGGTTACAAGCCAACAGAGACTGCTTCTTGTTGTACGGCTGCAGTAAGAATTCAGACTTTTCTGTGCCCTTGTTAAGTGCAGGAGGCTCAGTACATCAGAGTGCATCAGCACAGCCAGTACAGTTCAGTGTTTAATTGTTTACATATTTACATTTAAAGTGCTCTTTGCTTTCCCACTTTGAAAATCCAAAATTATCTTTTCTAGAGCTCTTGAGAAAAATTTAAATCACACTTGGCTATATAATAATTTTATGGCAATGCTGCTTAAAGTACATTTGAACTGCACAAAAAATGAGAACCGCTTTGAAAGATTACATAGTTTTCTTATGGACAAACCAAACAACTTGATTTTGACACTTCTTGTAAATTTCATTCTTTAACAAAGCAGTTTTTATACAAAACAAGTGTTGTGCTGGAAGCTACCTAATAAATTAACAAAAGACCCAGTGAGTTTCAGACTGTCTTCACACCATAACACAAACAGCTGCCTTTTTTCCACCAACTGAAAAGAAGCTACAAAAAAATAATATCTCTGTAAATGGGACAACAGCTGCAAACAATTCTTTTTGCTAACTGATGCATAACAATGGCACTGACATTTAGTCTCAAAGATAACAGACAGTATGAAGAATAGGAGTTGTAAAATCTCAAGTGAACACACACAGGTTTGAGGCTAGGACACTGCAGACAGAAATCATTAACTACCTAAAATGACAGACTAGCACATCACACGACCATCAAAGCAAAAACAAAAACTAGAAAGCCCTCATTAATAGACAAAATTCAGTTAGCTACTTATCTGATGACAATGCAATTATGACCTAACATATATAATGTCAAATAACAAGTATATTTTCCTCTATGGTAGATTGCAAGAGAATTCATTTACTCAAAATAAACAGATTTTCCAACTGTTTGTACTGACAGTTTGTTTAGCTTGTTTAGATTAACTCCATGAACTTGTATTATTAATCTGTTCTGTAAAGATTTCTTCTCTCCATTTATTTCACTGCCCTTTCCCTTTCTTATGTTTTATTATTGTAAACCTCAATGGGACCTTGCCTTAAATCTAGTATGTGCAGAACTAGAATTCCATGGGCCTCTAGAGATTAAGTTAGGGAAATAAGACACCACAGAACAGGAAAGTGTGGGTTTGTTTGTTTTGAGAGAGACCATTTCCTCATACACACGTCTAACAATTATTTTCAATTGCTTTTGAGCTTCACAGAGACTAACTTCAGGAAATAACTACCAAATGTCTTCAGTTAATTTACTCGCAGACAATAACTTAGTCTTGAACTCAGGTTTTGTTCACCTTCAAAATATTTTTGTATTTCTTAAAACTTACTTGCATTTCAAAGGATGGAAGTTACTTCGGACTGTCTATGCATTAAAGACCTCAATATAGAAATACCTCAGTTATTCACGTTGTCATATTCCTGCCTTCTCATATTCGCGGACATTTGTCCCACAGTACTTATTCAGTTATTCATGGAGCGGTGCATAATTCCACAGTTTGGCTCGGTCCTGCACTGCTGCAGCGGGTGGCCCAAGCCCCAGCCAGCCCTGCCAGGAGTCAGGAAGTTTTCTACAGTAACACAGGGATCCAGGGTCTGGACTTGCCAGTGCATATCCAAATATGTGCATATGCACATATTCATAGCCTCAGGCAAAGCACTCCTGCTAGTGCTAGCTGCTGCAGGTAAAGGGAAAAAAAACGGACTCTCACACTCCTTGCTGCCTTAAGGAGCCCCGGATGTTGCAGTGCTGCAAAGTTGCTATATTTCTGGCAAAAATTTGCCATATTAATGTTTGACCTGTATTCATGGATTAAAGGTTCCACAGGAACCACAGGAGACCCATAATCCATGAATACGAAGGCATGACTGTAGTTGAGGAAAAGCATTTCAAAACACGACTGCCAACTACAGTGGAAAGCTGATAAAACATTAAAAGCATACACCCTATGTGATAAACTACTTGCGTAAAGAAAACACATACAGGCCATAATGCAAATATGCTTTTGTGGAGTCCCTGTCTCAGCTTTGGATAATGACTGAGAGCTGCTTTTTCTTTTCTAGTATTGGATGGAGTCCCTATCCAAAGAGCATTCAATCATTATGAAAACCATGTCTACACAAATACTGTAGTAAAGACCATAAGAAAAATCACATACATCAGACAGCTGCTCTGTCAATCAGCCTATATAAAACTTCAATTGCCTTTTAGAAAAGTGTAATTTATCTCTATCGGGTAAAAAAGTCTCTAAAGACAAAGTGCTCAAATTAAGCCACCCCCACCGCAGAATCCAGGTCTCATCCCTTGAGCCTCATAGTGTCATGACACAAAAGTTCCTACATAGAAATGACTGCAGCTGCTCCATTTTTTATGAAGAATATATAGCAGTCGTATTTCAGTACCCTGCAGTCTTGAGGTCTGACTCCAGAAATGAGATTGTGCTTGCCAGTCAGTATGTCAACTTCCTAAATCAGAAACTTTGTTTCTATTACAGCCCTAACACAGAAAATGCTATTAACATCTCTTCTGTAAGAGAGAAAGAAAAAATGCCCAATATCCACTTACATTAAGACCACACAGACAAAACAGAGAGTAGACCCACTGAAGCCCCAAGCAGGAAGGTAAATCACTCAGACAGCAGCTTGGTGATTGCAGCATCTGCATTCATCTTACAGCACCAGACACCTTTTCCTACAGTCTTCCTACTGTCTAGGATCAGGATTAGTGGCAAAAAGTCTGCTGGGAATTGCTTGTTACTTTCAACCCTCTGAGGATTCTCTTGATCAAGCTGGGTTGTTCACCTTGCAGGGAATGATAAAAGAAAAGTGAAGCTTGGTGTCTGCACAGGCCACCCTACATAAATAATGACTGATAAAATATCAGACTAGTCAGCCAAGCCTGTCTGGATCAGTCAGGAACTATCACACATTTTTATTCTTTTCTGTCTACAAACTACCTTGACATTCAAAGTCAATGTGTATACAAGTCCCTGGAAAATTAAGCAAACAAGAAGTGGGCAGCAATACAGCCCTGGGATAAAGTTTTGATGTTATTAGGTGGCATTCTTTACAGCAATACACAGTGGATCAGAGCTCTTAAGTGACCATCCATCCATCAGAGGGACAGCTTGGTCAGGCATCTGGCAAGCTTGTCCAAACACTGAAAGAGTCACCAAAGCTACTCTGAATTGACAGTACTGCCTGGACAAAAGGAGGAATAAACCCAAGGAAGGACATTTTGTTCTGAGCCCTCTGCAGGGCTGCAGACCTAGAATGGAAGGTGACAGAGATGACCTGACACACATGTGGGGACTGAGAAGGCACGGAGTACACTGAGACAGCTACCAAAAAGGATCACAGGATATTCTGAGTTGGAAGGGACCAACATGGATCATCTAGTCCAAACCCCAAGAGAACGTCCACACAGGGATCGAAGCCACAACCTCGAAGCCATGGGCATCACGCTCTGTCCATCCAAGCCTCCCACTATCTAGACCATGTCACTGAGTTCCTCATTCAGTCTTTTCTTAAACACCTCCAGGGATGGCAACTCCACCACCTCCCTGGGCAGCCCATTCCAATGCCAATGAGAGATCACTCTTTCGGGGAAAAAGCTGCTCCTAACATCCAGTCTAAACCTCCCCTGGTGTAGC
>WEKX01028454.1:40669-65620 GCA_013390025.1 Pitta sordida | reverse complement strand
CTTCCGATCTTATAGAAGTAAATTTCTGTAAAATGGTCTCTGTTGCCATAACTGTGTACATAACTAATTTCTGATTCCTAGTCTGCAAATACTAAGCTACCAAGAATCCAGCAGGATTGTGTAACAGACATTCAAGTAGCTGACTTAACCTGCAATGTAAAACAGATAGCTGAGGATGAGTACAGTATAGACAAGAAAGAAAATTAACTGATAGACTGTGTCACAAAATAGGTCTCTGCTATGCACCAACTAACTGACTTGATATAAAACTCAGACATTTCTTACACACCTCACATTTTATTTAATTAAAAATTGCCAAAATGATGGGGGTGAGCAGAATCTGCTTTTTTTTGCAAAGACTTTCATGACAATATGTTCAAAACCAGTCATCAGAGTTGTCCTTTCCTATCACTTCCTCCCTAGAAATACACAACCCCAGCTAAAGCATCAGATCACAATGCTTGCTCTTCTATGGTGTTTTCCACAAAAGCAATAGGAAAGCAAAACCAACAGCAAAACAAGGTTTATTTCTGTACCTCAGAATTAACCTATGGATAAGTACCCCTCCATTCCTCAAAGTGCTGCCTTTAATTTAAGAACAATTATTGTGGTACAGTCACTACTAGACTGTAGTAAAGAATACTTAAGGAAGATGATAATAATTTCATGCGGCTTTAAAATGCTTCATTATAGACTACAGGAATCTTCCCTCCCACATTCCCTAAACTAAGCTTTTTTTCTTTCTCTCCACATTAAGCAACTCACATACCACCCAGTCAAATGTAACCTAACAGTTAAGAAGAAAATAAGTATCTGGTAACATCTTGAAGAACACTACCATTTAAAACAAAGAGCCATCCCTAATTCTCTAATAAAAGATAGAGAACACCATACCCCTACCTACTTTGTTGATACAAGAACAGAAGCTACTTTAGCTTCTAGTAACTGCTTCTGGAGTATCACAAGCACTTCTGCAATATCACCTGATACTTAACACATAGAGCTTTGGGAAAAATAGGAAGAGCTCAAAAACACATGAATGACTTATACTTAGTAAGATCTTATTTTTTGACACTGAGGCAACCAAGAAAAGAAGACAATCAGGCATGAGCAAGAGTCAGAAACCAAAGCCCAGGTTTGCCTTTGGCTTTTAAGCAGCTACTCCCCTATCACAGACATCATTTATTAGCTATTGATGATGTTCATGGTATCTTTATTGACTATGTAGAAACCTTCTGGGTATGTATTTTAGGGAGTTAATAAATTAACAACAAAAGAGGAACAGGAGTGGGCAAAACAAAGCAAACCACATATTTTAAAAAATAGGTACATGGGAGAGGAAGAGCAAAATCTCATGAAGAATACAGAGGAAAAAAATGGAAGATCTAGACCATTAAAACAAAGACTTTTATTAGAACTCATTTCTTCAAAAACTGAATCTTAAAGGTTTGTCAATCCACAGAAGAAAATGGATAAATTGTTTGGTACACATGAAAAAGAGCAAAATTAAACTTCAATACCTGCCACACAGATTGCTTTAAATTGCACTTTTAATATAAAAAAAGAGGAAAAACCAAAGAAGCTGTGATTAGAATATTTCTAACCTAAATGGTGGTGACATTAACTCTACAGTTCAGCTTTACTATATATACCATGGATGCCATTGTGAACTCTTACAAACAACCTGTATTAGCCTATAGGATTGTAAGAGATAGATGATTTTTATTAATTCTTGTTCCTCCAAAAAAATCCAAGATATATGTCAACATTGCAGCTCATTGCAGCTCAAGTGCCGCACCACAAATAAAACACATCGTTCAAAAACGTCAGTAAAGACTGCCTAGGAGCCTCCAGTGACCGGTAGTTGCAAGAGCACCAAACAAGCATTAGAAAAAGCTTAAAAAAATATGCAGATAAATAACTTCAATGTCTACAGAAAAACTGGACCACATATATATGCAGAAAAGGCAGTTCTCAAAAATAAAAAGGGAAAGAAAATACTATATAAAACACTTTACATATAGGAAGATATAGAAAGGACGAACACTAGAAATCAATTATGTGTGGCCTTGTTTTATAATTTTCCATCATAAAGTGCTGAAATATTATGCTGCCCTGACAAATTCCTTGTTTTGCTACCAGAGGAAAATACCATCTGTTTTTAAGATGGTGAAGGTAATTGGACATTTCAACAAAAAAAGGCAGAGCTCTAAAAGACATGAAGGCTTGCCTTGCCCACAAGTGAACTTCCATTTAAATTATTTCCTTTGGCAACATCAAAATCTGTTCTTTTGGAATAAAGGTATGAATAAAATCCAAGAAAACTTACCAGTTTGGATTTTTAATCACTTTTTTATGGACATGAATCCTCACATTACTGTCTTTGCTATCTCACCCAGGTTTCTCTATTTCCGTTTTTCCTGACAGAATGTTGGTTTTGGTAGGGCGTTTTATTAGAGATTTTAAGTATGTATACAGATATACACATAAAATCCTGTTCTCCCTGTTCCATCTGTATTTCAACCAGTATAACCAGATCTACTCCGCCTCTACATCTTGCTTTCCACCATGCATCTCATCCCCACACACTATACAACTCGTCTTCCTGATACTATGCCACATGCATGATTTCTTAACATAAGGTGGAAACAATTTGCATCATGATGCTGGAAAAAGCAGCACACCAGAGAAAAAGCCTCCTCCTTCAGGCTTTATTCCATTTTTTGGATGACTACCATGCTGTTTCTTTCTTTTTCCTCTGATACTTTTTTAGAGCTGGGAGGAGGCTGCACTCCCTGCAGCTAAGGCAAATTTTGCCTAATTTTATAAAATAACCATGACATCAGATCTACTCAGCACGGATTCAGGAGAGGTAGGTCTTGCCTGACCAACCTAATGTCCTTTCATGAACTAATGGTTGATGATAGAAAGGCTGTGGATGTTGTGTACTTGGATCTCAGCAAAGCCTTTGACACAGTTTCCCATGGTAAGCTTCAGAAGAAACTCTCAAAGAGCGTGGGTTGGATAGGAACATTCTATGTTGGGTAAGGAACTGGTTGGATGGACAAGCCCAGAGAGTGTTGGTGAACGGTGTCACATCCAGCTGGTGGCCAGCAACTAGGGGAGTCCCACAGGGATAAATGCTTGGCCCNGGAGGTTTAGACTGGATGTTAGGAGGAGCTTTTTCGCAGAGAGAGTGATCTCTCATTGGCACTGGAATGGGCTGCCCAGGGAGGTGGTGGAGTTGCCATCCCTGGACGTGTTTAAGAAAAGACTGGATGAGGAACTCAGTGACATGGTCTAGATGATGGTAGGCTTGGATGGATGGAGCGTGATGCCCATGGCTCCAAGGTTGTGGCTTCGATCCCTGGGTGGGCATATGCTTGGGAGCTGGACTAGAGGATCCTTGTGGGTCCCTTCCAACTCGGAATAACCTGTGAACTGACTGGAGCCCTGTATGTATGCATTAGAGAATATAAATGGAAATAAACTCTCTAATTACTGAGAAATTTAGTTATTAACAGGTGTGGACTCAGATACACAAAAAGCACTGCGGTGCTGTTAAAAGTAGGATACCTTGTCTCTTTAACAAGATATTTGGAGTGCATTACAATTACCTAATTCCACTAAAAAAAAATAAAATATGTATTCTTTAGGAACCGTGTTTAAATCATATTCTCACCAGGTTCCATCACTTAACCTCTGTCATGGTTTGTTTTTTTTTTCCTCTGGCAGTGAGGGCGTTAATAGCTTCTGCCTGGACCTCCCTCACTGCCATGGAGATCAAGGTCACCTCTGTGAACAACATATTTGTGAAAAGAAAAAAAAGTGAGTAACAAGATGTAGATGGGTCAGAGCAGGGCCTCTGTGGGAAGCTGAAATCTATGAAGGTTCCCCCCCTAGGCTGACAAGAGAAGGGGTAGAAATGTTCTTCCAGGCGTCTCGCTGCTGCTCATGGAATGGACCATGGTGAAGCAGATTGTCTGCCTGCAAACCTATGCAAGGGGAGAGAGGGGCCAGCGATCCAGAATCCACCTGAGGCCACGACTGAAGATGGAGAATCATGCTGCAACGGCTGCAGATGTTTTGAGAGCCCAGAAACATGGAGCCGGAGCTGAGCTCGGCAGAGATCCTTTGGACAGACGTTTTGTGACAGAAGTGCATTGTGGTAGGATCTGATCTATGTACTTTGGGATGGGCTCATAATGACGCAGCAAAGCCAGTACTTAAAAAACTGCATCTCGTGCTGTGACTCTCGGGCAACAGAGAATGGAAGAGCTGTCATCCCTGGGTTGAGATCTCACTTGGGAAAGGGTCAGGAAAAACTTTTCCTCTTGTGAGAGAGAGAACTTTATGGAAAGGCAAAGACATGGTTCCTACCCTAAACCTGGTCAGAAATACCAACTTGCCTGGCTTATCCCCTACCCGTGTTCCCCTTTGTCTCCTGGTCGAAAAAGGGAATATGAGAACTGTTGTAAGAGAAGGAGGGGTGGGGGGGGAAAGCTTGCCTTTAAAATGATGCTTCTCACATTAAACTCTGATCTTGTTAGTTAATAAATAAATCATTTATATTTTTCACTTGTAGTTTGCCTTGTTTTGCCTGCGATAAGGTTTTTTTCCAGTTTTTTTTCTCCGGGAGAGGGTGTGGGCGAATCTCTGGCATCCAGCCAGGGTCAAACCATGACAACCTCAAATATGGGAATATTTAAGTCCAAGAAGTGCTCCAGTTACTTAATGTCTTTAAAAATAAAGCTTGGAAAAGCAGAGTTCACGTAAATTTTTTAAAAATACTTTAATCCAATTATATCTTCAGCTATATACCTACAGGACACACATATAGAATTACTTTTATTACCATTCTAACATGAAGAATCATTCTGGAAGTCATTTGGGTGAGAAAATCCTAACAATTCTTCATTCATATTTTACCCTCACTTAAAATTTCTCTTCTGCAGTATGACAATGAGAGAAATTTTGTCATAAATTACTACTTGAATATTTAAATTATGCGTCTTGATTTTAAATTCTTCTGTAATAAATACTTTACTCCAAAGTCTATTTTAGTTTAGATTACATAACAGAAATTAAATGCTCTGTGTTGGTTAGGTAAATAAGCACTCACAACGAGAGTCTGGAATACTTTAACTGCACTTTCAGTATGATTTGAATTAAATAAAAAAACAACAGAACTTACAATCTTATCAAAAAGGGGTGGCTGACTTCTTTCAAGACCGACTTTTCATTGTGCACGTGTTGCTCTTGCTTCAGTCGAATGACATCAGGAATGCTCATTACTTTCAGTGCAAAGTAATGTTTACTTGTTTTTTCCTTCACCAGATGAACACGTCCAAAGGTACCCGTGCCTGAAAAACAGAAGTAGAAACACCAGCTTATTGGAAAAAGAGAAGAAAACAAAGATAATTTGATAAATTAAAACCTAGGGGAACTCAATTCCTGGTTAGTTTGTTTTGGTTTTCCTTGTATTTTCAGATACAGTTATACACCGTCATTTGCGAGGAACGGGTCATGCCAGGGGCCTTGTGAAACGTCAAACTCGCAAAAACATGCAGGTCATTAATATGCATGCAGGCCACACCCACTGCTCCACCCCCCAGCACTCCGGAGCACTGCGGACAATTTCCCGCTCCCTCCCATGGTCTCTCTCAGCACAGGGCAGCAAAGGGAACCATTTCTGAGTGGCTCCTGTGATCATGTGTGCTCGCAGCCCAAACCCCATGCTGCTGTTCCCTCCCCAGGTTCCCCCCGGCCCCAGGGCCCCGCGCTGGCCCACGTGTGCTTGCTCTGCCTCTGTGGTGGGGAAGGGGTGTCTCCAAGCTCTGGTCAGCATTCTTGGAGCCTGGAAAAACCTTAACTTTGCAGCGCTGTGACACCCTGTGCCGCTTATGGCGGGGGGGGGGGCGTCAGTATCGGAGTTTCTTTCCCTTTAACATCTACCGGTCCCGGTAGAGGCAGCACTGCCCGGGCTTTGAGTAACAAGGAATGTTACTTGTGGTGGTGATGCGCTGGGTCTCAGCGAGCACAACAAGGAGACAGACAGGAGCAGGTCAGAGACTGGGGCACGGTGCCGCAGGGCTCTATGCCCCATTGCAAGCTGGAGAAGCTGCATGCCCTCCCTGCCATGCGCCCTCCCCAGGGGGCCGGCCCCACCCTGCCCGCAGGGAAAGCCAGCATCACCCCTCGGCAAAGCAGAGGCACTGCGCATGCGTCAGCAAAGAAACCTCGCAGATCCCTGAAACTGAATTGCGAGAAATTTTCCTCGCAATCCCTGGGGTCGTAATGGAGAGGTCGCAATGCAGTGAGGATGTACTGTATTCTACCTGTTTTCACTGAATTCCTTTTCTTGGCATTTCTCTATTTTTAGTGAGAATGGTTTGGTAAAAACTAATGGTATTGTGGTACTGCAAACTTTTGGATAGAGACTGGAAGCATTTCTTGCAAAGTAGAAAAGTGGTCCTGAGAAAGGGTAATGGAGTTGGGCACACACAAACAATTATGTAATATGTAAGTTGCTAACATAACCAATATAAATGGAAGAAGCAAAACTGTTGCCAAATGCAGAAGAAAAGCTAGGAACCACTCTCTTAAATTTCAGAGATCAATTGAAATGCTGTGTGAAGAGGTAGTCTAAACTCCAAAGTAGCTTACTTTTGATATTTAGGTTCTTATATCCACAGTGCATGACATAAAAAAGTCTCCAGTGACTATTGATTTAATGTTCAATTGTAGTGGATTTAATAACCCCTTAACACAAAAATCTACTTAACTTTCACAGATTCCTCCGAGTTGGAGGGACCCACAGGATCATCCAGTCCAACTCCCAAACAGCCTCCCACCAACTAGACCACGTCACTGAGCTCCTCATCGAGTCCTCTCCTAAACACCTAACTTTCCATGCATTATTTATTAAAACAAGGTAGTTAAAAATCAATCAGTGCTTAAAATGAAGTAGCTCATAACACAAAGTTAAAAGTTAAAAATATAGAATCATGATGACAACTAACAAAATTAGCAATATTCATCTCCCAAGGTTTGATGACTGAGAACAGCTGTCTCTAATTATTCAGATAAGGAGATTATCCCCTTAAACATGCACAGAGAGGGGAAGTGCTTCAGTAGGATAAGGAAGCAATGGGAAAAAAATACTTAAAAGTTACTGACCCTTCCAAAAAGAAATTAAAAAGAAATCTGCCTATAGTGCTGCAGCATTATATCACTTGGAAAGGGCAGCTCTCTAGCAGTCATGTTTTGTAGTGAATGTGTTCCTTTTTCAATTCACTCTATAAAAGGAAAATAAAAATACAGTCAGGTCTCCTATATCACAGACCAACGGTCTTAATTGGCTCAAGTGTAGCCCGCCTTCTGTGTTGTTTGGCAGCTCATTAATATGGAAATATTCCCCGCACCGTTGCATGGCCCCCGACATTGTTTTGGCACTTCCTTGCTGTGTATTGGTGTTTGTGTCAGCGCTTCACGGTGCCTGAAGCCACTCCACGCCCGGAAAAAACCCTTTTCTGCTTGGCCGGGGACACTGGTGCAGGGAGCTGGCCATGCCACTGTCCCAGTGGCCTGAAGTGCTCCGTGGGGAAGGGGGGGGGAGCTGGGGCGGCCCGCAGCAGCCCAGAGGGGAGGTGGCAGGAGCCAGGGCAGCCCGGAGGGGATGGAGAGGAAGCTGGGGCGGCCCGGAGTGACCCCGAGGGGAGCGGGGAAGCCGGGGGCAGCCCGGAGGGGAAGGGGGGGTGGCCGGAGTGGTCCAGAGCTGAGGGGCAGAGCGAGGCTGGCACAGCCCTGAGCCGAGGGGCAGAGTGGGACTGGCTTGGCTTGGAGTGGAGGGGCAGAGCGGGGCTGGTGTGGCTCACCACGGGCAGAGGCGTAGGGGTTTATTTGAATATTCATGACTGCCTAATTGAATATTCATGCATGTCAGGTTGCACATGCGCAGTTGCGAAAAGGGCCTCCTACATCGCTTAAAATCATGCCGCCAAGATGTGAAGTTGCAATATGGGGGGTGCGAAGTGGAAGACGGCTGACTGTATATTGAATTTTAAACAAAGTACATATTAGGCATTTCTGTATTCAATACAGCAGTCATTCAAGCTCCTTTTAAGAGCATTGCACTGAAGACAATCATACGTAACTGAACTACTATTTCTTTTAGTTTGAAATGAAAGTTAAAGCCAACACATTTAGCCATACTGCTATTTGCAGTGCAGCACAATGTGCACATTTGAAGATGAACACACACTTCAGCTCACTGGGTGGCTGCTTATTGTTTTTCTGCTCATTAAACAATGCCTTGTAGGTTCCATTACAGCAGTATACCACATACAGTTAATCCCATTCTCTGACAGAAATATGTGCCACTATAAAGGATGCCTGGCATTCAAACTAAATGCCTAACTTGTAAAAGGTCACTTCCTCCAAAAAAAGTAAAAATTTTATACTTAAGTTCACCATCTTTCTTTTTTTTGCACATACTCTAGAAAGGCAACCCACAGACCCGTTACAGTATTAGCTGGTATGTCCATTGATTTCAGATAGTGTTGACCAGTTACGATCCATCTACAGAAGCAGACAATTTTCTAAGATGTGTAATGGGTGCAGGGACATGAGCATGTTTGTAGAAGGAAACAGTTTTTGAGAGACAGGCAGGGGAAAGAGATCAACAAATGAGATTCTAATACTCGGTTACCTGGGGAGAGGAGAAAAGACAAGGGAACCTTTCCTTCCAGTAGGTTCAAGAAACTCAAGAATTTATTTTTAATAGGTTCTCACCTAAAACATTTACATTTTATTGAAAAGTTTTTCATTCCAGTCACTTATAATACTGCTTAACACCATCTCATTTACTAAAAAAGAAAATACTCATTTTACAAACTAGAAACTACCAACAGCAATCGAGTTTTATGGAACTTGCAGCTCCACTATCATTACAGTTTTCAAAGCCAGTTTTCAAGATAAAACTTCTCACTACACAAACACATCAAGGATTACCATTGTCCAAGCACAAAATAGTCTATCAAAGAAGTTTTACATTCCCATCTGCCCTGAGTTACAGTTTTTTAACTGTGAAAACTGAATAAGGGTCTCAGAAAAAGCCTGTTCTTATGGCAAAGGTTACTCTGGAAAATTTATCATGCAATTAAATCTTTTCACAATGTAGTTATATTACATGACTATACCAGTAAACAACCTTATTTGCTCAGGGATGGGCTTCTGCAGTAAAAAAGAAAAACACACACACAAAAAAAAAAAAGGTCCAAAAGTTTCTAAGAAGAGACATCTCTTCCAACTACTCAAATACTGATTGTTTACACCTACGTTGAATGAACAGTCAAAAAAATTAACATAGGTTATTTCAGAATTAGAAGCTGAAATTTAAATTCTGAATAAAAACACTGTGAAGAATAACTACAGTCTTATTGCACACTGGAACTAAAAATAATCTGTAATTTCTGAGACCTCCAAAGGACTGAAGGAAATTAACCGTACTAACCCCATAAGCAAATGTGGGGTTTACATATGTTTTGATACTAGTATGAACAAAGTGCTTGCACAGAAATATTCAACACAGAAGTCAGAAACAAACACTTATCTAATTGCTCCTAGGTCTCTAGTGATTGCATGTTCCATGACTACTTCTACTTGTCCTACACATTCTTATTTTAGAATGCTTTACTTTTCCTTATGCTGTTGGTCTAGCTTTACAAACTGCTGTTCAGAAATAACAACAGCAGTAATAACAGAAAACACAAGTTCGATTCATTTGCAAACAAGAACTTGTCGGGGACTTATTTAGCAATAGTTCTAACTTTGCAAACATGGCCTCTTTAAAAACTTCTCTGCCAGGAACAGCAAAGCCTGGCACGCTATTCCAGAACAGAGGCAAGCACCTAATCTGGAGAGCCTCCGGGAAAGCCAGACCACACAGACAGGCGAGAACAGAGAACCTCCCCAACCAGTTTTATGGTTGAACTGATCCCAGGAAGTCTTTTTTCAAATATCTTCAGCTCAAATCCAAGCAACTATGGAAATTAAGAAGACTACAAAGCCATATCACATTTGTTTCCAGACATGTCCACTCATAATATGAATTTTCTCCCCATCGAGTCTTCTCATAAAATCCATTAGGCCTGCAATAGCGGGCAGTACACAGACACACTCCCACCACCACTCTTCCACAGAACTGAATAATCAGATAAAGTTTGCATACAAAAAAGACTATAATTCAAATACCTCACTTCAAACATTTTGTCTCAGTGTCCTGCTCATACTTTCAGTCATTTCTGCTAACATTTTTAACATTTTCCTCCTCGCAACTTGGGGTGCTGGAGGAAGGAATGGGATGATAGTCAAGGTAGGAGGCTGTGACAAGATGTTATGGTTGTTTAGCACAGTCAAAAAACTCCGTTTTATAAAAACAGGTCTTGTTATGACTAAGTGAAAATTCCACACCTCAGATCCATAGTAAGAAAACAAAAAAACTAAAGCAGTGAACTGTTAATGTGTAAGATGAAGGCTCAACTCCATAAATTTGAAGGAAGGTTTGGGAAGTAAAAAAAGGCAGGGTAAAAAAGTAAAAAAAAGCCTTCCATCAAAGCACCACTGCCTTCTGCCCTCCAGGAAATGAGACACTAAACTCACGGAACAGTTTCTGTTAGTCCTTGTGAAAGGACTGTTCAACTCTTTCCCTCATTACCTCAGAGCTCAGCTGAATGAACTGACTAAATCCTACCTTTTGTGACAGATAAGTAAACATTCCTTAGGATTACCTTAAAATAGAAATACAGTAATCCCTCAGTTCTTTGTGGCTCAAATCTTCATGTTTTGTTTTTCCTGTGAAGATGTCGTAGATTTCCCCCGATTCTTTGTGGTGTTTTTCCATGTCACATGAGCATGGGACAGCCACGCATGTGCATTGCCATTGATGCGCTGAGGGGCGGGATCAGTTCACCGCACAGGAAGGTGGGGGTGGCACCTCTTGCTCACTCGGGGGCCACCCAGAGTTCCCTGCCTTATGAGTGTTAGAGAGGTTACATGGTGGAGAAGCTTTATAACATGGTGTCAATGGTTTATTACAGCTGCTTGTCCTGTGGCCGTGGGGGGACGGAGGCTCAGCGAAGTGTCACATCGGTGTCTCAGTGTGGCACTGTGCCCCCCCACTGCTGCCCTGTGGTGGGGGAGAGGTACAGAAGACCCTCTTCACTCCCCTGTCCTGTCACACAGTGCAGGAAGGTGCCAGGAACATCCCCTGTCGCTTCAGGGATGAGGGGTGATGGGTGTGGCTTATTTGCATATGTATGATCCCCCGCTCTTCACGGATTTCAGCTATAGCGAGACTCCCCCAGTCCCACACCGCCATGATATTTGAGGGATTACTGCATTCTATACTCACACATAAAGAATGAAAGGAAATACAGTGTGTAGAGATTTGTGCATTATTCTACTGACATTATTTAATATCTGGTTCAAACTATGCGAACTTCAGGAATATTGTACCCTTCTGGATGAGTCCTGAGATCTACAAAGTACTGCTTTCCTACTGAAGGAAAACCAATGGCTACATACACACACACACACACACATACCCCTACCTGCCTCTTTCTTATAGCACATATTACTAGAGCTTTAGAGCAAAAAAAGAACCTATATAAGAAAATTACACTTCATGAAAACAGCTATTATTAGAAGGTCTGAAGGTAGATTTGCAGTTTATTTGTGCAGGCCCCTTATTGCTGCAAAGGCATACGGCCCATGAAGGTGTCTGACCACCAGTAACAGAAAGCAAATGAAGAGTGCCTGTGCTATTTATAACATAATTCAGGATTTTCAGGACTAAACAGGCAAACAGAGTAACATACACAAAACACTAACCACTAATCCAGTATAATCTGCTTACAACAGAAACAGTAAAATTTTTTGATCCCATCACAAATTTTATGTGGTCGCAGAACTTGAAGGAATGCCAACAACCCTCTCCATCAGGTAACTCTCTGATGTTAAACACACACAAAAAGCTGCAAAGGACCAGCATGGCCCAAGTATCAAATGCAATAAGGGGCATTTTCAGTCTTAGAAAAGCTGGATTCCCTAATGCCATGCCAAAATGCTATAGCCAGTTTTCAGGACTTTACTCTCTTTGAAGCCTGGTAGAAAATAATAAAGAATGTGGGAACATTTCTAATGCAATTTTAGATCCTTTTGATGTTAGGAAAACAAATCCTGCAACTTCTGCTCAGCTAAAACAATCACGTGAGTAGTCATGTAGTGACTATGTTGCTATTGATGTAGGTGACTAATTTAATGCTCAGTTTGCCTCTGTATTTGCTCCCACTAATTAGGCCCAGCTGTTCCAGCTTCCTATCCTTTTAATCCCTAGCTCTATCTTAAAACCAAGTTTGCCTTACTCAGATAGATACCATCTGTTTCAATGAAGAATAAACTAGGTCATGTGAGATCCATGACCCTGAAGGCTGCTTTCTGAGTCCCAAGGCAATTGGTCCCAACTTTGACAGATGCCTACAAAAACCATCAGATGCACTGCCTTTTATTTACAGTTAGAAGAAACATTTCCTACTGTGACACAAATTAGTCTTTATTGACAGCCACAAGCACAACTATCTTAATTCTCTAGAATATCAGAGATGAACTAAATGAATTGCATCATATTACAAACTCACTACTGAATGTCAGATTTGTCTGCCATTTAATCTTTGTTTCATTTTGCGATGGAACTTGAACAGCCTAGCCTAGGAAACGGGGGTTGTCAATAATTCTTGAAAAAAAGTTGAAAAAGTGGCACAGCAAAGGAAACAAGCCTGCTCTAACAAACTGGTAATCAGAAGATAAACACCTTGGAGAAAGATATAACTGTGGGCTTCTGGAACAGAAGATCAGGCTGGCATATGAACAGGGCAACTCAAAACAAGGATGATGATTCCAGACATCATAGTAGCTAAGTTCATGTTTTTATTAATGTTTCAACCCACAGTCCACTGTCAACTGAAAATACCAGTTTCAGTGTTTTGACTGTTTCACAAGCCAGCTGTGGATTGCTCACTGTAACTCTTAGATCACTTTCACAATCCTGCATCACTCTAGAGAGTTCAGATCTAAAACTGATAAACATGTCCGAGAAATAATGAATTTTCAATGACATTTTAACAAATACCATTTTTTTCTGTCTAGAACTGTGCATCCCATACTACTGAATATAAGATGGAAATGTCAAACCACAATTTTTGTAAAGCTTTTCCATATCCTTCAATGATATGCATTTAAATCAAAGACATCTGATTATAAGAGCTTAAAAGAACAGAAAATAGAGATGAATGTGTAATGTTCACCATGTGTAGCTCTGTCACAGCAGTTTCCTTCTATGATGTTTTTCATTAATTCCTTGTGCTTTGATTCAGTTTACGTTGAGAACTCCCTGAACAGAGAAAACGTCTTCCTACTTGGCAATAATGTGAGATAGTACTCAGCAAGAACCATGCCTGCTATATTTCAGCCAAGATCATCACTTTCCAGATTTTTTGTCCTAAAAATATTATTGTCAGTGGCATACTAATGTTTTTTTTCTTAATTCAGTTTTGGATTATAGTCTTTCCCCTTGTCAAACCACCTTTCAATTGAAAGTACAGTATCATTAATTCTTTAACTCAGCTCAGTTGAAGTAAAAAAGAAAGTAGCAATGCATGTTCAAAGTACAGACTAGCTTTTGATTCAAAGGGGCTGCCGTAAAAAATTTCCAAAGATTCCAAAGACATGGCATATTTTCAGGTTCCTTCTTATTCTGTATATAAGGAATCTACAACAACACATCACTACATTTAACAACCTGAAACTTTTTATAGTCTTGTTTCAACATCGCTCAAGATTAAATATGCCAGAGAATACCAAGAAATTGTGTCAACAAATCTTATTGTTGACCCGCCCATTTAAATCTTTCTGAACCACAACCCGTATGAACTAAAGACACAGGAATTACCAAGCTAATTAATAGCCATCAGTCAAGTTTCCTGTTGTTCACATAGTTCAGAGACAAGTTTCTGATTTACAGAAGGTGCCAATCAACTGAACACTGATGATACAAGTTCCTTTATACATAATCTCAGATTTTTTGGCTCACAAATTACTGTACCTCTATAAAAATACTGAGAATATCAGGGAGTTTTTAAACAAAACATGCAGAATCCTTGAAAGTTTCTCCTCTCTCTTTATTATTTATTTTGAAATTGCAGGGACCAACAAATAAATGAGACCAGAAAGTCACCACCCTCAGGTGACAATAGCCTTAAATATATTCCATTTCTTAACAGCTCTTAGAACACTGAATTTAAATTCATGTCCCTTCACAAAGCATCCACAATCTTCAGAACAATTCTCATAAAACTGGTATTTCCCCTACTTGATTCCTCAATGGTATTTTTGCAACTCTTTCTCTGTCTTCCCACCTATCTGTAACTTGTGGCATATTGACATAAAGAAGATAAACAGATGAAAAGCTTTTCCTCTGTATTGAAAATGGAACATTGCAAAGTCATTACTACTCCTAAGTTCACCTATTCTACTGTTGCACTTGACTTCTAAATAGGTCACGACTGCAAAACAGTTTTTTAATAAAACCAGCTCAAATAGCAGCCTTTCAAGATGAACTTCCTTTTCGCCTAGAAACTCAGCTTTATATTACTTGCTGAATTAAGAAGGCCTGTTGAAACAGTGTATTTTAAATTATACCAAACATCTGCTAGAAATGAAGTCTATCAATCTGTCTTGACCTGATTTTAAAAACCCTTGGTCTAACATGTTTTAAAAGACGAGCCCAGTTAAGCTAAGAATCAGGTACCTGTCTGGCAAAAAACACACACCAAGCTAAAACACTAGAAAGCATTAAATTCTCTCCTTCATCTGACAAGTACTTCAGGTAATCAAAACATTATCAAAAAGTGTCAGGTTTTAACAATTGGAAAAGAATCTGTAAATTTGAAATTATACTAGCAGGACAGACTATCTCTGGACTTTAAAAAAGTTATTTAATTCAAACTGTATTCACAAAATTGCTTCTTTCAGGTAAGGAGAGGTTAAAATAAACAGATTAACTGAGAGCTTCTTTGAATGCAAGTATTAAAGAGAAGGATTTTTAACCTTTTGGTTTCTTTCCAAATAATTTCTTAAACAACAAAAACTAGACATGGAAACCCATATCTAGTCACCTTTTGTCAATTACCTGGTGTTCAAAATTCCCATCAAGTTTAGAGGAACTTAGAATTCTTATTAAATCAGTTTATGCTCAAAGTTAAAAATAATTAAAACAATTATAAAAGATCAAGTTTGCAAAACCACAAGGAAACAGCTTTCTTAAAATGAAACCTAACACAAATTGATGGCCATTTATGCGAAAAGTTACTGTTTTTTATTCAAGGGCGTTACACTTCTGCTTACCACAAACAAAATGTGTCACAAAGTAAACCAGACTCAGGCAAAAAGAAGGAAAACCAAGAAGGGAAGTAAAGTATTATTCTAGTATCACAAAATCCAAAATTTTAGGCCACAAAACTCCTTTTGATTGTTTAAAAAAGTGATGCATCCTGATTTCTCTTCAGAAAATGTTTATGCCTGTGAGTGGATGCAAGTTGTGAATACATAGCTCCTGCTTCTTGAGTTGGGATTACAGTCGGCCCTCGAATACCACGGTACCGTGGGTCTTGCCCCCCCCGCCCCCGCCGCGCAGCCCTCTGCCCATGTAGAATGGCAGCTCATGAATATGCAAATTTGGCCCTGGTCACCCCGCCCCCTCAGCTCCGGAATGGCTGCAGGGCATTCCCAGAAGTTCCTCGCATAGCTGGGGGAGTGAAGCGGGCTTCCTCTGCCCCGTCCCCGCCTAGGGAGTCCTCAGAAATGNCTGGAGTCATGGGGTCCCAGAGCCTGTACGGCGAGAGAAGGGCTTGCTGGGCGAGCGTGCTCTTGGGCCCCACTGTTACTATAGCAATATAACTCAGANGTCCCTGAGCCCATGTCGCCTCCCAAGCTAGTCCCTGGCTTTGGCTGCCACCGGTGTGAGAGCTGCAGCAGGCAAAGGAGGCACCGTGGGGCTGTATGGACTTCTGAGCTCTCTCTGGCATGTTCCCTCCCAGGGGACATGCCTGGCTGGCTTGCCGGTGCTGGCAAGCTTCCACTGCTGTTCTGCTCACGTTTCAATGNCTGTAATGCTTTAACTTGTTAACTGCACTGGTGAAGAAACAGAGCAGAGCGAGAACTTAAGAGGAAAAAAACATTACAAGCAGCGGTGCCTTTGTCCCCCTGGTGAATGGCCAGGTGGGACGGAGGCTATCTCCGCTGCATTCCCTGCTGCAGCTCTGTGCCCCACCTTGCCTCATGCTCCAGTGCTGTTACAGCTAACTTTGCTGAGACAGGGGAGGGCATTGGGGGGGATGTGATGAGGCCGCCTCGGTCAGATCAGAGCGGGCACAGCGCGGACGCAGCACCAACAAAACTGCTGCGGCCGCCTTGCTCTGAGCACAGCGGGGCGGATGCGACACAGGCAGACCATTGCACCCACGGTCCATGTGGCATGGCGTGGGGGCCGATTTGAATATTCATGACTGTCAGGTCACGCAGGCACAGTTGCAAAATGGACCTCCCCAATAACGGAAAAGTCACGCTGTGCAGTAGTGAAGCAGCAACATGGGAATCGCGAAGTGGAAGAGGGTCAATAATAGTATTGCACTCGCTATTTTGAATTGGATGTCCCAGAAGCAGTCTGTGCCAAAAGGGATTTACTAATTTGCCATGAGGCTGAATAACTAGCAGTTTACCTTTGATGGTACACAATCAATTCTAGTAATTCACTAATACACCATTTTATTCTACTCAGTTCATGCAATAGAAGTTTCCCCAAGATTTTTTCCCCCTCTCAAAGTAGGTAAAAAGTAGAATCTATTCAGGGACACTTGATATTGGGAAAAAAAGAAAAAGCTCAGTTGCCAAGTTTCATTCTCACAATTAAGTTTTTACCCAAGAGAATAGGAAAGCTTTCTCTCTCCTCATTTATCAGCACTTCTATCTTCTCCTTCAGTTTCCCTGTTTACAGGAAGCATTTACAGAACTCCTTCAGCTAGTTGCTTTACTCAAATTCAGCATGAAGATATTTAGCTGATTTTCCACCAAAAAACCCCAAATGCCTCCAAAACAAAATAAAACCCTCAGAACTAAAATTACTATGTAACAGTCAAGGGCAGACTGAAAACCTTTCCAGGTAACTTCAACTAAAAGAAACAGTCATTAAGGTCTTAAAAGTTTAAAACAGAACCTCTACAGAAAATACACCCTGATTCAGGTACTTGAGATATTCTTTCAGCAGCTTTTCCTGTCAGTTCCTACATTGGAATAGTGAGCCCCCCCGCGTATTCGCGGCCCGCTGCTCGTGAGCTTCAGTATTTGCGCATGATTTTTCCGCGAGATGTGCGATCTCAGTGCGTGCGCAGAAGATACCATGACCTCAGTCTGATTGGCCCCCAGCTCCGCCGCTTGCGGCGTCGGCTCCGCACCCGCCTTGCAGGGCACTTGCCATTCCCCGCCCCGCTCCCATCTCCTTCCCGCCGCTCGCTCACTTGCCACGGCATCAGTATTCANCAGTGCCTCTGCTTTGCCAAGGGGCATTCCTGGCACTCCCTGTGGGGCAGGATGGGTCCAGCTACCTGGGGAAGGTGCGCAGTTCCGCTGNGTATTCACCACCCCCCGCCCCGCTCCCATCTCCGTCCCGCTGCTCGCTCGCTTGCTGTGGCGTCAGTACTCACCGCTCCCCACCCTGCTCTCATCTTCAGCCCGCCGTTTGCACGCTCGCTTGCCACAGCTCGTGGCATCAGCACTCNCAGGCGGCCACTGAGACCCTGTGCAGCAACGCCACAAGACATGCCACTCTTTGTTCCTCTAAGCCCAGTCAAAGCCTGGGCAGCGCTGCCTCTCCTGGGACCAGTGGATGCTAAAGGGAAAGAAACTCCAATACCGATGCCATCCCATAAGTGGCAAGGGGTGTCACAGTGCTGCAAAATTAAGGTTTGTCAGGCTCCAAGAATGCGGACCAGAGCTCTGGGACACCCCTTCCCCACCATGGAGGCAGGGTGAGCACGTGCAGTGGCAGCAGCGAGGTGGCAGTTGCACCACATGGGCAGCCTCGGAGGGCTGGGACGATGTGGGGCCGGGATGGCATGGGGATGGCCACTGGGGACAGGGAGTAGGGAAGGAGCAGTGCGAGGTTTGCGCTGCCAGCGGGGCCATGCAAGCACGTGCGGTCCCAGCAGCCCGGCCCTGGCTGCAGCTGCAGATGCGGCATCGTGGCCAAAGAGAAGTCTAGGGATTCTTGGGGGGGGGTGTCCCAAGGCAGACAGTGCACAGAAACACTTCCCTTTCCTCCCCTGTGCTGTGAGAGCCCATGGGGAGGAGTCAAAGAGGCTCCCCTGTGCTCCTGATTGGCTGATGGCCTGCATGCATATTAATGACCTGCATGTATTTGGGAATTTGACGCTTCGCGAGACCTCTGACATGACCCGTCTCTCGCAAATGAGGGGGTATAACTGTACGTCCTATATATTACCATGAAACTATTATATGCACAAAGTTTAAAATTATACACAAAGAGCCACCCTTAAAATAAAACTGATCACACAAACGATTACAAAACATGGCCATGCCCAAAACTGACATTTTCATCTGAGAAAAATAAATAAAAATAAAATTTTTATGACTAAAAAACAAACACAAATGTAATAAAAAAAGATGGTGAGTTGGACTAGATGATCCTTGTGGGTCCCTTCCAACTCATAATTTTCTGTGATTCTGTGAAAACATGAAGGACTTAAACAGTCACTTAGTTCCACAGAAGTTAAGGCTACATGGAATGTGATAAAAATCAGATCCATGCAGTAGCATGGATCAAAACTTTTACAATAGCCCACTTTGAACTAGGTAAACATAAACAGGCATGGTAGATACCTACCTCAGTAAGTATCTAACATCTAATTAGCCACCTTCCTTTTCAAGCCAGAAATATGCGTCTCTACACTGGTAGGGTTTTTGCATGATCAGCGTCTTTTTGACTATCCTGAAACTCAGTTCTTCCAAAAGAGCTACTTGCTGCAAGTCAGTCCCACATTAATACAAAGAAAGCATGAGGCTAAATATCCTTGATTGTGTCCTTTAAAAAGCAAACAACAAAAAAAACTTGTTAAAGTACAAAGGTTTATTATTGCTGACCCGATGTAATAAAAGCCACATTGTTTGTACTTGATTGATTTCCTCCTTCACCAATACTGGACAGAAGCCTTATACGGAGTAGTATCTCCTATAATACATCCCTTTCAATTACATTTCACTTCCATCTTCATTTAAAGCAGTGTTAGAGAAGGAAAAAAACCCAGTACCTAAAAGCTATATTTAAATACTTTTCAAAAAGATCATCTATTTACTGCTTAATATGGTGTTTCTACAATGCTTTTAAAGCATAAGACTAAAGAGTAAATTATGTTGAAGAGCTCCTGGATGAAGGCAGATCTAAGATTTAGACTTAATTTAAATGCACTCAGAACATTTTAGTTCTCTCATGCGTTTCAGGAAATAGCTCAACAGGCACCAAACAGAAAACTGTTCCAAGATTACCTGCTATATTGTGTGTCACCACATAATTAAGGTCCTAGTCCAGAAACACACTTGCATATTTACACACACATATACCAGCCAAATTGAGATAGTTCGAAACGCCAGGCTCAAAACCAGACACAGGGTTATTCAGAAAGGAATTTAGTGGCAGTCAATACCTACTTTTCCATTACTTTTTCCAAGCTGACTTTTAGCTTCCATTTTTACATTTTAGACCTAGAGCTAAGTCAGGGGACAGAAAAAGAAAAAACCTCAACCAAACAACAAACCTCTGGACATTCCCATGAAGGCAAATTCTGACCACTGAGTAGTAGCTAAAGACCTCAAAGCATCAGAAAATTCATTTGTCACAATATATCTCAAAACCTTAGGATTAATATTTTCATAAAATGATGAATTGGAGTTCTTTATACATACTTATTATCTCTTAATGGTTGGACATTAAAATATACAATCAATTTATGCTCTGAAAGGCTGCCACTGTTCTTCGTCTGTTGCAATACATGGTGGAAACATTAAAAAAGTATTTTCACAATAAAGAGTAAATCAAAGTTGTAATGTTGCAACCTAAGGGAGTACAAGCTCTTATTGACCAGCTTGATTGTACCCCAAACACAAAGTGAGAGACAGAATTTCTCCCATCTTTCATGTAAACAACCAACAGCCTCCCCAGACACCTTGAGTTGGAATGTCCTCACTTATGGACCAGCTGGTGGAATCCCCTGCAAGTCAACAGAAGAGAAAAAAGGCACTCCTGTATTCATCAGAGTGGTTTTCTACATCCAATTCATAAACACAGAAGTACCTATTTCCTTCTGTTGACTCTACACATGTAGATAGTCATTTACACTGCATAGGTCAACGTTCAGACAGAAGTAACCAACCTCATATAGTATTTCATGGTATGGAAACTACTGACACAGAATATGCTAATTTGTATACAAGTATACAATTTGGAGGTTTTAAAAAAAATTGTTAGCAACTCACTGAATTCTTCCTATGTCACAAGAACTATGCCCAGTGACACCTATATGACCGTACAATCTTCAGCACTGTTACCTAAGAAAAACTTTCCGGCACAGTGTCACAAATGTGCCATTAAAAGTGTCAGCTCATTTATCTAGCATTTTTTTTAGATACTGGTAGTATTTAAACATTTCACACAAGAGAGGATAGAGTTTGTACAAGTAATCACCCCTCAAACCACATAAAATTGCAATTTATCCATATAGTTTGTAATTTTACATATTATCCAAGTTTATACAGAACAATAGTCTTAGGAGGTACTTAAAACTACTGTAATGTTACTCACACCTGAGCTGTTAGGCTGACAAAATGAGAAAAATATTTCTGACATAACTAAGACATTTTCTAAAAATTCTTTTCTGTTTGATCTTTGTTTTGAATGGGTTATACCGAGTAGTAGTGATTTTATTATAATATGCACAAAGGACTTAATGTTATATTAATGCTTTCCTGAAAGACTCAAATAATTCCTTTGCATCTCTAAGTTATGAGCAGCATCCTGTATCACCACAACCCCTGTATTTCACCTTCTAGAAACAAAGTTTTACAAAACAAAAATCAAGCTACAAACCAATAAGAATCTTCTCCTAAAACACCATGTCAATCTTGAAAACGCACTGCAAATTTATTTTTTTTTTGGTTAAGGGCTAATACACTGGGAATTTATGAGTGGAACAAAATATTCCTCAAAGGGAGGGCTTTGTTTATATTCATAACGCAGCATCAACTGATATTCCCTAGAGAACACAGAATAATGATGCATTAGGTACCTAGAAGTTGCTTCATGTGTTCATTACCTTTCCAAATTGTCACACATTATACCTTACAATTCTGTGTGTAACTCTGTACAAGATAAGGTGATGAAATCACGATCATTTGGCACTAGAATGGGCATCATAATATTCTCCACATATAGAGCTATTATGCAAGAAAGCATAAATAAGTCTACAATAGCCAAATAAAGTTGTATCTGATATGGAACTGGAACAAATACACAAACACAGTAAGTTTCAAAATCCCAGTCTACAAATTTCATTCTCAAGTATTAAATGTTTTAGAAAACAATTCTGTAGTGCCCAGGAATTACATTACTAACAGACATAACGACTGGAAATATTATTTGCATTAATACCTAATGTTATTGAAGACACGCCAACGGTAATATAACAGTTTTATTCAGTGTAAACACTTGAACACTCCATCAGAAAAAGATCTCAGTCTGAATTTTTCATGCTACTGGGATTGTATGGACCACTCACTGTTTTCTCTCTACAATGCAGAAAAGTNCGCTGCTAAAGCAGCAAAAAACCTAAAACCAGGACATAAGTCTAAACTTAAATGCTGTTCTAGCTTCAGTTCAGCCTACTACTCAACTGAAACACAGAATGGATACATTAGTGTTTTCTACTTTTATAATGCAGTTTTTTAATAAGAAAGAAAAGCCACTCTACCAATTTTCCCACAGTTCCAACTACCCACTAACTTTATGTACAGTTTCCTTTCCCTCCAGTTTCAAAAGTGGGATCCAATCTCTCTCTCCATTATTATACCTATGAGCATCATGCCCAAGACACCCATCCAAGTCAATAAACAAGATTTTAAATAGAACATGGTACCTGACTGACATCATTTAAATGAACAAAGATGAACCAGGATGAGAACATTCTAGAATTTGTGAAAAAGTATACACAAACAACCTACAAATAAATTTCTTTCATGAAACAACACGGATTTTCAAAGGGACTCTCAAGAAACCAACTGTACAAGAAAACAGATATCAAGACACGCAGGGGTCACTACAGTCAATACTTAAGTAAGTTTCAGAGGCTACAGCATATACCATAACAATATCATTAATATCACAACAATGAGGATAGACTTTTTGGCTGATACCTGATGGCATTTCTCTGGTGAACAGTGTTTCTCTACAATATTTTCTTTTTTTTTCCTTAAGCAAAAATCATCTGAGGTCAAATATTTTTTTAGTAAAATGCAAAAGCAAGATTGATAGACAAGATTATAGAAATAAATCCCATTTGCAATGCTTTTAGCTGCTCCTGAACTAATATCTTTAAAGAGTAAATATATATGTGTAATTTATCAGATTCGAAATTATTCATGAGTCATAATATGAAATAGGCAATCCTTCATGTAGTCACACAAAGAGAAGGATAAGGTTCAAAATTCAACATCAATGACAATGGAAATAAAATATCATGCAGTACGTATGTCCAACTACATATAGGCCAAGGCTTTTAAGATTCCCAAAAGGATGCTTTCTTTGGGCATTTGGGCATAATTCAGTTTACCATTGTAGAAGACCTAAATTTGCTACTTCTTGGATTATTTATGTCCAAATGCAGGCAGGTGATTTCAGACTCATTTTATACTATTTTGCAGCAAGTTTTTTTGAATGGCCAATTTGCCCAATATAAAAAACAATGTGTAGTGCAAGAAAGTTTAAATCTAAGAAATACAAAGCTGCACTGCACAACATTTCCACGAATGGCACAGTGCACACAACTTTAGTTGTGCAGTCATACCTCCTCCATCGCGAGGAAAGGGACAGTTCAATGCCGTCGCAAAACCCTAACCTCGCAAAGAACAGCAGGTCGTTAATATGCATGCAGGCCACGCCCATTGCCCCACCCTCCAGAACTCCACAGGGCTCCGGGCACTTTTTTGCTTCTCCCCTCGGACTCTCTGAGGACGGGGCAGCAAAGGGAACCATTTCCGAGCCTCCTCTGACTCGGGAGACCCCCGACACCCCGATAATCTCCGGGCCGCTGCGACTGTGTGCTCATAGTGCAAACCCCAGCGCCGCTTCCCCCTCCCCCTCCCCTGGTGCTTGCGCCCGGGCGGCGCGGCCCTACGGACTGTTGCGGCCACACGGCGCTGGGTGCCCCCCGTAGACCTCTGGTGCGGTCCCACGCTGGCAGCTCGCGCCGGGGCGGCCGGGGACGGGCCGGGGCGAGAGAGAAGTGGCGTGGCCACGGGACACCCATATTGGCCGATGTGGGGCTGTGCCGCGGGGCCAGGGTAGGGGGAAGCGGCACCGGGGTTTGCGCTGTGAGCACACAGTCGTGGCGGCCCGAAGAGGCCCAGTAAGGCTCCAGGGAGGCCATGCTGTAGCTTTCCAATACTTAAAGGGGGCTTATAAAAAAAAGCTACTTTACACACAGGCAGATAGTGACAGACAAGGAGGACTGGCTTCAAACTGAAAGAGGTTTAGGCAAGATGCTGGGTTAGATCACTCAGAGAAGCTGTGGATGCTGGACCCCTGGCAGTGTTCAAGGCCGCGCTGGCTGGGGCTTTGAGCAACCTGCTCTGGTGGAAGGTGTCCCTGCCAAGTGCACGGGGGTTGGAACTAGATGGTCTTTAAGGTCCCTTTCAACCCAAAGCATTCTAATATTCTATGAATACTCAAATCTTGAAAATAAAATGTTCTTTTTTCTCCATAAGAATCCGCATTTTCTCATTTTCTTTTAGATTTTTTGTTATTTCTGTCTATCCTATGTATGTCTTCATCATACATCAAATTTCTCAGCAAGACACACCCATTAAGTAGATAGCCATGTATATATTATATGTGTACACAATATACATATGCACTCACCCAAATTCAGGTTAATTTATTTTGTTGTTTACTGCTATAGCAGCTTCTCATTTCTACTCTCTTCAATCCTCTCACTCCATACAATCTCAGAATTATCTGAATCAAGTCTGATATATTAAAAACAGGATCACAATCTGCAGTAAAGGGAGTAATGAATAGCAAATCCAACACTTGATAGGACAGATTAAATTACAGCTAATTGAATCCATGAACTATAGTTCACATGCCAAGAATACTTGATGTGCCCCTTGCAGACAGTTTCTCCAAAATTGAAACACTTGCTATTATAGCTGAGACATCTCAGCAGAAACATATTTTAAACCATATTCAATCTAAAGAACAAATATTTCAATGTAATTCGTAATTCAGGATTTATGTTTAATGAAACAGTAAACAATCTCAAAGGTGTCACTTATTAGTTTATCATCCATTAACACTTTTAAAGGAAGTGAAGCATGTTAAGACTTCAGTAGCAAAGACAACAGGCATACTTGTACTGCACCCCGAAGATGAAATAAGTCAAACAAATCAATCAAGAAAAATTAGGCACATTAGGTATTTACTGTTACTACAGCTTGTTTCAGATGGCTGCACGTTTCCTAGGAACAAGTAACAGTCTCAGAAGACAGGACAGA
>WEKX01028454.1:5422-40608 GCA_013390025.1 Pitta sordida | reverse complement strand
AGCAAAGGGAACCATTTCCGAGCCTCCTCTGACTCGGGAGACCCCCGACACCCCGATAATCTCCGGGCCGCTGCGACTGTGTGCTCATAGTGCAAACCCCAGCGCCGCTTCCCCCTCCCCCTCCCCTGGTGCTTGCGCCCGGGCGGCGCGGCCCTACGGACTGTTGCGGCCACACGGCGCTGGGTGCCCCCCGTAGACCTCTGGTGCGGTCCCACGCTGGCAGCTCGCGCCGGGGCGGCCGGGGACGGGCCGGGGCGAGAGAGAAGTGGCGTGGCCACGGGACACCCATATTGGCCGATGTGGGGCTGTGCCGCGGGGCCAGGGTAGGGGGAAGCGGCACCGGGGTTTGCGCTGTGAGCACACAGTCGTGGCGGCCCGAAGAGGCCCAGTAAGGCTCCAGGGAGGCCATGCTGTAGCTTTCCAATACTTAAAGGGGGCTTATAAAAAAAAGCTACTTTACACACAGGCAGATAGTGACAGACAAGGAGGACTGGCTTCAAACTGAAAGAGGTTTAGGCAAGATGCTGGGTTAGATCACTCAGAGAAGCTGTGGATGCTGGACCCCTGGCAGTGTTCAAGGCCGCGCTGGCTGGGGCTTTGAGCAACCTGCTCTGGTGGAAGGTGTCCCTGCCAAGTGCACGGGGGTTGGAACTAGATGGTCTTTAAGGTCCCTTTCAACCCAAAGCATTCTAATATTCTATGAATACTCAAATCTTGAAAATAAAATGTTCTTTTTTCTCCATAAGAATCCGCATTTTCTCATTTTCTTTTAGATTTTTTGTTATTTCTGTCTATCCTATGTATGTCTTCATCATACATCAAATTTCTCAGCAAGACACACCCATTAAGTAGATAGCCATGTATATATTATATGTGTACACAATATACATATGCACTCACCCAAATTCAGGTTAATTTATTTTGTTGTTTACTGCTATAGCAGCTTCTCATTTCTACTCTCTTCAATCCTCTCACTCCATACAATTTCAGAATTATCTGAACCAAGTCTGATATATTAAAAACAGGATCACAATCTGCAGTAAAGGGAGTAATGAATAGCAAATCCAACACTTGATAGGACAGATTAAATTACAGCTAATTGAATCCATGAACTATAGTTCACATGCCAAGAATACTTGATGTGCCCCTTGCAGACAGTTTCTCCAAAATTGAAACACTTGCTATTATAGCTGACACATCTCAGCAGAAACGTATTTTAAACCATATTCAATCTAAAGAACAAATATTTCAATGTAATTCATAATTCAGGATTTATGTTTAATGAAACAGTAAACAATCTCAAAGGTGTCACTTATTAGTTTATCATCCATTAACACTTTTAAAGGAAGTGAAGCATGTTAAGACTTCAGTAGCAAAGACAACAGGCATACTTGTACTGCACCCCGAAGATGAAATAAGTCAAACAAATCAATCAAGAAAAATTAGGCACATTAGGTATTTACTGTTACTACAGCTTGTTTCAGATGGCTGCACGTTTCCTAGGAACAAGTAACAGTCTCAGAAGACAGGACAGAGACTGATGAAATTATTATCTCACATATGAGAGATTCTCATACATCACTGATGGAGGAAGAAAGCAGCACTGCAAAATACACCTCTTCACAAGGCACCAGAAGAAAGCTGTGCCAATGATTAACACAAATACTGTAGTTCTTGACATAAAAATTAAATGCTGTCCTTTGCAGAATTTGCCAATACACAAGTTAAGCATCATCAATGTTTAAAGAGTCCCCAAGCACCTGTTTTCAGGATAGTGCCCTTTTCAGTCAAGGTTACCAAGATCCTCAGTCTTTAAAATTAGGCCTGTGTACAACATGCAAAACTCTTTAGAGATGACTGTACTTCATAGCAAATTATTCAAAAGTTTCCACTGCTAAAAGAAGGATTCACCTTGTTTATAAAACTTAACCATGGAAGCTATGGAAAGCTCTCCAAGGCAGTGATCAAACAGCATGTCTTTTTTCCCTCTCTCACAAGTGGCCTAGCATTTCTAGATGGCCTTTTTTTCCTTCTTTCCTATTACTGTCATTTTTTAACATAAATAATCATATCTCAGAGGAGTCCAAGCAACAAAGCTGCATTTGCTCCCCCAAAATGCAGCTCCTAATACCTCTATCAAAAATGAAAGCCAATTGGACTAATAATCTCAACTATCACGTGAAGATGCGGAGTTCTGACTTTCTCCCTAGTTACTACACCCAATTACCAACAGGAGGCTTTCCCCCTATTACAAATATTTTAAATGCCGAAATACGCAAGTATTAGAGAGAGGTTTATCAATGCATTTTTTACAGTTTATAAACCAGCAAAATTTCATGCAATAGAGCCTAACTTGGAGGTATCAGAGATTCCATAAAAAAGCCATAGCTGCCTTATTTCCACATGAAATAGATGTCACTGCACACTCAGCACTAACTAGCAAGAACTACCTGTTCAGATAAATGTATTTACTGAATGAAGCACTAGTAACACATGTCTCTTCACATGCAATCATTTAAAATACCCAACGGTGCTCGTGGTCCGACTTTCACTCTGCTCAACTGACTTTGCTATGAAAAGAAACAATTATCCAGGAAACACAAACCCACTTAAACAAAATGAAAGTGTCTCAAAATAGCATTAAGTCCCCTTATCCTAATCTCTTTTGCCAACATAATTTTTCGAAGGAACTCCAACATTGTGAACCAAAAGTACAGCCACACCTATGCATTCATCTCCATTACTGCCTTCCAGCTTCCTCTTACTATTCATCGACTTTGCTAAGCCCCCATTTCACCAAGAATCCTTTTTAAAATGCAATAGCAACCATGGAAAAAAACCAGCCACATTCAAAACGAGTATTCAAAATTAACACAGAGGTGTGAACCCTTGTCTCCAAATGCAGTGCCAAAGCATTTCACTTCCAATTAAGGTCAGGATTCAAATACAAAATCATTTATATCGCAGGCTTTTATCACCTAGGTACACTCCTAGAAAACTCTTAAAAGAAATGTGAGACAAGCATACCATGAATTATGACATTAGTAACTATGCAACCAACCCCTGCTTGAGTTCTAAGTTAGGTGGGTTTACCTGCACACCTGTGAGAACAAAAAACCAACAGACTATTGAAAGAGTAGTCACAAAAGTCAGCCATCTTCCTCATTTCTGATTTCACAATGCTGCCTCTCTGTTTATGACTAGCATGTATCACCAGCTCTTCTCGACAGATTAAGAACTCATTGATAAGAAATATGACCTGCAGAAAGCACAATTCATACAAATTTCATGATTAGAAGTATTTAAACAGCATTGTTTTCACAGACCTGGTCCAAATCAAACAAAACAGTTAGTACTCTATCTAATCCACAACCAACAGTACAGTAGGTGCATCAAAAATTTAGGCCTAAGAATCAAGGCAGCAAAAAATCACCTCCGCTGCCAGCAAAAGGAATCTTTTATTTATAGTAAGTGTTGCAGATAAAAAGTCGAGATAATTCTAGAAACGCTTCACTTAGGCATTCAGAGCAGTCATAGGCTTTACAGCATCAGGAATGGATGTGCCTCAATTTGCATCTACTTTTGAAATTACAGTCAAGCCTCGCTGCATTGCGACTTCTCCATCGCGATCCCGATGGTTCGCGAGAGATTTTCCCTGTGAATCTGCCTCAGTGATTCACGGAGCTTCCCAATCAACACATATGCAGTGCCTCTGCTTCACTGAGGGGCGATGCCAGCACCCCACTCCCTATGTGACCGGAGTGGCCCGGCTCCGCGGGGAGGGCGCGTGGTGCATAGCCCCGTGCCTGTGTGTCCTTATGCCCGGTCTCTACTGCGGAAGGCTTACCCTCCCTTGTGAGTGCTGCGAAAGTTCTGTTTATAGACCAGGGACTACAATAAATGCCACGGGGAGTGGTAGGCACCGCGTGCCCTCCACATGGGGCCGGACCATGCCACCACCACACCTGCTGCACCAGGAGGAGGTTTCTGTTCCGCTATGCCCTCCCTCCACTGCAGCAGAGGAAAGCGGTGTTCTGCTAGGTCCATACGGCCAGCGCTACTGCTTCCTCACGAGGGACCAGCGGATGTATCGTAGCCACCTCAGAGCTTCCCCACCGCAGCGGTGGTGCAAGCATGCAGAGTGGCAGCAACCTAGCAGAGGCTGCAGAAGGGGCATCGTGGCCAAAGAGAAGCCCAGGAATTCTCCAGAGGTCTCCCCAGGCAAAGAGGGCTCAGAAATGGTTCCCTCTGCTCCCCCGTGCTGCAAGAGCCCATGGGGAGAAGCAGAAAATTCTCCCCAATGCTCCGGAGTGGCAGGGGGTGGAGTAACGGGCGTGGTCTGTATGCATAGTAATGATTCACTCATATTTGAGAACTAGATGTTTCGTGACACCCCCAGGAGACCCGTTCCTCACAAATTAGGAGGTATAACTGTATAAAGGATGAAATGGATAGAACTGAAATGAAAGAAAAAAAATTAAAACCCAACTTTCTTTTTCACACTAGAAGAAATATATTTTCATGTCCTTGAAAATATTTTGCATTAACTTTGATGTTAGTTCCTTTTTCCAAATTATGTATTCCCAATTCTCTTCTCAGTTGCTTTTGTTTTCTTTTCAATGGTTCTGTCTTGTAGGACACACTGTCTTTTCCACAGCTTCTTCTCAGCTGCCACTTGTGACAGGAAAAAAGAAGAAGTAACCAAACTCACTTTAAACAAGAACAATTTTTCACGAACAGACCAAAGGAAGTACTGCTACTCACAGTAAAGATACAAGAAGAGATGTAGAAAGCTCTCAAACAGAATAATTTGAATTAAGGTGCAATACAGGGAAAATCTTAGAAATGTTTTAAAATTTATTCTACATAATTCAAATTACATTGTGTCCAAATACATTAATGAATGAGCAATTTCTGCACATATGGTTAACATAAATTTATTTTAAGCGAATTGAACTATGTTGGTCACTAAAAAATGAGGACTAATGTTGCTGATTCAGTATAAATTCATATTCACCAGTTCTGAGTTTGACAACTGGATGGCTTAAATGAAGACATACATCCAAAGTTTCTATAGGCCTTTGAAAGTGACAAAAGTCAGGGAGAGTTTAGTGGCCTCAGAAGGGTGAAAGAGTGGACAAGAATCCAAGTTTAAAGCCAGACTGTTGAGCAGCTGTCTTCATTGTTTGTTCTCCAGGGACAGACAATGCGTTACTCACTAATCTTCCTGAAAACAAACTAAAATTTTACAATGAATAACCTCAAGTTATTTTTGGCAGGCCATGTAAATTAAAACTGTATAGGCTATCATCTCCTGCACCCAAAAGCTGTAGGAAGCCAGTGTCAAGCTTGGGAGGGAAGGCTAGAACTCTGTCATCAGTTTTGGGGAAGGTGGTTAGAGGAGTCTGCTATTACAGCACCCAGAAGTTTAATATAAACACAGACAGCCACCAGCCTCTTAATTTTTATATTCACCATCCATATAGCTATTACAGTGCTGCCTCATCAGTAGACAAGGAAACTAAAAATCTTACACCCAGTTTAGCCTGTTTTTGAAGAGTTCGTGGAAGGATAGCTCTTTTAACATCTACCTTAATTATTTTGGAGCATTTAATTTACTGACTGGAGCAATACCTGAGAGGCATAAAAAGGAGTACTAACTAGACATTTCATTTCCAGCCAGAGCACACCCTGCACCTTCCACAAAAAGGGTAGTGCCATTACCGTAAATATTTCAGATTGCTTGGTCTCCATATTCCCCAACACAAACAGAACAACACTTAGAAAAATGCCAAGAACACTCTGTAAGAAATGGTGTTCTTACATTTTAGCAAAAAATAGTGGACATCTTAAATGGTTACTTGACATGATTTTGGTAACAAACCATTACCAACTTTTGCAAAAATCATGTAAAGAAAAAAAAACCCACAAACAAACAAGACCAACCAACCAACAACAAAACAAACACCTCCCAAACCTTGGCACCTTCATCTGCTTTCCTCTTGTATTCGACAATATCAGAGGTTCTATAGTTCCATTTTTCCAGGCAAAATAATGTACTTCATTGACAGCTTTAGTGCTTTTTAAAAATATGCATCAGAATGCCAAGTGTATACATAAAAAATAATGCATGTCCAAGTCACAGGTTAAAATCGCTAAAAAAAGTTTTTCCTATATCGCTCTTGTGGTTTGAGTTTCCTTTCTCAAGTACTTCAAATATATAAAAAAACCCACAAAATATATATCAGTACACCTGAATATGCAAATTGCATATTAGAATCAAATTAACAAATACCAGGGACATGATATTTCAAGAAAAAATATCTCAGAATCAACTTAAGGAAGTAAAAAATACCCTAGTTTAAAAATTAAAAAAAACAACCTAACATTGCTGCATGCTGGAGGTCTTGTATTAGTTTGTAGAAGCAAGGATCTGATAAATGTGACAGCCACTAAGAAACCTATATATGCTGACAGAAAATGAGCAGAAGACTTATATATTCTCAGTCTTCCTACATCCATCTGCAGAATAGTAAACCTTAGGTTTTATGAGTTTATATAAATTTAAATATATATGCATATTTTCTTATAACATGTGTAATCCAATACAGAAAGCTGCAGGTGATACTCAAACTGAATATTCAAAAAAAAAATGTGCAAAGATTTCACATAAAAATTAGTCTCTTTTAGACACCACAGACTGTTGGTGTTGGCATAAGGGCTATGAAATCCACGGCAAACCAAAATCATATAACCCATCTCCTTTTACTTTGGTATTAAATAAAAAATCCCCTACAAATAAAGAGTCACAAGACTAGAAAATCAGATTCTTCAGGAATGGTTCCACTGATCAGACCAACTCAACAGAAAAGTCTATCATTCCACCACCACTGGAAGTATCCAGAAATACATTATACGATACCATACAATTTAGTCACATAGAAAGGACGCTTCCTTCATTAAATTTAATGTTCTTCACTTATAAATAAATAACACAGACTGTGTGACTTGTCTGATATGAAACGTATCAAAGCAGACCAACTTATTCCCTGGAGAAAAATGACAACAGATTTACACAAAGGTTACAGTAAATCAATTAATAGAGCAGTTAACAACTATGTACTCCAAGCTAGGATGGGAGTGAAGCGGACAGACAAAAAAGGGCAACCAAGTGGAAAGTTTTCCTAACCAAATCCTACAGATCAGCATCTTTGAGCCACCTTCAGTATTAAAACAAGGATAAAAACAAAATACATATTTCATTAAAAAACTGAACCACTGCTCTAATGTGAAGTGCAAACAAGTGCACTTCACAAGCTGAACATTCTTCCCAAAGAATGTTGTATCATATACCTGTCCTTTCTACATTAAAAATACAAAATAACCCCTAAAGCCCCCCAAAAATGAACACATTTGTTTATTCATTTGAAAGGTAGTCTTCCTATAAGAGGGCAGAAATAGTCTAATTTTGAGAATTGCTCTTCCCTAACACCTGGATATCTGGCTGCACACTAATACACAGTACTCAGAAAACTTTACTTACCTACTTCTTTGAAGCTGCTAAAAAACGTGCTAGAATGTTGCAGAGATAGAAGGATATTTTCTCCACTAAAGATAATATGTTAAATACTCTGGAGCAGTACAAACTGATACTGAAAATGTTTTACACTGCTCAGTATCAACAGTAAGGGAATTATAGTGTTTAACCTAAATTAATTTGGCTAAGAACAGCTTATATCCAGATAAGACCTTCACGGTAAAGACAACTTCCCACCTTTTACTTCACAAAAATTCACTTCTCATTGCTGTATATGTATCTATGCCTCTCACAACAAACAAAAGCGGTACATAAATTCCATCACACTTGTCTTTTTTCTAATTATACTGCATATCACCCTTAAAAGTGGACAAAACAAGATTAAACACACTTTAGGTAGGTATCTAGTACAGTGGTGAGTGTCCCACCTGCCATGCGCGAGACTAGGGTTCGATTCCTGCCGGGTAGGCAGTGGTGTGGTTTAAGAGTTGGACTCGATGATCCTTGTGGGTCCCTTCCAACTCACAATAATCTGTGAATCTATTTGTTTCCTTAAGTTTTCATGACATAAAAGCTGAAATATGTTTCAATCCATCCATCTCCAAAAGGCTGTTCTCTCTGTCCACCACAAACAGTCCAGACATGCAAACTCAGGAACCCAAACACAGAAAAAGGTGAGTCAACCCCTAAGAGCCTACATGCTCTCAACCACCAGTACTTTTAAGTTCACAGAATCACAGAATATTCTGAGTTGGAAGGGACCCACAAGGATCATCGAGTCCAACTCTTAAATGACACCACTCCCACCCTGGCAAGAATCGAACCCCCAGTCTCCCACATGAGAGGTGGGAACACACACCACTGTACTAAAATGGATTTCCTTTGAAAGGGAAAAAAAAAAAGGTCCAATTGATATTTCCTTTCATGTTTCCTATCTTCTTCAGTTTGGGCAGACATACATCACTTACAGGAATTTTTCAGATGTATTGTCACCTGCAACATCAGCTTTATTTAAGCTTAAACTTGGCAGGGGGAAGGTATGGTGTTAGCTGCTTTTGATTTTGTGGGAGAGTTTTGCATGCCTCTTACTCCTGAAATAACAGCACTAGTTCAGTTCCAGATTATTTGACTATTTGCATTGCAAAAGCATTTCTGGGCATCTTGGGGCTATTTATAGGACTTAACATATTATTTCGCTCCAGAAGTATATCAGTGTCAAAGTCTACTCTATAACATGCTGTGAAATTCACCATATCAGCGAAAGAAAATTGAGTTTCTTCCTGCAATCAGTTAAATATTTAAATTAGATTTGGACAAAAGAAACACTAACCATATACCTCAAGACTGATTTTAAACATTGATGATAAAAAAGCAGAAATGTGAACTTTCAATTTTCACACATTCAGACTTTTTCCAGATACATATTCTTTTTTTTTCTGATTTCTCTGAAAGAGTGAAGATGTAGTACTTTTCTCTAATGAGAAGAACCTTACAGGAAAGGACCTGTTGCTGCCTAATCCATTATGCTACATTATGCCACTGAAATTCACCTCAGCAGTGGATACCAAGAAAAGCAAGAGAAGAAAGCTGAGTCACACCTGGTCATTTTCTATCTAGAACATCAGCTATGACTTATTTTGGGACAAATATCATTTTGTGGGAGTGAAAAATGAAGTAAGAAATAGAGAGAGTGAAAACAAAGTCCAAGTCATTTAGCTTCATGACTAAAGCCTCAAAGATGTTCAAACATAATGGTGAATTCAGGTCACCATTACAGTCACAACATTCAGACTATGTTTTCTTTCAAAACTTGTGGTATTTAAGAACATTGCCAAGTAAAAGCATAGATTATTATTTATCATTTTAGTATCAAGGAAAGGTGACAAAACAGGGAAAAAATGCTCACACATCCCTTAGAATATTTTAAAGGTGAGGACCTTGGTAGTGAAACCAAAAATAACACTAGGTAAGAAACTGAAGTAAATTGAGCACTGCCCCCTCAATCAAAAAGAAAAAAAAAAAAGCCACAAGTGCTCTTTGCTTGTAAAGAACTTGACTACTGTGTGGCAGAATTTCTTACCTAGACAAAACTCTGGGAAAATGTCCTATGTCCTATACAGGAGCCAATTCCTTCCTACAGCATTACATTGCAGTTCTGTACATACTGTCTAGATTGCCATTTGAAATTAATTTGGCTAGCACCTTTAGTGTGTGAACACAGGCAAATTAAGTATGTATTTGAAAATACGTCATACCTCATTTTTCCCATGAACATCTTTAAATTTTCCCATGCTCATACAAATGAAAATACTGGTTTGTCCAATTTTTTATTCTGGATTTGTTTGGTATAAAGCACTTCATGGGAACAGTAGTTTAAAAGAATCTTTTTGCATGAAAATACTGCTATTAAAGTATTTCAATCAATTGAGTAGATGTACAAAACCAAATTCACATTTGTAAAGCCGGCTATGGAACTCACTGCACTTTAAAAAATGAGCAAGAAACAGATCCCCACAGGAGAGAGGACAAGAATAAGTTTGTCATCTTTCTCCTCCTGGTGTTCTCTTCTATCTCCCTTTCCTATTACTACTATGTATTTCAGGTCAGGATGTAACACTCCTTCTCCCGGCTTCTCCTAACCAAAAACACCTTCTGGTTTTCCTGTACTTATTATTCTAGTTTACCTGAATTATTTTTTCATTATGGCATAATTAAGAATTTAATTTCAGGATACGTCAGGCGTCTGACTGCAAGCACTCTGGCTACCGGAATAGGAAGGCTGCTCATGTTAAATGCACACCAACGTCAAGGATGACTCAGAAACTATGCCACTACTGTTCACCGTCTCCTCCTCCACTGCCCAGACATACAAGAAGTTTAAAATGGGTTCAGATAAGCATAAGTGGGCCATGAACTTTGAGCAGTTAAGTCTCAATGAACATGGTGGTCATGGCATACAAATTTTTGCTTCTGTGCAGCACAAAACTACAGTCGACCCTCCAATACCACGGCACTGCGGGTCTTGTTCCTCCCCTGCGAAGCCCTCCATCCACGTAGAATGGCAGCTCATTAACATGCAAATTTGCCCCGCACCCTCACACAGACCCCAGTGCTCCGGTGCTGTTTTGGCACTGCCCTGTTGTGTATCAGTGTTTGTGTTTGAGCCAAGCCCAGGCAAACACCGTGCAATGGGCGCAACATGGGCAGAGCAGTCACCCATGGTCCATGCGGCATGGTGTGGGGGTTGATCTATTAATGACTGCCTAATTTGAATATTCATGCATGCCAGGTCACGCAGGCACAGTCACAAAACGGGCCTCCTTAATCGCTGAAAAACCACATCGGGAAGATGTGAAGCCACTATCTGGGGTGCGCGAAGTGGAAGAGGGCTCACTGTAATTCAATTTTGGCACAGGTGAGTATGTAAATTCACTGAGATTCACAGAGTATTTCAGCCTAGCCTGCTCAGCAGCTTCTGAGTGTGCTGAGCAAACATCTGTAATCGACCTCCTTTAATTAATTCAAAAAAAGATGGGGATAACAAGGCACCTTCAACAGCTCCAAAGCAGAAGTGTTCACCTTTCATAGAAGAAGACAAAACAACCCTCATACATTTCAAAGGTTCAAAGTCACATTTTCAACTCTTCAGGAAGAAGCCTAAAAGAAATATTTTTCTTGTTCAACTTCTCTTAGTGCCAGAAACCAGTATGCACCCTAGTCCTATGCCCTCTCCAAACCTATGACTTCACTTTATCAAGTAAATATTAGGGCACTTCCACAAAACCATATATGCTAGACTGCTTCAAATGCCTTTTTACAAAGGGCCCACAATCACCAAACCAAAGGCGGAGTCCTGGGACATTCTGGGGAGATAAACATCCTCTGAACCACTACACTAAACAGTTCTTCTCTTTTGCTCTTCCCTCCTTCACAGTGAGTTCTTTGCTGAACCAGACACATTGACCCAACAGAAATCACAGAGAACATATGCAATCCAGCCTGAATGATGGTGGTCAGTTAACAAGAGAGATTTTAATGCTCTTAAACTATGAAGGATACCTAAAACAGTACGTAGCTACCGTACACATACCACATGTTACTGCATGCAACTGTTGGGGTTTTTTTACATCATTTTACTCTGTCTTCCAATAGAATTTGGCCAGTCATGGATGACCAACATAATTTTGTTACCTTAAATACTACATAAACAGGTGCAAGAACATGGACTTCACCTCTCTGACTCTTTCTCAAGCTGATAGTTTCAAAGGCCATAACTATGTCTAAGTCTATCTATAAGCAACAACAATTCTAGTAAAGAAGACACCAAAACTTCCTGTTACTCAATTTCTGAGTACTCCTCCTCTCCACAAACATCTCCAAACATCTCAGATACAGCATACAGCTTTCGAGAATACCAGCAGAAAGAAAATTATTATTCTTATAAGAGCAGTCAGTCAAACTGCAGACAACTCTAAATTGTTTTAGTGAAACTGATGACATTAATGTCATCTTTTTGCATGCAGAGATCAAAATGGAAGATAGGGTAATACTGAATTAAACCACTGCTAAAAAGAATTGTAGATATACTCTTTCAGTATCTGTAATATAAACCTAGAAAGTACTTCATTAACATAATTAGAAAATGTTTAAGTCAAGCAAAAAAGTTTTTCAAGGTAAACTACACACCTACATAGTACCCTGTGTATTCTGTACTGATTTGACTTGCAGCCCATTTAACTCAGGAAGGCAAGGTAGCATGTTAGTAGGCACCCCAACCTCATACAGACTTACTAGCTCACATCTCAGAGGCACTACAGAGAATGAATAGGGCACTGCATCTTTTATAAGCTCAGCCACTCAGAGGCAAGTATAAATGTGTTCACTTTCAGTATCACTTTGAGGCTGCAGTACTGCTTCCTGGTCAGGAGCAAGACCCTGTGCCTGTCACAGTCTTCTGCTGAGGCACACAGGCATGGAATAAATTCATTTTTAAACCAACCTACAATAAGGCAGCTCAGTTTCTTTGACAAGGTAAGGCCTTATGTATTTATCTGTGCACATTTTTATACCCTCTCCGTTCTGCATTTTGTCTTCCTTCTCCCTACAAAACAACCAATGTCACAGTTCAAAAAAGGTGCAAATAGTGGTCATCTTCTCAGATTGAGCTAAGAAAGGAACTAAAGTAAAATTAAGCTGGAGAAGACAGAAAAGAGAGACTGTAAGCATTCTCTCAGTGCCCTGACAGGCAGCTATCTGCTCCTTTTACATTTTATTTTACAGAAAACACGTTCATTCCCTTCTCTGTACCTTTGTATCAAGCAGTCTCACTTTTTTAAGTCCCTCTTTATACCTTGTAGAATCACAACTTTCCCTTTCCTTAACCTCTAAACAACACCTTAAAGAACTCTAAAATGCTATACTGTTTGCACATTTCTTTACTGGTCTCAGGAATACTCCCATGACTACTATGCTTTCTTTAAAAATTCCTATTTTTTGGAAATCCGTGTTTCACAGCAACTGGTCATCATGTAACGAACAAGATAAACCACTTTGAGAGAAAAAAAATATCATAAGCCTTTCAAGAAGTCTCTTAATACATAATGTCAAATAATTTATCAACAAAATGCCTGTTCATGTTTCAAATTGGAAAATTATTTCCAAAACAATGCACTTCAAGAGAAGATAACACGTTCTTCAAGATATTTTTGGGCCTTTCCAACCCCATTTTTAAAGACCTACTAAAACCATTAACTTCACTAAGAAAGGGTTTCTATTGCACCTTTCTGGCTAAAGAGAGGTTAGGCGAAGAATTAGATTACTTTCTGGAATACATCTATCAAAAAAATTTCCCTGTCCTACAAAGAAAAAATAAGCAAAATTTCCATGTAGTCGAACATATAGGCATTAAACCAAGTCCAAATATGTACATAACTATACCAATGTATGCTCAAATGCAATGCATGGATAGACACAGTGGACATCAACACAATGAACATCATCACTGATGCCTGAAATGCCAGTTTATTAAGCACATGAATTTCCTCTGCAATGCTGCTGACTACAGGCAGTTTTTAGTAAGTGTGGTATACGTGAGATGCGACCTTACCTTCTTCCAAAATTCCACACACGCAAAGCATCTTTGCATCAATATTCCAGGCAACGGCATGTTGGGTGTCTAACATACTGAATACAGCTGAGTGTTAACCTGTTTGATCTCTTCGCTGGCGCGGCAACTACATTTAAATGATGAATTTTTCATCATGATGCAGGTAAATGAAGTTAAACCAGATAAACCAGGTTTCACACCAAAAGGTTTTTCGGCTCCAGCTGTAGCTGCCCCCCAACTCAGACAGACCAAACCCGGTTACGGGCTCTCTTTTCTGCAAATCAAAGCGGCGATCCCGCAGCTGGAGCCGGTGACACCGGGCGCAGACAATGCCAGGAGCCTCCTGCAGACCCGCAGCGCGGCTCCAGAGCGGCGCGTCCCCCTCGGCCACCGCCAGCCAGAGCAGCAGCCCGAGCCGGCTGAACACCGGAGAGGAGGGCGGGGCGGGGGGCGCAGGGAGCAGGGAACAAAACGAAAGAGAAAAAATATAAAGGCGCCGAAGAAGGGGCATCCGGCTGTTGGGGAACCTCCTCCCGCCGGGCACAGCCGCAAGCAGGCACCTCGGCAGCTCCTTTGTTCCACCCACTCCCGCACTCACCCACGGTAGCCAGGATCTCCAGGTCCTCCCCCCGCGTGCCGCCCGAGGGGCAGCGCGGCGGTCTCTGCTGCGGGGCAGGGGGTGAAGGGGAGCCTGTCCCTGCGCTGCCTCTGTGTTGCCGGGGGCGGGGTAAGGTCCCGTCCGCTCCCCGCAGAAAGTTGAAAATCAACGATGCCGCCTTCACGGAGCGGCGTCCGGGCCTTCCGGGCTGCACAGTAACAGCTCTGGGAAGAGTCTGTTCCCCACGCGTGTTCGAGTAATTCGCATGTTCGAAGGTCAGCGAGTGTCCCTCACTCGCACATCTCTAAGGGTATGTCACGCCATGTTTCACACCTCATCACCAAGCAGGTGTGGATACTGCACCAGCCCGCAGCCCATTTCCCCCGGTGCTCATCCCACGGGATATTTGTGTGGCTGGGAATAGCTGCGCTCGCCTCAGCCGAGGAGGCACCCGCCTCATGGAGCAGCAGCCGTCGAGTACCAAATATAGCTCCTTCCACAGCGTCCAAGAAGCTGTTGACGATTATGCTGAAAAACTGGGAAAACTGGTGCATGAGCCAAGTCACTGTGAAGCGTACGTGTCAGAATTGGGAAGGAAATCCCTTTTTTTTCCACAGCTTGCTCTGGCCCAGTTTTACCCTGTTCACAGCTCCTACCCTATGCTCCAAAAAGCAGGATATCCAGATGTGTAAATCAAGTCACAAGGGTGGCATTTGGCATCTTTTTATTTGAATGTGATGACATGGGAATAAAAGGCCTATTAATTCCTAAGTGGAGTGGGTTCAACAATAATGAGGAATAATTGTGTGCATGCAAAAAATCAATACAAATATTTTTTTTTTAATAAGACGAATGTAGTTACATCTATCCTGAATTTTAATACATCCTTAGAATGTCATTTATGAGCATGATACTCAGTGGATATAACATGCATTTTTATCTTTAGCTTGTTGTCATGAAGGGTTACGACTCATTTGGAAAAACGTTAGGTCATCTCTATTTCCTATCAGCCTAGGAGGAGTCACCAGTCAAGGAGGATGATGTCACTTTTGCTACAGAATTGCAAATGTCATTTGTGAACTCTTTGGAATGCAAGTTTTGCACTTCTATTTTGGTTTACTACTTTACTTAATTTCCTTTTGTTCTTCTTTATTGTTAGGGTGACTGAGGACTGGAACAGATTGCACAGAGTTGCTGTGGCGTTTCTCTCATTCAAGCTATTCAAGAATCACCTGGATGGAAATCTGTGTAATGTGCTTCAGAATGACCCTGCTTGAGCAGGAAGGTTGGATTAGATGTTCCACTATGTTCCTCTCCAATCTTATCCATTTTGTGATTATATTTTGTATACTATACATTGTATACAGTGAATACCCGCTGAGACCTCTCCATTACGACCCCGCCCATTTGCGAAGCAAATTTTTCACAATTTTGATTCAGCCGTCTGCGAGTTTAGCCAGCTGACGCATGCGCAGTTCTTCTGCTCTGCCGAGGGGCGGTGCTGCAGTGCCTGTAGGGCGGGACTCACCCTGCCCTGCAGGGAGGGGCCTTACAATGGCGGCACCGTGCCCTTGTGCCTGACCCGGAAAACTGCCCCACGAAAGTGAGGCAAGCGAGGTCGGACAAGCGCTGTGTGCTGGGAGGGGGCAGCTGTCTCTGCCCTCTGGGACTGTACGGGCAGCACTGCCTCTCCCAGGAAGCGTGGATGTTAAAGGGAAGGAAACTCCGATACCGACCCGACACCCTCCCCCCCCGGGGACACCCTTTCTATGCCGCAGAGGAATGGCAAGCATGCGTGGTTGCAGCAGCCAGGTTTCCGAGCCCCCTCTGACTCAGGAGACCAGCCCCACCCCGAGAATCCGCGGGCCTCTCTGGGCCACCGCGACCACGCGCCCACAGCCCAAACCCTGCGCTGCTGCGCCCTCCCCCCGGCCCATGCCCGGGCATCCCGGTGCGGCGTGACCACGGGGCCAGTACACCTCACCGGGGCTGCCAGCACGAGTTCCGGGGTCGGGGGGAAGGGGAAGTGACGCGGGCTTTGGGCTGTGAGCACGCAGTTGCGGCAGCCCGGAGAGGCCCATGGATTCTCGGGGGGGGGGTCTCTTNCTTATCCATTTTGTGATTATATTTTGTATACTATACATTGTATACAGTGAATACCCGCTGAGACCTCTCCATTACGACCCCGCCCATTTGCGAAGCAAATTTTTCACAATTTTGATTCAGCCGTCTGCGAGTTTAGCCAGCTGACGCATGCGCAGTTCTTCTGCTCTGCCGAGGGGCGGTGCTGCAGTGCCTGTAGGGCGGGACTCACCCTGCCCTGCAGGGAGGGGCCTTACAATGGCGGCACCGTGCCCTTGTGCCTGACCCGGAAAACTGCCCCACGAAAGTGAGGCAAGCGAGGTCGGACAAGCGCTGTGTGCTGGGAGGGGGCAGCTGTCTCTGCCCTCTGGGACTGTATGGGCAGCACTGCCTCTCCCAGGAAGCGTGGATGTTAAAGGGAAGGAAACTCCGATACCGACCTGACACCCTCCCCCCCCGGGGACACCCTTTCTATNCGAATGACGGGGTATAACTGTATAAGAATTATTGTGATTCAGGCATCAAATGGAGTATTTTAAAGACTCCTTAAATTGAAACTGTAAATGTTCTGGCAAGCTGTAAATTTAATTCCTGTTTGGTCAAAAGATGGGCAAGCCAACAAAGTTCTCTTGACAATAAGAGAAATTTTCTTTTTAAGGTAATAGTTTGGAAAATTTATACATTGAAGGATTTATACATTGAAGAATTCTCAGTGTATATAAAATGTAACTTTCAGGTTTTAGCCAAATACTTTTTTGGAACTTTTTCACAGAGAGGGTGATCTCTCAGTGGAATGGGCTGCCCAAGGAGGTGGTGGAGTCACCGTCCCTAGAGGTGTTTAAGAAAAGGTTGGATGAAGTACTTGGTGGCATGACCTGTATATTAGGGTAGTGTGTTATAGGTAGGGCAGTGTGTTGGTAGCAGGATGGCAACAGGTTAGGTAACAGGTTTGGCTAGGTTAGGTAATAGGTGATAGGTTGGACTTGATGATCTCTATGGTCTTTTCCAACCTTACTGATTCTGTGATTCTGTGATTCTGTGATAATTGCAAATTTAGAAAAATTATGTAAGGTGATTGTGATGATTATTTTCAAGAGGGAGTACATTACCTTCTGTCTATCCAAGAAAATTGATACTTGATCTTCCTAAAACTTTTTTTAAACAAATCTAAGAGATCATTCACTACTCAGATCTTATAAAGGACATAAAGTACTTTACAGATGGTATTGATTACTTTCGCATGGTATTTCCATATGTGCTACACACTTTACTTAATGATTGAATTACTTGCATTCAGGAACTTAAAACTTTCTTTTAAAGAGCCTCCTACTGCCATTCTTCAACAGTTTGTGGCTTGTATGACAGCACTCATTCTAAAGGCTCAGCAAGGTTCCTAGGCACAGGATTAGCTCCATTTGATGCATTAAAATTAGCTTCCTTCTTTGGCATCCAAAGCATTTGTTAGTTGTAGTTGTAGCAATATAATTGCAATGTTTATATTTAGAATGTCAACATATTATTAATGTGCTTTGCCACCTCTGTATAACCTACTTAGAATTTATCTTGTAGATACTGATTTTTATTCACAATACTTCAGGGGAAGAAAATGCCATTTTTTTCTACATACAATAAGATTGAGAATCAAAACTCCTAACTTCATAAACCACAAGTGGAAGTAGAGCTTGCTACTGGATTGCAAGAATGGGTATGAAATATAGTTTCTTACCCAATTTGGACACCATTCATGGGCAAATCTGTAGCACTGTACTCCTTTTATCTTTAATTTTTGTCCCTATTCTAACCTAAAATGTGAACTTTTGGTTACAGGTGCTTTTGGAATATTCTTGGCCTTTCCCTTGTTCTTGAAAATTCATGGCTCTCAACTTTTTCATTTTCACCACAAAGGTAATAGGTACCTACAGCCAGGTTCCTTTATTTTAAAGCAGAGTTTGCTGCCTTATATTTCCATACCTTTACCTTACAAGTGCTTACACCAAAGGTTAGCTCTCTTTTCATTTTCCCTCAAAAGTACCAGATGTTACAGGTGATCCTTTCCAAAGATTGTGAATGCCTTTCTAAAAGAGGTTTTATTTAAAAATCAAAAAATCGAGAACAGTAGTTTAAATTGTTTTCTGAACAGTCATGATTTTAGGTGAGGGTTAATTCTTCCATTCAGCTGCAAAAAATGGTCAGTGTACTTATATCCCTTTATAAGCTCAGAATTTTGAGGTTTTGAAAAGGTCCCAGGTGTCAATTTGATTACTCCATGGTGCCTTTCATATGCGTACGTTTGCCAGACTTCAGCATGTGTAGCCACACTGGTAGTTCATGACTCTTTGGTTACTAAATTGTTAACCTTCTTCACATTCCTTGCTTTTTGTTTGTTGGCTTTTTATTTCTGCACAGGAATCCTTTCGTTAACGATATTAAACTAGTGGAAAGGATCACAAACTTTTTACTATCAATGAATTGATAAAACATATAATTTCTCTGCAATTTTGAGGGGACATTGTGGTATACATACCATGCAAATGGAATCTGATTTAAGCACCCAATTCTCTGGGAAAGGAATCAGTCATTTAAATGTCTCCATGACTGCAGACAAAAGAGTCTTTCCTGAAGTCTGAGCAGTTTTGTGTTTATCTACCTAAAAGCCTGCTTCTTTCTTCCCTGCAAATATATAATTTTCCTTACAAATCTTGTTAAAGCATATCTTTGCCGTCACCATCATAGTAAAACAACTACACAAGAAATTTGCTGCAGAACCCGTTCAGACCTGTAGAGAGGAAATGGAGAAGTCCTTCAATGATGGTTATTACTAATAAATAGTTCCATATCGTCTCCTTTAGTCACATTACATACAGTGCCTAAGAACATGGGACTGCTCTGAGGAGGAAGAGTAGCTAGTGAAGATAATTAGTACTGGTATGTGTTTTTCATTTGTTTTGTTTTGCTAAAGAAGCTCATGATCAGACAAGTCCTATGAAGTAAACCAGCACCTTTTCATGCAAGAAATCCCTGCTTGTAACAAAGGAAGCAGGAAAATTTTTCCACCCATCTGAAGAAGTTCCTTCATAGGAAAATAAGACAATTTGTATAATGAACAATCATACGTCGTGCGAATTTATCTACACATTCGTAAAGTGACTATCACACTTTTATTTGAATATTATTATGTTTAATGTTGTTTTAAAAGCATTTAAATTATGATGAGTGCAGTGGATGAATCTAAATGAGAATTTAAACCCCAAGAATGTAATGTAGTTGCCTACATCCAAAACTGTGATTCTGTTGAGTCTTGTGGAGTTGATGCCTTGCTTCGGAAATGTGTCGACATAGACAGTTCAAACATGGAAATGCTGTTACTAGGGTGTCTAGACTTCTACCCAGTCTGAGCAAGTTTGTGTCTAGCTTCTGCCAAAACTAGACTGAGATCTGGAAACAAGATATTGCTTTGCCTACTTCTGCTGAGGAACTTGTTCTGTTAAGCATTCTCTGAGTTAAGCATTCTGAAAGTATATCTCATATATGCAAAACTACTCCCCTCACAAAAGTAAGTTGTGGCCAAAGTTTTATGAAAAAAAAATGCTAGAGGAATGCTGTGTTACCTGATAGGAGACCCTGAAAGACCACTGTGCTGGACAAGCTTTTCAAAGAGAGGTGATGGTATTTTCTTCATTTGGAAGGTAGAATAAAGAAGCAATGCACTAGGACATCTTTTTGTTCATTCTTTTCCACAAACTGCTAGTTATGTACATTGGCACTAGCACATCTCATTTGGAATACTAAGGATAGAATGTAGGTTAGAGCAGCCACTCAGGCAATAGGCTATCCAGACTTTTTAATCTTAATTGTATGTAAGAGTTCTCATTCTAGCATCATTCTTTAAATTACTGAAGGCAATTGCAGGACATATTTTCTCATACTGTGCATTCCTAGGTCACAAACACTCCATTTTTACTGCGCTCATTAAGTGAGGTGTTTGCTACATTGCTCTGTGCACTATTGGAAAAGTTGTTTAAAGGAAATACAATGAGTCACATTTATTTATATGATATATGGTATGCAACTATAATATGTTTTAAATAAATTTACCAAGTTTATACAAAGATTAATGTAAAATAAAAAATCCACAATTGATTAAATTGTCTTGAGATTTGTCTTTTTTTTAATTTTTTTTTAGCAAGGCACACTATATGAACTTTATAGCATTCAGGGTAGGTAAACAGAATAATAAAGCACATCTGTTGCTACCAACCTCGGGGAAATAAGCTCTCTCAACTAGGAGTTCTCAGATAAATATAAAATTTCTGTGATAAAATATTTTTCCCATTGTATGTAGAATATTTAAAAGACTTTTAAAGTGAAAGTACATGTGGTTTTTAAGAAACACACATCTGATGCATGAACAGAATAAATCTTTTAATTCAACATTCTTGAAATTTTATTTGGTTTCATGTTGATGTCTTTATATCCAAGACTAAGGATTTGCTGACAAAAAAAAGAAATAGCTAAAATCATAGTATCATAGTAATATTCCTCTAGTCACAGGCATCAAAGTGAGAATGATGCCAGGCTGAAGACTCCATCATATCTTCATTGATTTAATGTCAAGTTCTCCCCAGTTCACAATTTATGTGGGCTTCAGGTTTGGAAAGGTGTGGATCATTTTAACCTGATCCAAATCCAGGCTGCCACAATTCTGTTGTCCTCCTCCCTCTCTTGCATCAGCAGTCCCACCCACACCCTTGTTTTTGCATTTGATATTCAGGTAGCTTCCTGGTGAGCCAGTTCAGGAATTATGTAGTTCAGAGATTTATTTATTAAATAAATGTATGAGGGTTTCTAGCCAAATCACTTCCCCAAACCCTTGCCATGCAGAAGGTTTTAGGGCATTTAGTGCCCTAATCACTCAGCTGTGGGGAATTCTAAGCCACACTATATTTCTATCAAGCTGGTTCTTCTTTATCCAACACTTTCTTTTCCTTATGCCTGTGCTGTCCATGCCATCATCTCTTGGGGAGAAAAAAATCAGCACTTTGAATACTTCATGGATGTACATAGTACCAATTGAGGTTATGTTGTGGTTTGATGCTGGCTGGATGCCAGAGATTCACCCACAACCTCTCTCAGAGAAAAAAAACTGAAAAAAGGTATAAGTGGGGAATATAAAGGATTGATTTATTAACTAACAAGATCAGAGCTTAATGTGAGAAGCATCATTTTAAAGGAAACCTTTTCCCCCCACATCCCTCCTTCTTACAACAGATCTCATATTCCCTTTTTTTCCTCCAGGAGACAGAGGGGAGAACAGTGGTAGGGGAAAGTCAGGCGGTTGGTATTTTCTGGGGAGTTTTAGGGTAGGAAACCATCTCTCTGCCTTTCATAAAGTCCTCTCTCTCTCACGAGAGAAAAAAAGTCTTTCATGACCCTTACCCAACGTGAGTCCGGACCCAAGTGCAACAGCTCTTCCGTTCTCTGTTGCCCGAGAATCACAGGATGCAGTCTTTTAAGCACTGGCTGCGCTGCATTCATTTGTGAGCCCATCCCAAAGTATATAGATCAGATCCTACCATAGTGCAATTCTGTCACAAAGCGTGGACTCTTCCACGGGCCTCAACGTCTGTTTCAGGATCTCTGCTGAGCTCTGCTCCAAGTGTGTGGGCTCCAAGGTATCTGCAGCTTTTCCAGCGTGATCCTCCTTCTCCAGCGTGGCTGCAGGTGGATTCTGCATCTCTGGTCTCTCTCTCCGTATTCCATAGGTTTGCAGGCAGACAGTCTACTTCACTATGGTGCATTCTACAAGCAGCAGCGAGATGCCTGGAGCACTTCCTCCCCCTCCTCTGGCTGCTCTGGCCTGGATGCCTTCATGGCTGCTCAACCTCTCACAGGCTCTGCTCCGGCCATCTTCTTGCTGTTTCTAGGGTTCTTTTCTCCTTTCTTAAATATGTTATCACGAGGCGCCTCTATCTGCTTCTGACCTTGGCAGCGGTGGAGGCCCATGCACCAGCTGGCTGGTGTTACCTCCGCTAGTTAGCCCCCGCCGCTGCCAGGGAAAAAAAACCCACTAAGACAAGGACTGGTTAGTGTTTTCCAGCCTAAATAGTTCTATATTCTGGATAAATAAATCACAGTAGCATTGAGGCTGGCCATAAAACCAGGGGAAAGCGATAGGCACTTTGTTTAGATTGCCAGAATTTCTGGTATTCTGGATTGCCTTCTTTTCCTATCTCTACCAGGAAATGTAAACTCAGTTAAATTTAACTCAGGTTAGCCCTAGGCAAGACGCTGTCATTCTCTTTCTTAAATCTGTAGTGCTTATAATCAGTTAGGCAAAATCTGACCCTTTTTTTACTCCAGATTTAGACAAATCTCTATAAATCTTTGCATTTTATCTCTAAAACAAAGATGACATCACAGCCCTCAAAGATTTACAGTTATTATACAAAGATGTTTTAAAAATATTCATATTCATGGCTAAATGTAAGCAAATCTTGTTATTTTTTTCATTGAAAGTAACATGCTTGCATGGATGATAGCTACCTCTTTGAAACTGGAATGGAATTGTGAAAAGAAAGGACATTATCAGTTGAATCCAGCAACATTAATTATACCTTTATTATCACAACTTATATCTTCTGTGGTCAAGTGATATTTTCTTAATATTAATTTAATTAAAATACTATACATTCTCTGAGTTCATTCTGTAAGGTCACACACCACTTTAACACTTCAAGCTGGCCTAATTTATACTTTTATCTTTTGCTGTCAATTAATATCCTTACAGAAACATAAGGATTCCTTAGAATTCATTTTTGTACTCTTGCATATGAAATAAAATTTATGTACGATATTCAAAGTCTTTCTCTGCTAAACAAATATATGATTTGCTGAATAAAGTGATATAACTGTGATTCATACTTCTGTTTACAGTTCAGTTCATGAACTGTTCAGTATATGAGTCATTGAAGACTCATTAAGCAAAGTATTTAAGCACCTACTTAATTTCTGTTAGTTTTAAGTGCCTAGGTCCTTTCAAAGCCAATGGAATTAGACACAAGATGCAATGTTTCAGTAACTGCAGTTGAGTTTACATGAATACTTGAAGTCAGCTGTAATGAATGAGAGCATAAACCAAAAGCATGGAGCCAAGCAATGAAACTGAGAAGGAATGAAATATAAAATGTTAAATGAAAAAATATTTTTATGAGGCTTATTTAACTATGAACCTCAGAAAAAACCTAGACAAACATCATGGCTTTTAGAAGAGTCAAGTTAATATATGATCATTATAGATCTGTGCAAACCCCAGGTTATGCCCAAGCAAATATACGTAGCTGGTCACAATAGCTCCTGAAGGAGAAGAAGGACAATTTATCAACAGCTTTACATGTGAATTCACGTAGTGCTATCACATTTTTTACTACTTTATGGTTAACTTTATTTTTTTCATTTTATATTGCTTAGATGTAATATCTATATATACATATAATTAGTTATATATATAGTTTATAGTAACTATTTATATATATAAATTTACATATATATAGTTAGTATAAAACCTGAGAAGTAGTCGACATAAATATATAATGTAGTGAATGTTGGGCAATATTGAATATGAATGTACTAGCTGAGTTCAGCAACATATGAGCAGTCTAATAGTTCATTGATCTTGCAAAATAACTAATTGCATAACTCCTCTACTATACTTAGCAGCTTATCTCTAGCCTTTGAATCAACTTCGTGTTTGTTGGAAGGCAGTGGTTCATTCTTTAGACAGGTGGAGTGGATCACTCATTCATAGTTCAGTTAAGAATGAAAATTTTCAGAAAGCCAAGGTTTACTACATAGTCATTCTTCTATCTAGGTTTCAGACTGATTTTATGGACTTTATACACATGAAATTAATTTACATTAAGTAAATGTAAAATCCAACAGTTCAAAATCAAGCTAATAGCGTTTCAGGTGATATATTACTGCATTCAAGTGATGCACTGTCAATGCAGTTCCCTGCGAGTCTGAGGAGAATGAGGAAGAATGTCTTGAATCAGAAGAAAAACTCATTTAGGAAGAAGAGATGCTTTAAGTCTGCTAAAAATACTTGCAAATATTCTTTACCACCTTTGATCTTGGTGTACATGTAAGGATCAGATCTTACCCATCATGAAGCAGAGGAGTTATTCTCATCATTAACACATTCACTTTATCAAAGTTTATACCCAGTGTTTTGTAAAATTTTATCTATTTTTTGCCATCATTATTTGTCATCATCCACTCATCTACTTGTCATATGCATAGGGATATTTCTGCGATGACAGAGGCTTTGTATCAGGTATAATCTACATATACTTGGAATTGGTTGGTTTGTTTGTTTGCTGTGATTAGTTAGCAATGACATACTCCAAGTATTGAAGTAATGGTTGCTTAGATACTGATTTAAACTTATTGGAAATTAACATGAATCTTGCACTTTCTGATGTCCAAGATTAGTAGATAATATATAAAAAATTAGGTATCCTTTTTTAAAGGCATAAATAATTTTGGGGTGTCTCACATTAGAGGGAAAGGATCTTTGCATATGTTTACCACTATTTTAGTTAATCTCTGAAAAAATATTATGTGCTTTTTCACAATTCCTATGATGTTTCTATGAATATATAAAAGAATACAACTTTCATTTGTATTAACAGTTTAGTGATTATCATAACTTTGTATCCAATTTTAAACATTATCATTTCAACATGTCAAGTATGTTCCTTGCCATTAGTATAGGAAATTCTTGTAATACTTTAATTTTATCTGAAATGTGGATTCCTTTTTGCATGCATGGGGAACTTTAATTTTATCTGAAATGTGGATTCCTTTTTGCATGCATGGGGACATTCAGCAGAAGGCTCTCACTAGTTCTGTAGCTTTTTTTCCTGTTCTGTAATATTTTCTGGTAAAGGAAACTGCAGGTAGAATAGATAGTTTGGAGCTTGTACTGAAACTGCAGGTAACCTTTTGGTAGCCACGGCTGTCCTTTATAAATGTCAGAGGAAATCCTGCTCATGTGGAAAACGAGTTTTGCCATTGGTTTTACTGGGCTCACCATTTCAGGCATGGAGCTGACTGGTAATCAGCACACCACAGAGCAAGCGTCATTAGTTCTCTTATTCTCTCTCCAAAGTTTTCCGTTGGAATGAATTGAGACCTTATTGGTGTCTATAACTACCTGAAAGGAGGTTGTAGTCAGGTGGGGGCTGGTCTTTTCTCCTTGGTCTCTGGAGACAGGACGAGACGTCATAGTCTTAAGCTTCAGCAGGGAAAGTTTAGGCTTGATACTAGGAAAAGGTTTTTTACTGAAAGAGTGATCCGGATTTGGAATGGGTTGCCCACAAAGGTGGTTGACTCGCCAACCCTGGAGGTGTTTAAGGGTATGCGATGAGGTGTTGAACAATATGATTTAGATGCAGATGCTAGGTTAGCTGGACTATAGGTTGGACTAGATGATCTTTGAGGTCCTTTCCAGCCTTATCTGTGCTGTGAATACTGTGACTGTGAATACTGTGAAGTTTTGTTTTCAGCTATGGGTTGTCTCTTTACAGTGTGCTGCTCCAGATGGGCTTCATGAGGCAAACATTTGGGTCCGCAGCCTCTGCTGAATATACTTTGATCTCTCTCTCTAGCCATGCTTGAGAAGGGAATGCAACAATTCTCTAGAACCCCTATTGCTTCTGATCTGATGCTGAAATGCTGAGATACTGCTATCAGATATACCTGTACATGTCTGCAACTTATTAGCTAGAAATAGAAGGGGGGAAAGTGCAGGAGAGTACAAAAAACCATAATAATGGTCTTTCTGCACTTATTTGAGAAAGAGAGTTTTTTTGTTTAATCAAATTATTTTAATTTTTAACTTTTCTGATTTTCTTCTTTCTCTTTCCTATATATGTATATGTCCTGAAAGCCACACAGATATGTACGATTTATTTTACTAAAAGCCTCTGACTATGTATTTTTTATCCATAAAAAAGAAATGAACTCTGTTTTTAACTTAGGCTGCATTTAACTACTTAATACGTCCTGTGACATCAGGATAAGGTTTTGACCTGTGTTTGTTTGCTCCTTCTTTGTGACTGTTACTCTTCAGATATTTTACTACTTTAACCACTTTATCAGTGGTGCTGCTTTCATGTTAGAAGAAGCTGTTCTCCTCATGTTTATATACTGTGGATATCTTATCTCCTGTTTTTACACACCCTTTCATCAGACAGCCAAGCTTAGAATAAGGTTCATATCTCCCAATGACACCAACAGAGCTGTGAAAGTTACTACTTAAAAATGAATAGAAAAAATTGATAGAAAACTGTGCAGGTTGATGTCACCTTTTTCACATTCTCCATTAAAAAGGATACCCAAATTCATTATAGGAAAGTACGTGAAAAATGAAAAATGTAAATAATAAGTAATAATAAATAATAAGTAATAGCAGATGTATAGGCCAAGGAGAAAGAGTGTTTTGTGTTGGAAAAGCAAGTACCATGCAGGGTGCGCAGGATAGTGGGAGTTAGGGCAGCACTTCCAGGTGGCACAGCTAAGAAGGAGGTCTGCTGAGGATTTCTGAGATCTGGAGACAGACAGCCTTTTGAGAGAGAGAGTGTTGGTAAGCTTTCCTTTTTTGGCTTCTTTCTGAACGTCTAGTGGGCAGAACAGCAGATCTACATTTCACTAGGGACTGAAAAGCCCATCTATAGAGGCTCCTGAAGAAAGAAATTGGATTTGAACATACCATGGCTCATGACATGGGTTTTCTGGCCAGGTCTGTCGACTGCAAAGCCCATACGTAAATTGGGCGATAAATGCACGTGGTAGCACATGACTGATGAATCTGTTTCTAAAATTAATGGGAGAAATATGAAGGTCCTTAGAAATTATTTAGCTGTGTTCATCCATCTGCATTTGTGCAGCTGGAACTTAGGGAATACTGAAAAGAAGAAAATTACTGTAATTTGAAAGGAAATGTAGATAAGGGGATGCAGGTTTTTCATAAAGAGATAGTGATGAAGAGACAGAAGTGCTTCCCTAAAAATGGAGAGGTAAAAGTTTTAGGGTGCAGGTGACTAGAGGAACAGCTGGTGAGGTGTTTCTTTGGGCTGGACAGCTGACCACCTCATTTTTCTGTCAGCGATAATATCTGACTGTACCTATGCCCTCAGTTGTTTTCACATAGGAAGAGTATCTTAATAAAGGGACGTACATGAGGTTTTCAGAATTTAGGAATTTAGAGGTGAAAATGTGAAAACCATGTTAAGATGGTGTTACAGATAGTAAAGTATCAAGGCTTAATTTGAAGATGGAGACATTAAACTTTTTGCAGGTTTATTCCCCACTCAACTACTTTGTTATTTGAGATGGAAAAACTTTTACATGACTGGTAGATTTTCCATTCACTATAAATATTCTAGATCTTTAACAGTATGGTGTGCTGTTCTACTAAAATTGTTTCATATTTACTATTTGATGGGGGAAAAAAAGCCCAAAGACGACTTGTACTTTTGAGAGAAAATGTGAGAATATTGGTGGTATTATATCTGACATTCAGTGAGAACTGGTTTTCATTAGCTGATTTGAAAAGCAGTAATAGCATTTATTTGGCAGTATTACAAATAGTTCATATCTTAATCTCATTACATCATAGATGATTTTTAATTCTTAAAAATCAGTTGTTTTTTGCTGAACATCACATGACAACTTTGATATTTGTTCAAAGTTTTTTTGACAGAAAGGTTTTAACGTTAGATAAGGTATCAAAGGTTGAAAATTTAATCTCCCCAGCTATTCTCAGGGATTTTGAGAAGGATAAAATCTGTAATGGATTTTAATGGAATCAGATGGCAGCTTGAAGCTTTTATTGCATAAATCTACTTAAAATTTATTTCTCAGTTTGATCTTATTTTATGGAAGCAATCTTAAGTGTGGTTTATGCTTGTATATGACTTGAAGTCAGTAGGAACAAAAGAAATGTTTAAGTGCTTTGTTGACTCACAAAAAGTTAAGCACATACTTCACAGAAAGTGCTTTACTAGATTGAAACCTCTTAATTTAAACATTTTCACCAGTTGTGATGAGAAAACAAGAAGTAACCTTTGACCTCACTGAATGGCTCTCTAGGAACTTGTACTAAATCAAGCCAATTCAGCAGAATGAAGCTTCAAACTGCATATTCTTATTGCATGTAACAGTAATTTCATTGAGTGTGAAGTTGTTATTTGCTAATCCCAAAAGCATGAAATAAGCACTGAGCAAGGAACACCACACAGAAATAAAGTACCACACGGGTGGTTTCTGACAAAGGGTAATGATTTGAGAGAGGGAAAAGGTGTTCTCATGACACAGGCCTGCTGCAAACTAAACAATTCACTTTCCAGTATTTCTTTAGCACCACAGTTTATTATTGTCCAAAGATGTACTAAGTTTTAATTTCATGAAGCAGGACAAGTGAAACTATAGATGCAAAGGAGATATTATATTAGAAATGTAAAGTTTTATGTTTTTATATCTTTGCTGAAAATATTAATTCATTTCTTGCCAAATGAACCTTAAAGTGCAGTGCAGAAATAAAAGACTACCAAATGATACATCACAGACACATGCTATTATTTCTATTAGTTCACACATGTTAATATAATCTAAAAAACTTATGGAAATAATGTAAGTTGTCACTGGCAGTGGTTATGCCTTAGGCGTCTCAAACTATAACTGCAATGATAAAAATATCCTGAAAAGATTGTTCTTTGCATGAGCTGAAGATCTGCCTCAATTGTGAGGAGTGATTCTGCTGAAGATATGATAATCAGTCAAGGCCATGAGAATACCTTCTCTGTGGTGAAGCTTGCTAAGGTCTAAGTAGGAATTACTTAGTAGGAATTCTAATTAAGGAATTATTTTAAGATGGGGAAAATTATATGACCTCTGAGGCACTTCAAGACCTCTTGCTATATACTACAGAAAGATTTATGGTGATATCCATTTGCCTTTGTTTAGCTAAGTTTTAGACTATTACAATAAGGTAGTGTTCATATCAAAGGTTTTAGGAGAATTTAAAAAATACCTTAAAAATAACTCAAATTATTAACTTAATGATTTTAATCTTTAAGTTTTGCTTTTGTAAAATGTAAACATAGACATAAAGTAATATACCACTTCTTTCAGTCTAATTTGTTATTCCTGTTTGTGAAAATCAGACATTTTCCAAGTAGTTCATTTACCTGACTCAGGAAACTTTAAAACAAGATTAGAATCACAATTTATATTGCTGTGTTTTAGTCTGAAGTAAAAGATTTCAAATTTAAACCTAACGTTGCTTAAGGGCCTCATGTTTTTCTTATGAAGATACTTTTGTTTATTACTTGAGTGTCTTTTTGTGTTATGCTTTGCACTTTCTCAAAACCATATAATTAGGATGCAAAATGCCATGCTGTATCTTTGTTTCTCTTTTAGAAGTCTGATAAAAAATTGAAATTTTTCACTGTTTGAATTTTGAAAACAGGCACTTTCATTCAATGTAGCAGAGTTTTCTGAAAAAATTCAATTTCTGTGAGTGCAGGGGAATTACTTGCGTTTTATTTTCCCTTCAGAAAATTCTCTTTGTTTCTTCCTGAAGGACTCAATTACTTCAGTGGCATAAAAAGAAGAAAGAATGAACACTGCCAACTACACTACCATAATACTGAAACCAGTGTTGCAGAGCCCAGTGCACTGACTGAGGAACTAGTAGTCATCCATGCGTGAGTGGAGGTGAGAGATGGCCAGGACAAGTATGGTGTGGACAAAACTTTTATCTTTGTTATGCAAATTAGTATTGTAAAAAATCAAGATGGAAATGCAGGTGCCTTATCACCTCAACCATTGGGGTAAAATGAGATTTAGGCTAAGTTAAGCAGTCTCAGCTAATTGTTTATTTTTCCCTCAGTCCCTCACACTTGTCCCCTCACTTGCAAAAGCACTCAGTGAACAATCCTGGCAAAAATGATGTCATAGAAATAAAAGGCTTTTCCAGCCTCACCAATTCCTTGGTTTGAGTCACCACACCATTACAAAAATAGGTCTCCCAGAAAAATCCAGGAAAAGAGGAGGTATGTGAGCTACATGCAATGATGCTGCAGGTGAAGAAACTCACATAAAATAATGACCTCACTGACAAATTTTTGTCAAACTGTGTCTTGCCATTGCATTGCTATGGAATAGAGTGCAGTCAGAACACTCATATTTCCCCCTGAATCTATATATACATATAGTATAACCCATATTATAATCTCTCTCTCTCTAGATTATGTATAATCTAAAATTGTTTATAACACCATTATTCTTAAAAACAAAGCATTTGCTTATCTACAGTTAATTATGAAATTGGCTATTGTATTTAAGGAATAATCTGCTTTATCAAAATTGGTAAGAAGAGGCAGAAAGACATAATCAAATCTGTCTTTAGTGATTTTTAGCATTCTTAAGGCTGCATTCACAGTTGAATTTTAAGGTATTCTCCTTGACAATAAACAATGGGTTTATTCTAAGTGATTCTGTTCTGGAGGTATCACTACTTTTTGTTGCTTAGTGGCCTACAAACTTACATATCCTGCATTCTATCTAATTTTCAGTTCCATGAAACTTAAATATTTCTGTCATATTTCACTCATTCACATTCACAGCTGTCTTTCCTTCTGCTATTTTAGATTTCTTTCACCTTCTGTAGCAGCATTTGTATCTATTTGTGTCATGCATATGTGTATTTAAAATGCATCAATGTAAGGACCGGAGAACAAGCCCTATGGGGAGCGACTACGGGAACTGGGGTTGTTCAGCCTGGAGAAGAGGAGGCTCAGAGGTGACCTCATTGCTGTTTACAACTACCTGCGGGGAGGTTGCCGCCAGGTGGGTGTGGACCTCTTCTTTCAGGCTGATGACACCAGAACGAGAGGACATGGCCTTAAGCTACGCCAGGGGAGGTTTAGACTGAATGTTAGGAAGAGGTTTTTCACAGAGAGAGTGATCGCTCATTGGAATGGACTGCCCAGGGAGGTGGTGGAGTCGCCGTCCCTGGAGGTGTTTAAGAGAAGACTCAATGAGGAGCTCAGAGACATGGTCTAGCTGGGGGTGTTGGGCTGTGGGTCCCTCCTGGCTCGGAGTGGCCTGTGCGCCTGTGAGGGAACTAGGTTTATGTTCACCACTAGGTTTATGTTCTGGGGTGTGCGTTCAATCTCTGTACTGGCGTTAGATGGTGAGTTGGACTAGATGATCCATGTGGGTCCCTTCCAACTCATAATATTCTGTGATTCTGTGATTCTGTGTGATTCAATATTTTACTTATCTTGCAGAAATATAAATATTTAACAGATTTTCTGTGCCATGGTCCTTCTCTGTTCCTTTCATCCATTTCACATATATTTACTTTATCAACTGAACTCTTATTTTGTTCCTGATTTTCTATGGGTGATTAATGGGTTGATGGTAAATGAGCATAAAGTAAATAGAGCAGCTGGATTTCCCTAGAAAGGGTACTAAGTAAGAGAAAAAGTTAGAATTCATTTTCACTATGAAGAGCAAAATAGAGTCCATAGTTATCCTTAACTAGAGTTTTGGAAGCAGGGAAGACATGCAAGTACTCAGCTGGAAGGGCTTTTTTACTGTGGTGCATTGATGGCTAGTGTAGCAATGTTGCTTCTATATTGTATCAGGTAAATATATCAATGGTATTGGGCCCTGTAGTTGTGACTTTAGTGTGGGAACATTTTAAAGAAAATGTCAATGAGGACCTTATGAAAATAAAACCCAGGTGAAGAGTAGAAATACACTGACAGAGTATGATATAAGCTATGTAAGTATCATGTATCCATTTCCAACTCTGAACTCACTGTGCTCTTCACATAATACCGGAGTCACTTCACTTCTAAGTTTTGTCTGACAAATGACCCTGGAGAAAAGCCCTGCAGAGAAGGTGTGAAAAATGAAGAGAAGTAGTTTCGGGCTTCCTGATCTTATTTTCATGTTGAGAACAGTCCTGGGTTTTGATCTCTGCATCATTAGCTCTAGAAAATTAGCTACTCAGTAATTATTTTGTCTTCTGTATGTGATTCCTCCAACCACGACATTTCTGTACGTATTTAAGGAGGCTGGATGATGCCAGAGGGGGCAACCAAGCCAGCCTTCAGTACTGTGAAATGTTCATGCCAGATCTCCTCCCAAATTGCCTCTCAAAAGAAATCAAGCAGTTCTGAAGTTTCAGAAATAATTCTTGCCTTGCATAATGGAAAATTCACAGATCAAATGATATATGTCCTAATTCTATAGGTGCTCTTCACAGTCTGTGAGAACTGCTAAATGACAAGCAGAATTCAGCTTTTGTGTAAGATTTTCTGACACATCTTCCATATGACTAAAGAGCACCGGACAGTTTAAAGTTGTCTAGCAAATTGCCAGGCCATTATTAATATGAAAATGAAGTATGTTATGTCAAATTGCTCACTTGAGAACAAGTCTTTTGATCTTTCTTAGAATTTATAACTAGAACTTAAAAGTGAAGCTGGTTTAGGCAGCTGAAAGAGTATTTCCACTCTCTTTCTGTATTATTTCTAATTAGATGTTCTTTCCCCAAAACTTTATTCTTTTACTAGCATTTACCTTTTACATGCTTCTAATTATATTCTGCTGAGTGTATGCTCTAATCCATTACCTCTTTTGCTTTCTTTTCATACCTGTTGCAGAGTCTTGATCGATTTTTAAGGCTATTGTTGCTGTTTTGGAATGCAGTAGCAAGCAGACATTGATAAATGGAGGGGATATGGCATTGGCTGTACAAATGTTCTCCTCTGTTTCCCAGAACTTGTCTACTCTTCTGGTTTTCCCAGAAAATAAGTTTTCATTGTTTTAACATAATTATACTAAAATAGTACTTCATAGTAATTTTTAATGACAGTTGTTTTTAAGGCTGTCTATACTTGAGACTGAAGGTTCTCTTTTGGCTCCTAAATTAAGATCTGAGTTTTGTTATTGCTCAGTGTCTGCTATTTTTGCCCAAGACAGATGTTGCATACCCTACCACATCAGAAAATCATACTATCGCTGTCCCTATGCAGACATAGGAAGCCAGTTTCATATTTGGTTGAATTAGGAAAATCTCATACNCAACGCAGAAGTATGGCTTCATGGACCCTGGTTAAGACCGTGGGTTCGTGATACAGGAGACCTGACTGTATTTTATTTTTACATTTTCAGGAAGGATTCACAGTGGTTTTAAGTTTCTAAGTATGTGACCTCCTTTGAAATGACAAAGATTGTCCTATACATTGCTTACCAGAAGTAATTAGAAGTGACAGTCACAAAAAATACTATGTGTCCATCATACTGTTTAGGCTTTCCAATTTTCTTTTAATTTTCTTTTTTTCAAATTAGAGAAAATAATACTGGTAGTTTCATCATCAATAAATCATTCAATAAATGTCATTCAATAAATCATGATTAGCATTTTTTACTCAATCTTGTGCTGATAAGCTACTGTACATTTAAAAAATATTTAGATGTATGATTTTTCATTATAATAGAGAAATGGATAAATAATGAAAACATTTTTGTTACATGTATTTATCCGTGTTTGACCATGTATGGTCATGATAGACTTTTAATTTTTGTACTTTTTTGCCAGATAATTCCATGGTCTGTAGCATGCCTTCACATTGCTGCTACATATAATTAGTCACCATGTAATCTAGAGCCTAATAATCATATATAAGTTCCCTACTAATTACACTATAATCTACTACTTGTTGATTAGAAGAGCATGAGATGAGTATTTCTACTATTATTCATCTCAATTCGCATCATAATTATAAGGCTGTTACAGATTTTTCTTGTTTACTCACTTGGCTATGTAGTTCGGCCTTTTGTTGTGTTAATAAAATACTGCCTTTCTTTACAATCATCCATTTTAATCCATACTCAGTCAGCTTCTCTTTATGTGCACTTCTAACCTGCATTGTTCTTGGGCTGCTACACATGCAGGTTACTACAGCAGGTCACTCCTTGTTTTCCCTGAGAGGTACCCAGGCAAGTTTTGAGGCTTCAGGATATAAGTCAATGTTTATGTGAAATAGTTACAATGTTCATGTGACTCAATGCTCAGCTTAAATATAGGGTGAAACTCTGCCCATGCTGAAGGAAAAATACAGGCAACTGTATTTTGCTCTGTGGAGCAAGAATGTACACATACCTGCTCTGAAGTTGAGGAGGAGGCAATGTGGTTGGATACTTGGGTGAAGATGAAAGAGAAAAAGAGTAAAGTTAATTTAATGGTAAGGATTTAATACAAAGTGCCAAACAGAAGGAGTAGGTGTGGATGAGGCTATTTTTGTGCAGCTATGTAATGCATCAAAATAGCAGGGTTGTGGGAGATGTTTTTAATTAAGTTTGTATCTTTGAAAGAGTAATTTTACTTTTCACATAGGGAATAATAACTAGTCAAATGGACACTATATTTTTATTTGAATAAATGGTTGGTACTAGCAGTTTTAGGTGTGATTCTAACTAACCAGACAATACCACTTGAAAATCCAATGACAGGAGATACGATGATGTAAATGATTANATGTAGGAGACCCGTTTCACAACTGCGCTTGTGTGACCTGCCGTGTGCATGGCCGCGGCAGCTGCAGTGGTGAAACGGGCGGCTGTGGTAGCTCGGGCGCCGGCAGCGGGGGCGCGTGCAGTGGCGGCGGCGTGCGGCAGCGGTGGGGGCAGCGGCACAGGCAGCCACTATTCAACGCAGAAGTATGGCTTCATGGACCCTGGTTAAGACCGTGGGTTCGTGATACAGGAGACCTGACTGTATT
>WEKX01028451.1:49959-74104 GCA_013390025.1 Pitta sordida | reverse complement strand
ACTTCGCATGTTAAAATATACACACCTTCCTTGTGCCCTGGTGAGGATTTGGCCACCCTTTCCTCTCAGAGATACCTGGGCCTGTTAGAGGAGGTGAGCTCACCTCCTCATCCCCAGGAGCAGTTGCTGCCCATCCAAATGGAGCCCCAGCTGCAACTGTACTCCCTGGAAAGCAGCCTTTGAATCTCCACTTTAAATGTATGTGTTGTGGCAGTGCATGTAATGAATGCTTCCCAGGGTACCAGCAGAGCAGAGCACAGCTCCTACAGGGCCGCACAGCCCATAGGCTGTGCCAGCACCACATTTGGTGAGAAGGCAATGACAGACAGCAAGAGCTGAGAGTTGAAGCACCTGCGCTCCCCAGGAGTGTATCTGCCTGCCTGTGGCAGTGGCCCAAGACAGCAGTGGGAGTGCTGCAGCTGCATTCCGGTCCACCCGCAACAGCACACTCTGGCAGTAGGGCTTATCTGTAACTAGGTACTTAAACTAAAATCACAGTCAAGAAGGAGCATAGATCCAGGACAGACCCGGTGTGCAATGAAACTAGGGCAAATTTGTAAGCCCACTGGGACCAGGAGCTGCCATGGGCTGTGCCAATGCTCCAGGGAAAGGGTTGTGATAGGTGGGGATTGCTTCTCGAGCACGGAGGTGAGGATCAAAACTTCCCTCCCTGGAGTGGTGGGACCAGGGCTGGCGAGGCATAGCCCAGCCAAGATCCTGGCACAGGATGCCTCTCCTCCCTGGCATAGACCACAGCTCAAGCTCCCGTTGTTTGCAGGGCAGGGGAGTAGGCAGCCAGATTCTCTCCCCAAGCCCTGAGCACACCAATTGCTGAGCACCACAAGCCCTGCATCCCTCAGGTTGAAACAATTTGCCTTTTTTGCCAGTTCCCCCATAGGCTGCCATATTTGGGTGGGCAAATCTGCAGATCAGTCTGATACAACGTGGAAATGGTCTATGAACTCCCTGCATTCTACCCGGAGGGACGCACACACAGGCCCACAGTGGATCCTCAGCCCGGCACCGCTGTGCAAAAGTTCAGCACAGCCCCACAATGCATCTTCAGCCCACCACCACTGTGTGGAAGTTTGCAGAGCTCCACTGTTGGTTGAAAGCCAGGCACTGCCACCACTTCTGCAGGGGCAGTGTGGCTGCAAGGAGCTCCCATCCCCCAATTCCCCAGGACTTCCCTGCCGAAAAGTGGCAAAAGGCATTTCCTTTGCTTTCCAGAGGTGCTACACGGTATGTGATGCTCCTGGGACCGCCCTCTAGAGTTCATTAGTGGAGGGGGCATGGCTACAGGTATGGCCTAATTGAATATTCATGGATTCACTATCTTCATGAGTTTCATGAATTGCGCCTTCTTCTTGGACCTGATCCCTTGCGTAAAGGGGATGCTCACTGTAAATATATATATATATATGTGTTAGAATACAATAATATGGAGATAATCTCCTGGAAACAGTAGTATTTGCTGTTGTACCTGAAATGAAAAATACAATTTAAATTACCTTGTAAAGTAATAAAGCATCTCCTATTTTCATACTTCAACGTACTGCCAATTTTTTACAATTTGCATGAAAAAAATAGTAAAAAGCAAAGACATGGGTTTAGTACACTTTACTGCAGTTTTTCACAGGGAAAACCCCACACAAACCTTCAGGTTATATGCTGTTCTGCGCAAGTGTTCCTCTCAAAGTGTTCAGCTGAGGCTGGGGCTGTTGTTTCATGGCTGGGTGTATGCTGCTCCTTGCTCAGGACATGGTAACACTGGAGTCTGTGTATACTCTGAGGAGTCAAGGGAGAAAAATAGTTTGCTAACTAAAGTAGGTACTCATAGACCCTAAGAGAGGTTTGCCTCTCTCCACTGCCTACTCACAGAGTCTAGACTGCTGATTTAGGTGGTTTGGATTATACTGCTGAGGCCAACTAATGATACTTTAAGTGTTGCTTTGGTGAAATGAAGTTCCTAATGTAGTCTGAATACTGCAGACAGGCACAGCTCACAAACTTTTCTGGATCTGCCCCCAAAAGCCTCATCAAAAACTGTGGAAGAACTTAGTATTGATAGCGAGCTGAATGTAAAAGTCCCTTGAACCTAGCCTTGAGCTGAAATTGCTGCCTGCTTATATCTGTCAGCAGAAATCTAAAGTAAAACTGGAGTCTCTGAGTGCTCTTTCCACATATAAATAAAACAGCATACATCTATAGAATTAACTTGTGATTTTTGTTCAGTTTCCTATTCGTATTTAATACTTTGATCATAAATCTTTCAGATGACAAATAAAATTACCCGTAAAATCCTCTTAGGAAGTTGGTCTATTAACATTGCTTGTAGGACCTCCCACTAGAGACAAACCAAATGAAACCGCAAAGAATATGCAATCAAGCAAATGTTGCATGGGAACTGTGAGGCAGCGGGGAAATTTAAATATATATGCCAAATGAAGAAAGAACAACAATAATCAGCACATGCAAATACACACACAGACACACACATACAGACACGCATGCAACTGAAACAAAACCAAAGAAGCGAAGCAAAACTAAACAAAACAAAAAACAAACAAAAAAACCCCAACTAGAACAATTTTATGAATGTAGTGGAATTAGGGTGGAATCCACCATACTCAATTTATGTATTGTCTCAAAAATGGTTTAGAAAAAAAGCACAATCTATGTCTAACTTCACATTCCATTAAGGAGAGAAACCACTCCCAACTTGGAGAATAGGCATACCTGAAAATCTTCAAGGTTAAAATAGTTTGCTCATTTTGTATGTCTACAGACCAGTGAAGTGAAAGGCATTTTAGGACCTTTAAAGGATGTAATGAAAGAAGAGAAACAGAAACATGGGATAGGATTCAGCTCAGGTTTAAACATCTACTTCTGGACAATAATTATGGAAAGATTTTTCAAATGAGCTAGGTGTTAAAGCTCCAGTACAGGCAAAACCAATGCAGTCAGCACAGACAAGGAATCATGAAGAGCAATTCAACTCATCCTGTGGAAGGCATATAATTATGTTCAGCTCCAGGTTCCACTGATTGTTAAGAATACCACTGAGTTGTGTAACTGCTTCAAGTGTAATATCCTTGTTGAAAACCTTTCAATCTCTCTAACATGGGTTAAGCACTCAGGAAAGGGAAGGAAGGTTTTGAAAGTGAAGTTTTAGACATGGATATGCACTGTATATATATTAAAAAATGAAAAATAAAGAAGAAGAAGAAAAATAAAAGGATCATTTCCCTTCTGAGTGCCTCAAAAAGTCGAGTCAGCTTGCCTTGTGTTTCTTTCTCATTACATTTCTTTGCATCCTTGTTCACATCTCCCGAAGGAAAGATGGTAAGTCTGATTTGGAATGTATTATAGGCTTGGTTTAAGCAGCAATTTTGAGGTTAAGATAGAAAAGGTTGTTATCCTGAACTTTAAGCAAAGACTGTAATGCAGAATGGTATTTACTGGCTCAGTACCTCAAGAATTAGACCAGTGCCCAAAAGGCAGTAGCAAATACTGCAAAATCAAGCGATGGAAATTTCTATTATGATGTCCTTTAACTTTTCAAATTTCTTCAAAGGCATAGGTAATATTTAGATGGCAGCAGACTCAGAGATGAACCAGTGGAGCACAGGTCTGCATTTCCTTCAATGATCTCATTTGTAGTTCTCCTTAAAAGTGAGATTATTTTATTAGCCTATATTCATTCTAGTAATTTTTATTAGAATCACAATTTATAATCACATAAATGTTCAGGACAGACAAGTTGAGACCTCAAATATTAGGACAAAGGAATGTACATAGAAAGGTAAAATGTCAAAAATCCACTTTAGTACAGTGGTGAGTGTTCTCGCCTCTCATGCAGGAGACTAGGGATTCGATTCCCGCCAGGGAGGCAGTGGTGCTCTTTAAGAGTTGGACTCAATGACCCTTGTGGGTCCCTTCCAATTCAGAATATTCTGTGATTCTGTCTTATGGGCATGAAAATTTCTCAGGAGTGATTGAAAGATTCCTAGTCATGCAAAAGGAACAACCAAAGCCTGCTCTTTCCCCCACTTTGCTATACTAGGTTATAAAGAATAGTGTATGTCTAGTTTCCATCAGAAGGGTTTAACTTTCTGCTTTCAAGATCATTCCCAGCAGATTGTAAATGAATATTGTGTCCACATCATGGAAACTGCTCTTTTCTCTATAAGTAGGAAAGAAAGCATTCTTACTCACCCTCTTAGTTTGTGCTGAACCAGAGAATGAAACTCACGCTGAATCTGAGTCTGCATCATAACCTCAAAATAACACTACAGAGAGTAAACTACTGGAAAACAAAGAACTGGAATAGAATAATATACCTATTCTAATAAAGTTAATAATAAAAGGGAAAGCAGCTTTCTAAGAGCAAAGGTTTTCACCAGTCATGTAGTAGGATCTGCAAAAGGATTGTGTGGTGAATCAATCCCATTTTACACTTCAGTTGCCTCCAATCGCTTTGTGAGAGTACTAATCACAGGGAGCAAAAAACTAAAAAAAACAGCCTCAAAAGGACTCTGAAGTCAATTCCCACCTAAATAAGATGTGCTTATTAACTACATTCATGTGTATGGATACTATCAGCACTTCAGCCTTCATTTGCATCCGTGGCTACAGTCATTGGAGACACAGCTACTACACAAAATCTTAGACAAACTCTTCTATCACTAATTTGAGCGAGGTGTGGGAGGAACTGAGGTGAGAAGGAAGCAAGCCAACATGCTTTATTTTAGGAGTATTTAGAGATAACAGGACAAATGTTTTAAGCTAAAACATACATGTAGCTGAAAATGCAAGCTGAGCAAAGCTGCGTATTTTCAGAAATTACTTCAGGTCAAGTGGGTAGAAAGCGCCGATTTTTTTCTTTATAAAACAAAACCTTTTTTTTATGAAATTTCCTGTGAAATTTTCTTGTTGAAATTTCCTTCAACTTTATTAACAAAGTCATTATTTTTGCAAAGATGAATTTTGTGGAAAAGGTAAAATCTGTGTAAAAAAAAATTGGTTAGTCTACTCAATGCAATTTCTGTTAGAACTGGCAGACAATTTAAAAAATAATTCTAATTCTGCTACAAAAGAGTTACATTCACATAGCAAACCATCAGTTGACATCAACAAGTTCCACTGATTCAAAGAAATAACAGACAAAAAGTGTTCCTTGTCATCCTATAACACACTAACTTACTGAAAAATGTTTCAAAATTTAAAAAAAAAAATATAGAGAAAATAATATATCTTTTATCAGCATTAATCTCCTTTTCGATAAAATTTTAATTCAAAAATCGGGGGCAACTAATTCACCCTTAAATGCATTCACTCCGTTAAGTGTTATAAACAAACCATGAAATAAATCAGCATTACTTTCTCAGTTTTAGGCTNAGATGGTGAGTTGGACTAGATGATCCTTGTGGGTCCCTTCCAATTCAGCCTATCAAGCCTGCTAGAGCTCAAGAAGCATTTGGACAGTGCTCTCAGGCACATGGTGTGATTCTCATGGATGGTCCTGTGCAAGGCTAAGGGTTGGATCCTTGTGGGTCCCTTGCAATTCAGCATATTCTTTGATTCTATGCTTCTGTAAATATACATGAACATTCTCAAACTAGAAAACGCTGTGAAATGAAAAAGGTTATATGACAGACTCAGAGTTTTCAAGATTGTGCTGTGAAACATACAAATTTAATTTAAAAGTCAAAGCTAAAAATATTCTGAAACACATATTAAGTAAAATATGCAGCAAAGTGGAAGAGTACATCCCATATAAAACCACATTTCTTCGTTTTTCTGACTTGTTTCCTGAGAAGAGCTGGTTTTCTTGCTCTCTTTAATACTGCAGTTTTGATAGATTAAAATTGTGAAGGTATTGGATCGCTCCCATGGATTTGATCACTGTAATTGTATCATTTCTTCCAAAATTTGTTAGTTATCTGTAACAAGTTTAAAGCATCTGCTGTTACAAGATTTTCATTCCAATTACACTGATGGGAAGTCTGTATTCTTCAGCTACTCAACACAAATCTGTTTAAAACAGAAAAAACAAAATACCTGACTTACGTCTGGGATGCCACTATGTTCAGATTAATAAATGAATTGTGTCATGATGTTGTCACAGATATACAACAAAAATCTTGGGAAAAGGAATGACCACACACCCAAATTGAGCACAAGTCTATATTTGAACAAAAATTTTGAGATTTACTCTTGTTGTTCTACAGTTGATGAAGCTTTAAATAGACACACAGACATGTCTCTGTAAAAACACACCATAACTTTTTGAAATCACAGTGACTTCACAAGTTCACGTGATTACACAAGTACTTTAGATTAAAATTCACAAACAAATCCACAAAACAAATAATCAAAAAACCAAAAGCCAAATAAAAAAACAATCTCTGAAATCTGAGCAACAATATTTGGTTTTTGAGCCAGTAGCTACACTTGTGATTTGGAATTGGTAGACAATTCCAGCAATGTGCTATCCATTCTCCAGATATATTCTAAATGTTGTCATGAATCTTAGCTATGGACAAAACACCTGCATTTACCAAAATGAACGTTTTAGTATTTTTTGTGTGATAGAACCTTTACGTGTTTTCAGGTGACAATGGACATACTCAGAAGCAAGCAGATAAAAAAAGAGTAATTTTCAAACTCATATGACAGTTACATACTCAGAGCCACTTCTATACAGCAAGTTGATCCTTAAAGAACTCTCTCATTGGTTTACATCATAGAAATATATAGTGGGACTTTTGTAGAACTTTCACTATAGAATTTACTTGCTGGTGGATTTATAATAAGGAAATTCTTACAGTCACCTCAATCCAAAATCTGTCTTTTCCCACAATGTTTGTCAGCATATCTGCATGCAACAGAGTCCTCTAGACTTAGATTTTTATATATTAATAAAAAACCCTACTCCCACATGAAATGGAGTAAGAATTAAGTCAAATAATAATTTAAAAGTAGCCAAAAATTACTAGACAGAAATAAAGTATATTTTTATTCGATATTTACAAAAGTGCACTTTTATCTCAGTCACTTGTGTCTGCTTTCTATGACTCAAAGTGAGATATAGAAGAAAATTCTCAATAAAAGCAGCTTGTTCTGTATCTCTTGTATTCAAGAGTTAGAATTGTAAACAACAGAAGAGTATTCTGATGCCTTCGTGAGATTGAAAACATAGAGCAGGGAACTGATCAACAGGTGTATGAAATATGTGACAGGTCTGAAGCAATGATGTAGTGGGTAGGATGTGTTCACCTCAATATTCCAGGATAAATTATTATCTGGACGATTAGGTATTAGTGGCAGAGAGAACTTATGATCTGTGACATTACCACAGCTGAAAACACATGGAATGAGAGTAAATATGGATATTAATTTATTATCATTCCAAAGCAGTGCATACATTTGCCCTTTTAAAGTAGAAAATTAAAGATACAGTGGTATTGTTCTAAATATAACAAAATGTATTTATAACCAAAATGTAAAAAAATCAATTGACAATATTTTAACATAAAGAATTCTGCTGATATGTCTTAATATCTATTATGGTTTTTCAGATAAACATTGTAAAATTGATTTCTGTAAAGAATATTCAGGAAAAGCACTACTGTACTGTTGAATAAAGTATTTCATGTGATCTTGTCCTGACTTTTATCTACAAATTGTGGACTTATTCCTCCAAAATAATAATAAATCCCTGGAGGTATTTAAGAAAAGACTGGATGAGGAACTCAGTGACATGGTCTAGATAATGGGAAAATGGGACAGGGAATTAGGTTATATAATTTAAAAAAAATTATAATGATACGACCCTGAGATTGTCTCTGATAGACAGAGCATGGTGTCCATGGCTGCAGGGTTGTGAGTTCAATCCCTCTGTGGGCATTCATTTGGGAGTTGGACCTGATAATCCTTGTGGATCCCTTCCAACTCAGCGCATTCTGTATGATAAATGGCCTTGTCAAGGNGCCAAATAAAAAAACAATCTCTGAAATCTGAGCAACAATATTTGGTTTTTGAGCCAGTAGCTACACTTGTGATTTGGAATTGGTAGACAATTCCAGCAATGTGCTATCCATTCTCCAGATATATTCTAAATGTTGTCATGAATCTTAGCTATGGACAAAACACCTGCATTTACCAAAATGAACGTTTTAGTATTTTTTGTGTGATAGAACCTTTACGTGTTTTCAGGTGACAATGGACATACTCAGAAGCAAGCAGATAAAAAAAGAGTAATTTTCAAACTCATATGACAGTTACATACTCAGAGCCACTTCTATACAGCAAGTTGATCCTTAAAGAACTCTCTCATTGGTTTACATCATAGAAATATATAGTGGGACTTTTGTAGAACTTTCACTATAGAATTTACTTGCTGGTGGATTTATAATAAGGAAATTCTTACAGTCACCTCAATCCAAAATCTGTCTTTTCCCACAATGTTTGTCAGCATATCTGCATGCAACAGAGTCCTCTAGACTTAGATTTTTATATATTAATAAAAAACCCTACTCCCACATGAAATGGAGTAAGAATTAAGTCAAATAATAATTTAAAAGTAGCCAAAAATTACTAGACAGAAATAAAGTATATTTTTATTCGATATTTACAAAAGTGCACTTTTATCTCAGTCACTTGTGTCTGCTTTCTATGACTCAAAGTGAGATATAGAAGAAAATTCTCAATAAAAGCAGCTTGTTCTGTATCTCTTGTATTCAAGAGTTAGAATTGTAAACAACAGAAGAGTATTCTGATGCCTTCGTGAGATTGAAAACATAGAGCAGGGAACTGATCAACAGGTGTATGAAATATGTGACAGGTCTGAAGCAATGATGTAGTGGGTAGGATGTGTTCACCTCAATATTCCAGGATAAATTATTATCTGGACGATTAGGTATTAGTGGCAGAGAGAACTTATGATCTGTGACATTACCACAGCTGAAAACACATGGAATGAGAGTAAATATGGATATTAATTTATTATCATTCCAAAGCAGTGCATACATTTGCCCTTTTAAAGTAGAAAATTAAAGATACAGTGGTATTGTTCTAAATATAACAAAATGTATTTATAACCAAAATGTAAAAAAATCAATTGACAATATTTTAACATAAAGAATTCTGCTGATATGTCTTAATATCTATTATGGTTTTTCAGATAAACATTGTAAAATTGATTTCTGTAAAGAATATTCAGGAAAAGCACTACTGTACTGTTGAATAAAGTATTTCATGTGATCTTGTCCTGACTTTTATCTACAAATTGTGGACTTATTCCTCCAAAATAATAATAAATCCCTGGAGGTATTTAAGAAAAGACTGGATGAGGAACTCAGTGACATGGTCTAGATAATGGGAAAATGGGACAGGGAATTAGGTTATATAATTTAAAAAAAATTATAATGATACGACCCTGAGATTGTCTCTGATAGACAGAGCATGGTGTCCATGGCTGCAGGGTTGTGAGTTCAATCCCTCTGTGGGCATTCATTTGGGAGTTGGACCTGATAATCCTTGTGGATCCCTTCCAACTCAGCGCATTCTGTATGATAAATGGCCTTGTCAAGGCATTATTCTTAATCAATTGAACATAGAGATACATGCAATTATTCTTTGCCTTCTCAACTATTTCAGCTCTGCAGGGAAGGATACAATGTCAGTATCAGCAGGTGTAATTAGTACAAGTTCTGCTTCTGAAGGTGTATCTCAGTAACCTATGATACACTAAACTTATAAAACATGAGCAACCAAAAAAGTTAATTTGTAGTAATGTACTTTTTTTTTTGTGCTAAAAAACCAAAACAGAAATGTCAAGGACAGTTTGAGTCAGTATTAGATGGTAAGACAATTGTTTCCATCAGTACTCTGACAGTCAGTAATAGACACGGTTCTTTCTCCTCTGCTCTCCTGAATAAGCTTTGTTGAAAATGGTTTCACTGACAAAAAAGTGTTACAGAAAGGACCCTAAATCTCTGTATATCTGAAAGAGTGGCTTCTCTTAATAAATACTGAACGTATGTTTCTACTTAAAAGATATCATCAGGGTTGCAATTCCGAAGATGAAAGTATATCGGTTTGTTCCAGGTTTGGGGTTTTTTACATCCTTTCCTCCTTTTAATTTTTATCTTTATTTACAGCCAACTGTAATTTGAGGTATGATGTATGATAAAATATACTTCACCTGACAGTCATATATCTTTAGAGCACATTTATCCTTTCAAGTATATTTCAGTTTTCTAAAACAAATTTGGGAATGGTTGGTAAATAGAACACAGCAGCAGTGATATCTATGATAATGCATTATAACAATATGTTTATGATAATTTCTTCTGGAGTCAGAGGAGGAACAATCACCAAATAAGTGCTATAGTCACTGAAACATAATGAGTTATTCAACCATTTAAATGAACAGCTAATGACTGTTAGTGTCTAGGTGAGGACTATGATACATGTTAGAGTGGTCTTCTCCACATCATTTGATACATTTGGAGAGAGACTTGATAGCTAACTTAAGCTGCCGAAACCAATAATCTATGTTCCCTCAACAATGTACCTGTAGAAACTCTGCATTGATGATGGATGGTTTACTCGGCTCCAAGACGTTATCTGAGAGATAGGAGGAAGAGCATTGTGCCTCTATTGCTCTGTCTGTATTCCTGCCTTGCACAGAGAGCTTAAACTAGTTGCCCTGATACTACTTACATAACTGAAGTTACGCAAGATTAATCCCATTCCTGATCACCTTTTGTCAAAATGATTGTTCACATCTCCAGGGATGGCCAGGGAGTAACATGTCAAATGAAAAATTTCTTTCTACAAAGGTAGTATGGCAAATATTTTTAATGGAAAATTTTCTAAAAAGTTTACAACAAAGTAGTCTCTCTAGTACTTCGGGGAAGTGGAGAGAATTCAATTCTTTTGATATTAACAACAAAGACAATTTCTAAGTTTTTGTGTCTGTATATACGTATTGCCATGTACCTAAAATGACTGCTTCATTAGGAATCCATCCCTCCCATAATTTGTTACTGGCAGAATAATTTTCTCAGGCTGAGCATAAAAAAGAGTTTAAATAGTTGCTTACTGTGAGCTACCAGAGATGCTAACACTGTCACTGATTGTCTCAGACTTGGCTGAGATATAGGGGAAACATCTAGCAACTTTTCAGAGAATTACCTCTGTAGTTCCCTTACTACCAAAACCTTGCCACATAAACCCAGTACAAACTTTAAAAACCATTGAACTATTCGGCACACATTACAGTTTATTACCTGCATTTGTCCTATATAATATATGTATTCTAATATGTGGTGGTTTGACCTTGGTTGGATGCCAGAGACTTACCAGTCACTCTCTCACTGCCCACTCCCCTCCCAGTACAAACAGGGGAGAGAAGAAAAGAAAAAAAAAAAGGGAAGGGTTTTGCTATGGTAGTAATGAGGGCTATTAGAAATCTTTTCCTGTCACAGACAAAACAAACTCCAAGGTGGGGATATAAAGAATTTATTTCTAACAAGATCAGAGCTTAAAGTGAGAAGTACAGAGAAACCTCACATATTCATGGTTTGCATATTCATGTAGTAAATTAGTCGTGTTTGGATTTTCAGTGAGTTGTGCGACTGCATGCATGCACATAGCATCACAGACACCAGATTCCATGGCCAGGANCAAACACTACTGTCCATGGGTCACTCCACAGGATATGGTCTTCCAGTACAGGCTGCTCCAGCATGGGTCCCATCACGAGGCACAGATCCTACCAGGTGAAGCTCTGCTCCAGCGTGGATTCTCCTCTCCACGGGCCACACATGTCTCCTGGGACTCTGCTCTGATGTGGGGCTCCAAGGGGTTGCAGCCTCCTCCAGCATCCCCCTGTTTAGCGTGGGCTCATCCCCGGTCCACAGGTGGATTTCTGCATCCCTGTGATCTTTCCATGGGCTGCAGGGAGACAACCTGCTTCACCAAATCCTGTGAATCCTGTGAGCCATGGCCTTCACCATAGGCTGCAAGGAGATGCTTGGAACACCTCCTCCCCTTCCTTTGTCCTTGGCCTTGGTGCCTGATTTTGCTGTTACATCTTCTCATTGCTCTTCTCTGGTGGCCATGATTGTCTTCCTCTTCCTAACTGTTTTTTTCTTCTTGAATATGTTATCACAGGGGCATCTCTATCACTCCTGATTGGCTTGGCCTTGGCCAGTGGCAGGTCCAGTCACGAACTGGCTGGTATTGCTTCTGGCAGCTATAAGGGAGGCTTTCAGCAACTTCTTGAAGAAAGGCCTTCCCATAGCCCCCCCCCAATACCAGAAACTCAGCCACAGAAAAACCCAATACATAATTGTTAATTTTCTAGACAGAGCTGCAATACAGGAAGGCATTAGGCTAAACATGTATGGTACAGAGACAAGGGTCTGTAATGCTTTGACAGAGCTGAGGAACATGAGAGGTTATAAGTATCTTTATGTCTTTTAAAGTCTGAAAAATTTTTGAGCTGAATGGAGGTCTTGGTATGATTCAGTGTCTCAGTGATCTTCAAAGGCCATGAAAACCTCAAAATGTTTGATGTAATATTAGGCTTTCTGAAAATTCTTTAAGCTATAGGCCCATGTCAAGCAACATTTTTCTCTGGCCACAGGCAGCTATAATATGCATAAGGTACCCCTTACATTGGCGTTTGAAAAGATTGCTTGCCATTAGCTGTCTCCCACAATTCTTCATGCACCCTGGTATGGTTCTTCAGATATTGAGAGTCACATGAAGGTGGGTTGGATGACTGCAGTCAGACTACAGAGAAAGACTAGAGAATTCATCCATCCACTCATTCATCACTCCATTTAGCCATTCATGCAATCATAAAATAGCTTGGGTTGGAAGAGGCCTAGTCCATCTAGTCCAACCTCCACTGCAATAAGCATGACTATCTTCAACTAGATAATCGATCTGTCTATCTATCTATCTATCTATCTATCTATCTATCTATCTATCTATCTACATACTAGTTGAAGACTTCAGTATTTGAGCCTAGATTAATCTAAATATTTCAGGAGTGAAATAATAAAATATTTGGAATACACTGCAGATGCTCACTTCTTATGCATCATGTGGCGGTACCGTGGGTATCGCAGGGCCCACCAGCACCACTTGTCCTGACATCAGGGGAGCTGCCTGCCCCCCTGTGTCCCAGATTGTGTGTCAGTGGCAGGACTGTCCCACCCACTCCCCTGTGTCCTGTCAATGCCTAGGCAGGCTGTATACACCACCGCCACTGCTCACAGCCCTCGCCCAAAAGTGAGACCAGGTGCCCCTGCTGTGGCTCTATGACCTTCCCTGTTCTCCTCCCACTGTGACCTGTGACCCAGGCTTCCCCCTAATTCTCCACTGGTGGCAGCAGCATTAACTCCCAATGGGAGCAGGGGAGAGAACAGATACAGCCACTGATCACAGCCCTGACACCCTCCCCAGCCTTCAGCTGCAAGGAGAGGGTTCTGCCCTGTATTAGCAGCCCAAGAGATTGCTGTTGGGAGCTAATCTTGGGGGGCAAGCTGCAATGCTTCCCCACTCACAAGAAAGACATGGCGCTGCGCTCGCCCACCACTGAGATCCACTGGGTCTGTGCTGCCACTGTTCACAAGCACAGCGTCAGGTTCCTGCTGGAAAGCCAGGCTTGGGTTTCCTGACAGCTGTTGAGCACAGCCTGGGAGTGCAAAAAGCAGCTTCTCATGGAAGCGATCATCCCTGCTCCACTACTCCATCAGCACAGGATCCTCATCACTGGTATCAGAACACAGTTCCCCCACTGCCCAACACAACTGGTACATGAGAAGTTCCTGACACTTGCCCAACACAACAGAGTCTCAAAGGCAGGGTAGAACACTCAATGGAGACTCTGGTTCTCACAAAGGAGGAGCCAAGGGGATGGAAGGGGAGAGGATCTGGGAGCCTGGAACAGGACTGGGCACTGCAGCTCTTTCCACAGCAGCTCCGACTTGCCAAGGATCTGGAGAGGGAGGTGGAGACTCCCCTACTACAGCTTCAACAACAACAGCTTTGCCAGTGCCTCCTCGGCACAGTGGTGAAGTGGTCTCTTGGCACTTCGTCGGGCAGCACAGCCCCAGCACGGCAGTGGAGAGGTCTCCTGGTGCTCCATCCAGCGCGGCTGCCCCAGCATGGAAGTGGAGAAGTCTGCCGGTGCTACATCCGGTGTGGCCACCTTGGCACCACAGTGGAGCAGTCTGCTAGTGCTCTGTCTGGTGGGGCCACCTTGCCATGCTGGTGGAGCAGTCTATCTGCACTCTGTCCGGCGGGGCCATCCCAGCATGGCGGCAAAGCACTCTGGAGATGGAGGCGGGTGGCACTGTGCAACAGGCAGGGCTTATTTGCATTGTCATGAATTGTGTGTCTTCACAGATCACTCAGCACATGTGCAGTCATGAATGCACCGCAAAACATAGAACTATCTTAGTGGAAAAAATTGCCACAAAGAAGTGAACTTGCGAGATTAGAACCATGAAACAATGAGGGTTTACTGTATTTTTATCACAGTGATACCTCACTATTTTGCGCTCCAAATTTCACATTCTCACTCTTTCATGGGTTTTCTCCTAAGATATGTCCACCCCACTGCTCCTGCTTGTCCAAGTATGACACGGCAGCGCAGGGTGGGAAATGCAGCCCGGTGCTTCTGCCATGGCTGCCAGAAGCAGGCACAGCACCCAGAGCACCACTGCCCCAAGACAGGCAGGCATCAGGCCAGGGCTGAGGGGGCTAGGTAATGGGCAGACAACATTTATATATGTATAAATCATAATTTTCACATTTCGTGGGGGAGTCTTAGAACCAAACCCCCATGGTATTTGAGGTATTATTGTAGCATAAAAGTCATCTAAGTTGGAATTTCAGACAAATCCCAGCTGCCTCTTTAGTTTAAATGAAAAAATAAAGCTTTAAAAACTAATGTTTTTTCTTTACTGGACAATCATGTTTCCTTTATCAGGAATGCAATACAGTTCTGAACTTGATAAGCTTTGTAGTAGATGGTAGAATGAAGTAGGATTTTATGTGCTATGGATGCATAGCATTATGATACAGGCAGGATTAGTTCCTAATGTGTTAATCAGAAATGCTGCAAGCTTAATCTTTTTCTTATTTTAAAAGAAGACCAAGATTGCACTTTCCTTCTCGTGGTTTCAGAAGACTATTACTCAAACTGTTTCCTTAGTTCTTACAAATAAATTTGCGTTTTTACCTAACATGCCCCCCAAAAGTGTTGTTTGTTTTTCATGTTCAGTCACCCCCTTGTGAAAGAATCTGACTCTAACTTTCAAAATTGCTTTTATACTGTACTTTGCAAGCTGCGTGTTATTGGTTTTGCTGTTCAAAGAGATGCTTGTATGAAATCTATACACTGTTGGGTAGAGGACTGACATTGTGATTACTTTCTGTGTTCCAGGTAGTTACCACTTGAGAGTTCTTGTAAATGAGAGGTTTATTCTCTTGATATTTATTCACATAAATAATCGAGATATATCAATTTGCTCTAAAGCAATTTAAGTAGTCAATAAGCAGGTTTTTCTGTTCAATTTCCAAGTACAGCAGGCAATTTGCTGCTCATCATCTGTCCTGATGGAAGAAGTCAGGCTTTAATCACATTTAGTGATAAGAGCCTTTTAAAGGTTCTCTTTTGTTGAGAATTTTCTTTTATGTACCTTCACACAATGCCATGTCTGTTGGTACACTTTAATTATTATAATAGTGTACAAAGGATGGTTATAGGAAGTTTTTATAAGTAATATATCTTAGCCTTTAAAAACAGGTCCAGTTTCTATGTTCTGACTCATAAGTAGTCTAAGGATTTTCTTAAAATTACTCCTAGCATTTATGCATATCTCTTAATTTTATTCAGAGTCTGCCAAAATATTTTATTTGGATTTTCAGATAAGACTTAAAGGACAGTGATTCAGGTGTCTTTATAAAAGTGTCTGGATTTATTTGAGCTGCCCTAAGATAGTGTGCCTGGTTTCCAGCTTCTTCTCCATCACAAATTCTTATTGTTGTCAATCAGAGGATTCTTTAAGAACTCCTGCCTCTTGATTGTATCTGAGCAGTTTGCCTGTCTTTGTTCAGGTCCTTCTCATAGCATGACTCTCTTCTTTTTTCCGGTTTTCATTTTTCTTGTGTTACCTAAGTTTTTATTCTTTTTGCATTTTACAGTCTAAGTTCCATCCCTATTGACCACCAAGCTAAGTCATGGGGAGTGTTCCATATCTAGATACGAAATTGCTGAGCACATCCCACTCTAGAGACTGGAAGGAACTTTCTGGTAGAAGAAAACTACTATGTTTCATCAAAAGTTCATTGATTATGTCTGTGGGATCACCACTACATCGAATCAACTAATTCTCTTCCTCAAGAATCCTCTTTATGAATCGGTCAACCAATTCCATAATTGGTTTCAAATCCAAAAATCAATATTCTTTATGAATTTTACAACCATAAAAAGTAAAACTTGATGTTATTCCTTCAACCTCTTCTTCAGTGAACTCTTGGCATCTCAACAAGGTCTTTTATTGACCCTGATAAGAATTGAACAGTCATATCTGGGTCTCTCTGTCTAGGGTCTGAGAAAATTCAGTAAAGTTTTACAGTACTTCATATCATTTAAATGATTTCTTTTAGCTGGGTGAACATTTCTTACAATTCTCAAGTATTTTCTTTATTCTTATTTTCTGAATACTTGGGATTTTTTAATTTCTTAATTTTATTAGATTTAAGAAGCAATGCTGACAAAAAAGAAATATGCTCAGAAGGCAATTGTTTTCTATCAAAAGTTTTCTATCAAGGCTTTAGAGATAACAAGAAAAGCTTTTAGAATCTCATTTAGTCCATTCCAATATATATACATACAGTTAGCACTTAATTTTTCATCTTCTGAATGGTAAATTTTTAACATTTTAATTAGTTTTGTTGTTTGATTTTGAAATTTCTTCCCATAGCTTTGTCTATAATCCACAACAACCAAAGGGCAACATATGTTCCTCTTTAATACATAGCTCTTCCTAAATGTTTATTTTACTCCATGCAATGAAAAATCTTTGAACTTATTTGCCCTAAACTGGTCTTGAAAAAAATACGGAGGTTTGAGATGTACCTTTCATGTAGCATTAAAGAACACGTTTGATGAATGATGTTTGTAGAAATATGAACTTTCAGGCCTTATGAGGTCTTTTAATTATAGAGCTTAGAACTTATAAAAAATTTTAAAATATAATTTCTTTTTCTTAAAGCAAATCCAAAACTTCATTAGTGTATAAGCTTCCACTGTGTTTCTTTAGTCCTGTTATTGATCTATGAAAATTTTTCAGGTCTTGCACTGATCATGTATCAGGCATCAAGCACTTATCTTCCATATATTGCTTTCTAAATATTCATTAAGGTATTTGTTTCTAACCAAATGACAGCATGTTACAATCTACAAGAAGTACCTTTAATTTCTTCTTGTGTAGAACTATTTTTATACAACAATATGAAAGTGATGCCAAAGGTTTGCTTCTGTTGCTCTGTCATTACTGTGAGGCACGGAATTGTATTAATTGAAATAAATTACAAGTTCTGTCAATTGTACAACCTGTCTCATGTATCACGTAGACAATCCAAATATCTGTGATGAAAATAGTTTGAGGTAAATACAAGTAAATTTGTTTTCCACATACTGTATTTCTATCAATCAGCTCTATTCACAGGTCTGTTGCAATATACAAGTGAAGAAACATACATTCTCTCCTACAGAGAGTCTTTGCTTGATTTATTTCTTGCTTCTCTCACTCTATAATAAAAGTCATATAGAATGACAGTGTTGTCTACAGATGCCCCTCAGGTGTAGAAAAACATAATGACTCTGGTTACAGGTACAATATTGTGAACAAAAGCAAGGGACTCGAGGATAGTGAAGAGATTTCTATGAAAGACAGTGATGAGAAATCCTTGGGTTTCCACAGCACTGGGTTGAAAATGTAAGAATTAAAATTGTATTTTCTATACTAAATATATTAAGTAGCTTACGAGGCTTAGAGAGAATTTTGTGTCAAACCCAAGCTTTCCGTGTCTGCTGTATGTACTCTTTCAGAGTCCAAATGGCTATGTAGAAAAAAGGGCTACTGTAAAACATGCTCACCTTCTTAAATAATTATACAGTGGAAGAACAGAAAGTCCAGCACTCCTCCACAGTTCAACTGTGTCTCAGCATGCAGGATGAAGTTAGAGCTCCTTTCCCTCTGTCTGAAGTATACCAACACTGATCTGATACTCAGGCATGACACTAAGCTATGCTGAGCACATGCTGAGAATACAGAAGAATTTGGTTGTAATTCTGTGACTTTTCAGCAGTATATTAAAGATTTTTCTAGTTCTGCCATGTTTAAGGGATTTGACAGAAGGCCGTCATACTAGCAAAAGGCCTTTGATACATTGTGCATATTTAACTGTAGTCACAGTAACACAAACTACACAAGACGCAAACCATGTGAAGCCTGATTACTTACTAGATATGTGAAGATTCTTGCCTTCAAACTTGTCTGTCTATCCCTCCACCATCCACTTTTTTTTTCTTCTCTGATATTAAGGTTTTCTATTTATTCTATTTATTATGAAAATCCACTTTAGTACAGTGGTAAGTGTCCCCACCTGGTGTGTGGGAGACCCGGGTTCGATTCCCACCAGGGAGACAGTGTTAAGAGTTGGACTCGATGATCCTTGTGGGTCCCTTCCAACTCAGAATATTCTGTGATTCTGTTGAGGAAGAAAATGAAGACTTAATATCTAACCTTTTTTTTTTCCCTAGCATTCCACAGTTAAGTAATAAAGGAAAGATAAATTCTGAAATACTGTGGAGGATAGTATTTCAAGCACCATTCATATAAGAAAGAGTTATTTTGGAAGGGATGTCATCAGACAAGGGCTGTATCTTAAACGCACTCAGAAGTCTCTAATCCGTTAGAAAAATTTGTGATGCTTGGAGTGTACAAAAAAAATTACTGACATTGCTGCTGTAACTCCCAAGATTGCTGAAGATGCTAAAACATGAAGGAGAATACAACTGCAAAGACTCTGCCTGGAAATGAACCATTATCTATTATGAGAGACTCAACACAGATTTATTATTAGTCTATGCAAGCTTGTTTGTCCAAAACTGAAGCAGAAGAGTAACTCTAAGAACTTCTTATATCCTGCCTCAACTAATAGTCTCTTAAAGTTGTTAACATAATATTCATCAGTCTCTGCCCTCATCATAATTCTGATGTTTTTTAGCTCCACAATATGGGAATATGGAGCATGAGCGAATTTTTTGAAGATGCATGAGACTAATAGATTGGGGTCCAGCAATGAAATTCATAGAATTATTAGAAATCAATAATAAAACCACCTATTTTCTTGTTTGTTGATCTTTGTTAAACTCCTTTATTAGTATGCTTTGGAAAATTGGTCTTCATATATGTTATTTCCCTAATAATGATTAACAGATGCAATTGGAATAAGAATCTGCTTCAGTTGTTTCCTTGCTTGGACTGGAAAAAATGAAGTAGGAGTAGAAATATTTACCAGATTATGTGAATGATGGCATGGCAAGGGTTAAAGCAGGACTTTTTTTTTATTATTATTTGGATGGGGTCTTGGTAAAAAGGAACTTAACAGAGCATGAAAATCCCTAACCACAAGTACGGGCAGACCTGAATCAATTCTGCTCTTTCTCTGAGCAAGCAAAAGGCCAACCTCATCCTGTCCAAAGCCACGGAACTGCATAGTGTTGTGTATGGTTCCTGAGAGGTCAGGTTTATTAGCCCAGGATCAGTGATGCTCCATCACAGCCGCATGGTTTTGGATGGGAGCTGGAGTAAGGCCAGACAGCTTGCAGGGTGGGCAGAATGAATTTAAGTTATCTGCATCTGTCTGTATAGAAGTGCCAGATGCTTTGGAAAGGGTGGCTTTTACATGCTGGAACAGGAACAGCATGAGGAAAGCATGAGTTGTTTGTTTTGGGTTTTGGTTTGTTATGGGGTTTTTTTGTTTATTTTTCCTAGGTCCAGTTTTTCAGTTGAGGCACAAAACAGAGAATTTGAATGATACAGAATAGGTTCAGCATGAGAAGCAAAATACTTTTTGGGGAGAGAAAAAAGAAATAGAACAATTCTAGTGCAGGGAGTAGCTCTGAAGGACCTGGTAAGAGACGAGATGTTAAGGAAACTTCCCTGTCTGACTAACCAGGACCCACCCTAGCAGTGACACTCACAGCACCTGGTCTGTGACGAAGGCCGGGACTGAGGCCCCTTTGCCAGCTACACGCCCCACACTGCCAATCAGATGATGTTTCCTTATGAGATCAACCCCAGGTTTCCCATATCAGTGTCTCGGTTTTCTCGATCCTTAAAATAATTTATTGATGCAATAACAATATAAGAGCTCTAGCGAGGTGCCTCCAGGAGGGACCCAGAACAGAGGAAGCCTGGGACTTTTGTACTTTCAGTCTAAGCACGTGGAAGTCTGGGGTCATCTTCTCCTGTTGTGTCTCTGAGGGTCTGGTAACCTGGCTGGGACACAGGTCCCCGTGCCCTTTGCTATGCAAAGGATCGACAATTCAGGGCCTCTTGCCTGGGGCTCATACCACTCAAAGTTCCCTCTGCAGGTGGAAGTGCAGCTTGCAAACAGACCTACCTGCACTAAAGGTATTCTTCAACAGAGAAAATACATGGCAAGAAGTCAAACTTCATAGGGAAGGAAGAAGGCATGCTGCTCCTTTGTATCTAAAGTTAGCTATACTGCTAAGTGTAGGATAGTTGGTTATGTAAGCAAAGGTGATTGAAAGATTGCCCATCTAGGTTGGTGGCACCTACCTGGATGTCAAGAAAAGCAAGGGTCTGCAGGTTCTGTCCTGCCAGATGATACAACAGGTTAGCAGCAGAAGGCCTGGCTATGGTCTGGAACTGTATCTCTGCCTTTCCCCTTACTCTCTATCACACAACGTGTGTGCATCTGAAAACAGAGCTTCCTCATCATACACATAGTGATGCACCACTAATTGGAATCTCATTTCACACATGTGAAGATGGGAAGGAAAACTCATCTTTTGCTTCTAGAGATAAATCATAGCAAACACCAAGAGGCAATCAGGCTATGCTATTTGAGTAATGTAATTCTATTTACATATGTTAGAAGAAAAATTAATGTAATCATAGATAAAACATTCTGCTTCCAGAGATTGGCATGTGGCAAAGGAGAGGACACATGCTTTGATAATAGCTGCATAACTCCATGTCATCATGTACAGAGAAATATGAAAACCCAGTGTGGTATCATGATTACCTTTGATAGCAATGCCTAGCAGAAACAAAAACATTGTTCAGATTTTCTTTTCCAGGGGACCTCTCCCTTATCACCAGAGGAAAAAGAAAAAAAAAGGAAGGAAAAAAAGAAGAATGCTGAAATGTATTATTTTTATGTTGTGAACAACACAGATTTGGTCTATTTTAATGCAATTGAATGAAGTAATTAATAATGAATGACTGCTTATGAGAGAGTATATGGAAAATAACATAAAAAAAAAAGATTGCTTAAAGATCGTATTTGAATTTCATGAATTTCATTGAATTTCATTAAAATGATGCAAAAATAGAAACCTGGCACAACTGAAATCAGAATAGAGAAAAGGAAAGATATTCTTGATTTTTGGAAATAGTCATTAAGCCTCAGCACAGGTTAAATGTTTACTTTTGAAAGCTAAGAGTTAGAGTTGCAGTCAGTGTCTTAGTTTAGAATGAGATTCTGGTTTTATCCCTCCCCTTTCTAACCAATTTCAGTGAAATAATTTCTTTCCCCAAAAAGAAGTGAAGGGAAAGAAAAAAACCTGTTTATTAACCAAACACAAAACATTATGACTCAAAAACCTGCACCAGAGAGCTGAGGAACAACAGGAAAAGAAAATAAACCTAGATGGAGAGTTATTAACTGTCCCAAATGTCCAAATGTCTGCTCAGCCTCCTCACCCCAGATCAGAGCAGGGGTGGGTGGGAAGGGAGAAACAGGAAACAGGCTCTCAGCTAAAGGTGCAGCCATCCAAGCACATGGTTGAGATCTTTTACAGTTCGGATATTTCCATGGAAAGAACACAGGTCCTCCAATTCTCCAGGCAAAGATGGAAAAAAACCCTGAAGACCTGCACCAGTCACCGCCATGCTAGCCCGCCAGAGCCTGCCACCACATCTGTCCCATCCCACCGGGATCTTCCATCGCAACCGAACACCTGGGGAGTCTGGGATCTTCAACTGCAGTGGAACACCAGGGGCATCTGTGGACAGCACCACCCACACTCAGCAGTATGGAATACAAAAATACATCCACCACACACATATTACAATGTCAACCTATGACAGTCAGTAAGAAACTTTAGCTAATCAAAAGTCAATGTTACAATGCCTCATTTCAATTACATCCTGTGCTGAAATGAAAAGCCCAAATATGACAAATACTGGAAGTATGATGTAACTAATAGCCATATTGTTTTGGCTTAAATTACTTTGGACAGATAAGTGGTTCCTTGGAAAATCCATAAAAGCACCATGTTGATATCAAAAGCCCACAGTCAGGGATGCAGAGAAAGATACACAGTAATCCCTTGCTACTTCATGGTTCACTGTTTGTGGCTTCAATACATGGTGTGTTTTTTCTCCGTGTCTTTACCATCTTCACCATCTTTACTGCATTTACTGTATTTACCATTACTTTGTGGATTTTGCTTATCGCAACATCTTTCTGGAATCCACCCCTCCTCCCTCCCGCAATATTTGAGGGATTACTCTAGTAATGTAGGTTCCATATCTGTAATATTCTAAAAAAAACTTTCTGGCATTTAATAAAGGTAATAAAAGTACATTCAGATCAGCTGATTCTCAAAAACGTTGAAATCCTACCAGTGTACATTAGTTTTGAAAAGGGACATTTCTGTTGAAGCTGTGCTATTCAGTCAGCAGAAATAAAGATTCATTGGTTTACACTAATAACTGCAGATTGGGTCTGCTAAACTGTGATGAGTGAAGCTTACAGTTGTTTTACCACCGCTTCACAGAACCACAGAATAACAGAATTAACTAGGTTGGAAAAGACCATTGAGATGATCGAGTCCAACCTATTACCTAACAAAAAAAATACACTTTAGTAGAGTGTTGAGTGTTCCTGCTTCTCATGCAGGAGACCAGGGTTCAATTCCCACCACGGAGGCAGTGGTGCTGTTTAAGAGTTGGACTCGATGATCCTTGTGGGTCCCTTCCAACTCAGAATAATCTGTGAAACCATCTTATCATCTAAATCATGGCACTAAGTACCTCATCCAATCTCTTCTTAAACACATCCAGGGATGGTGACTCAACCACCACTCTGGGCAGCACATTACAATGGAAAAAAAAAATTTTCCTAACATCCAGTCTTAAACTCTCCTGACACAACTTAAGACTGTGTCCTGTTGTTCTGCTACCAATTGCCTGAGAGAAGAGACTGACCTCCATCTTGCTACAACCTCCTTTCAGGTGGTTGTAGAGAGCAATAAGGTCACCCCTGAGCCTCCTCTTCTCCAGGCTAAACAATACCAGCTCTCTCAGTTGCTCTTCACAGGACTTGTGCTCCAGCCCCTTCCCCATACTTATTGCCCTTCTCTAAACCTGTTCAAGCATTTCAACATCCCTCTTAAACCGAGGAGCTTTCTTTTACCCAAGCATAGTAAATGTCATTTTAGTGACACAGAGTAATAACGGTCCTTAATTTTCAGGACTCTCAAAGTTGAGAGTCACAAAGCCTTTTATACCTGTTCACTTGGTAAAACATCACTTTTAGAAATGTTAGCCTAAAGTATTTTGCTTAATACAGAAAGTTGTTTTACTTTTGAGTACTCACAGATTTATCTATCTTTCAAGAAGTTCTAAATGTCTGATGTTACCATTTCAATGCAATAGCGAGATATTTTCACTTATAAAATCACAGAATATTCCAAGTTGGAAGGGACCCACAAGGATCATCTAGTCCAACTCCCAAGCAAACGCCCACACAGAGATCAAACCCACAACCCCGGAGCCATAGGCAC